>CM056391.1:32316813-32835300 GCA_029718625.1 Synaphobranchus kaupii | reverse complement strand
AACGTTCCGCAATTCATCGCTCTTGGGCGACCCTCGCTGGCCAAAAAGAGTGCTTGTAAGACTGCACGCCAAAGCCAGATATGAATGGTCACTCCTCCAATGCTTAGCTGTGGTCTGCGATGCGAAAGGAAGTCGCTGTTGACACCACTTGTTTTTGGAGGAGAACCGTGGATGTCCCACCTCTCCCAAATTGGCAAGGTGGCTCACACATGGAACATGGCTGTGGTTGCAGATAGTTATACATTCCAGATTGGGGTAGGAATACAGCCCCGGGCAGAAAATAAAATTAAAAAAACGATAGGGCAAAACTAGATTTCTGAGGCTAATGTCACCTTCCTCTCCCATCGGCAGCAATTCTACTGCTCACAAAAATTAAAAACAGTGCATGACTGGCATGATTCACAGGAAGTGTTTTTCCCCCGATCAATGTGTTTGGCCTGCTCCTAATGCATGCTGGGTATTTGGGTGCCTCTGACAAATGGTCAGATGAGATGTATGCCGTCATCAAAAACAGATAGATGTTTTTATTCCACCCCTTGGGGAAGCCCCTATTTTTAACACCATTATTCACTGTCTATGAAAGGGCTATTCTCCCACACACACTCCATCATTTGTCATTTAGGTAAATTCTGTCACGCATTTGATTTTTTTTTTCTGTAGTCTATCCTTAGGGCTTGCCAGTGAGTGAGCAGTGCTATATTGTAAGGGAGATTGCTCTACACAGATTGCTGGATCATACAGGGAAGTATAGAAATAACAAATTAACAAAATAAATCCCATCGAATTAGGTTTTAAAACTCACTTAAGGCTCTGCTTTTGCACGCAAGCAAAACTAGATTAACTCAATATTGAGTCCTACATTTGTATTTCATTTTATTCTTAAGATGGCTTCATAGGAAGGGTTTTGCATAAATTGAAGACCCTGGTGCTAAAAAGTACTGAAGTCACATTTTTAGACAATTCAAGTTGAGCATGTTGTATTTGTTTAGCTACGTCCAGCCTATAAATATTGTTAACAGAAAAGGTGCCTAAGCAATGCATAAAAACAGCAAAATTTTAATGGCTGATTTTATGGATCAATGATATTTTCGGATTTGATTTTCTCAAAATAGACATTTTGTGACTTCAGTACTTTTAGCACCAGGGTCTTCAATTGCTTGCTTAAAGGATAAGTTGGCTATTTTGGACCTTGGACCCTATTTGCGGTCTGTCTTCCATGAACTGACACATTGAGTCCATATTTTCGCTGATCGGTCCAGTATTGAGCTAGCTACAGATTTCCTGTAGGCTCTCACTGGGCTACAATAGAAGTCAACGGGGCAATTAGAAATGTTATGGGAAAAACAACGATAAATGTGCTTTTATAGCTCAGTGTGTATTCTTACGGTCTCAGTATGTTCTCCTGTGAAATGTAGGCTATCGCAAACGCAAACCGAACGTTGAAACAACAGTTCCATTTGAAACAGAACTATTTCTCCGACCGCACTACCTCGCACTGTAAACTTCCGCAGTCTAGCTACGTTGTAGAGAGGCCGCTTGAAAAGCAGTTGATCACAAATCCTGACCTCCCGTTGGAGTTTACTAGCTAGTAGCCTACAGCAGAACTATTTGTAACGCAGTGTTTGTAATCATCATTTGTAATAATTTACATTACCTGCGCAACTTCAGCCTCTCTCTCTTCTCTTGCTCTCTTATCATCCATCCTCTTGTAGTTCCGTGTCCGTGTATTCTGGCTCAAATCTGTAGCCAGTAACGTCAAAGTCAAAATCGAATTCTTCGTCTTCGTAATCATTATAGTCATCCATCATCCAAGTTTTTTTGTGGAAATTGTAGCCTACGTTGCTGCAGGTAAACAAACGCAGACTGCTCACATAGATAGTTTCGTAAACGGCCGGCACACCTTCCCGCTCCCCCACCCCCGACACATAGTACTCCGCGGGAGCAGCGAAAACAAGCAACAGAGAAATGCTTACTTCCAAGCCATGCCAAGCACGTAAAAATGTTCGGATTGAGATACATTTCACAGGAGAGCATACTGAGACCGGTAACAATACACCCTGAGCTTCCCGTCTCATTTATTGTACATGAAAGCACATTTATCGTTGTTTTTCCATAACATTTCTAATTGCCCCGTTGACTTCTATTGTAGCCCAGTGAGAGGCCTACAGAAAATCTGTAGCTAGCTCAATACTGGACCGATCAGCGAAAATATGGACTCAATGTGTCAGGTTCAGGAAGACAGACCGCAAATAGGGTCCAAGGTCCAAAATAGCGAACTTATCCTTTAAGCAGCATCAATTTGGGCTGCATTTTTACTCTCTAGCCCAACCTTTTTTGGGAGGATGCTAAAATGTGTTATCGGAACTACAGGTCATGTTTTGAGCAACAGGGGCTCTCCGTGAGAGGCAAGTAGAGATTAAATACTTTCTTATTCTGGCTCTTCTATCTGTGTTTTTGTTCCTCTCTCTCTCTCTGTTTCTCTCTCTCCCCCACCTCCCTTTGACCCCCATATCAAATTCCCTGGGGAAGCACAGACAGCCTCTCGTTCAGGCAAGTCCATTTACTGATTACATCACCTGGTTAGAGGAGGGCATGGTTGGAGGTTGAAAGGGAGGGTAGTGGGAGGGGCTGGTAGTGAGGTGAGCATGGACATTTCAGCAGGGGCCGCTAATGCAGTCACGACATTAGGCTAGGAGTTCATCTACCTTTTGGAACAGCTGCTCTCTCCCTGTATGGACACTGTGACGCATGTGGAGGGTAATGCTTAGCATTTGCTGTTACACTCAACAGCTGGCAGATAGTGGGCTTCTAGAAACAACACAAATTCCTGTGAGATAAGGCAAGGCAGGCTTTGCGATAAGAAAGGAAAGCATAATTAGAACTGGGCATTGGGCATGCAAAAAACAAAAATGGTGGACGGGTGAAAATGAGAACACTCATACTGATAAATCTATCCATAATTATAGTTCCCTTTTTGTTATGGATGTGTGTGGTTGGTGCACATTGCTCGTGGAAAGGTCAACCTTACGCTTTGTTCTGCATGCTGTTGCTCCCATAAGGAGAAATCAAACAGCTCATAGACTG
Source organism: Synaphobranchus kaupii (assembly GCA_029718625.1). Taxonomy (NCBI): domain Eukaryota; kingdom Metazoa; phylum Chordata; class Actinopteri; order Anguilliformes; family Synaphobranchidae; genus Synaphobranchus; species Synaphobranchus kaupii. Next base: position 32,832,216 of record CM056391.1, on the reverse strand, counting down.
GTGCTTAGGGCTCAGATCAACTCAATTTCCGTTCAGTCAATTCAAGAAATTAATTGAACTTTATTTCATGAATTCAAATGGGATTGACCCCAATTCTAAGGGTAACTGCTGAGGTGACCACTGTTATTCCGCAGGCTGGGAGCATGGGCCAGGGAGTGTGTACTCCTCTGATAGGGCCTGTCAATGGGCGCTTGCAACTTGGGTTCTCCAGTTACCTTCTCAAATGCTCTTCTTTCCATCTCGTTCCTTTGGTTACCCTTTCTCAAAGACTCCTTTCCTCCTTCTGTTTCCATGGTTAGATGGAAGCACAGTTACCTCTAGCATAGACCTCCCTCCTCTAACTTCACGTCGCAAGGTTTGGTAGTGCAAAGGAGTGGCTTGAGAACTGTATCTTTACCCAAAGAGTTTGTAGTACAGCATGAACGCCAGAGTTGGACATGGCTGTTTTTACGCTCATGCTTGGTACTTAACCTGAATTGCTCCAGTAAATATCCCAGCTGTATAACTGGATGGCACGTAAGCTCCATACGACGTCCTGGATTAGAACATCTGGGAAGCAAGTAAATAACATAATATACTGTTCCAGATAAAAGAGTCTCACCCCTTGCTATTACTCCCACAGATTGTTCTTTCTCTTTTTTCTCTCCCTGTCACTGTAAGGACGAGCAGCACCTATGGTATGCACAGCCACCTGCCTCGCTGGGAGCTATTTGAAGTGCAGGGAGTGGCTATCAAGGCATTTGCTGTGGCAGGGGGAGGCTTGGGGGATGGGGTGGCAATTTCTCGCCGCTGTGCACACTTTGTTCACAGACACCAGTACTGCTAATGCAGAGGTCCCTATCGACATCGCATCAGGAATCCAGTGCTCCTAACAAGCCATGAAGCCTAGCAGTCCCCAACACCCTGAGCCTGGAGCCATCTCTTGACTTTTCTTCTTTTCTTTTTTTCTTTTTTACTGAAATGAGTCTTGGGATGCCTGTTCACCAAAAAAGCTAAGATTCAGTCCTTTTGGGGTTTCTTGGTGAACATGAATGAAGGAAAGCGTCACAGTGGATGATTCAGTTTCATCATATTGTATCTCAGAGCCCTCCTGTAGACTAATGGTGAAGTCAATCAGAAGGTAGGAAAAAAGAGGGTATTGGAGACCTTTGTGGCAGATGCTGGCTTCAGTCACAGAAGCATCTATTGGAGGGCAAAGGGCAGATGCACAGTGCTTTTAATCCCAGGGCTGGTAGACGTGGATTCGGTCTGCTTAAGGAAAAGTTGCCTTCTTCTGAGTATTCATTGGAGGTTACCCTGGCGGTAACGTGCCTCGGCAGAGTTTTATAGGTAGCTGAAATACATAAGAATAATTTCCAGGTTGTAATCTCATTAATGGAGCCCTTTTTATTTATTTGCAACATTAAGAGGACAGTTACTTTCTCCCATCGATTTTGTTTCTTTAATCCCCCGAATGTGTATGCGTTCTACAAATCCATCTCTTCCCTCTCCCCCTCAGGTTAAAGAGATTTACTTTTCCCTTTGCCATAAAATCTTCTTATAGTGGTGATGGTGCTGTATGAGTATGACAAAACGACGGACGCATCTCACCTAAATATAGCCGCCTACAAGCAAGCATGGACAGTTGCAGGAGAAACGCTCTCAGTGTGTCCGCTAGTCATGCTCGACAAAGCCGGTGCTGTCACAGCAGTTTATTTGAGTGGATATCAACAAAAAAGGCCTTAACCCTTTTCAACATACGGCCCAGTAACTGTCTGGCAGGTGCAATCCCCCTACACCATTGGGACTGATGATCCCTACTGGGTGGATATGCATCAAAGGCAGTAATTATAGTTACTTCCTGTTTGCGAGTGATTGGATCACTCTTTCATCTTCAGGTTGAGGCCTGTATATTTCCTGAGGGTTATTTGACCTGCTTTGGAGATAGGCTTTCAGTGTTTCCCCTGAAGCTTGTGTGGCTACATTTTCCCCAACCGCCACTTCCCTGCCCTCCCACCTAGTTCTGTTTGGCTCTAGGCTGTCAGCTCTGATGGAACTCAGGGTACGGATCCCATCTAAGTGCTTGGTGTCCCCCATGGTGCGTAAGTGACACCTCCGTGAGGGACTGAGCAGACCAACGATTTATTCAAGCAGGCACCCGTGTCTCATGCCTTCGCCATGGTGCAAGACAGTTTCCGGAGCCTGTGGGCATAACGCCATTCTGAAAACCACTCTATACAATCTCAACACCACTCCCACTCCAGGGGCGTTTCTAGGACCTGAAAACATCCAGAGCTTAGCCCAATAGATCTGGGCCTTTCCTCGGGGGGCATTCTGGTCTTTCCTCCTGGGGCATTCTGGTCTTTCCTCCTGGTCCATTCTGGTGTTCCTTCTATTTCTGTCTTTTTTTCATGTCCTCGCTTGTTGATCGACTTTTCCATCTCTAACATAACAATTCTGAGTAGGATGAGTCATTTTTGTAAGGTACAACATACTGTTGGTCTGCCTAATTGCAAATTTCAAAATCCTTTCCAGGACACAGATATGAACACTAGTGTTTTGGTATCAACAATAGTGATTATAAGGCCATAATTAAAATGTTCATCTCATCAAAATAACTTCACTCTCTCTCTCTCTCTCTCTCTCACACACACACCCACACACACACACACACTTTACCTTTTTCCATAACTAATCCTGGCTCTGCTGACATTGCTTCCCTTTAAATTCATATAATGTTCTTCATTTGATTAAACTATGCCAATTATTTTATACTGTTAAAGACTGACAAGACATTACATTATAATCTCAAGGCTGACTGTATTACTAAGCAATTCATAATATTCGATCGCAGACTACATCTTGGTGGCAAACAACAGGTGACTGTAATCAAATTGCAGGTGATTATCATTAAATGACAAGCATGGCCAGATGAGCTGTGGCCTTGCATTGCACTGTACGGCAAAACACATAATGAGAATAGATTCAAGATTCAAGATGGTTATGATCACACCAGTTTCATACTGTGTACAAAACTGGGTGAAAAGCTTCAGCCAGGAGGCTCCAGTAACATAAAGTGATAAAAGTGACAAAGTGGGGGGAAAAAAGAATCTGAACAAAAACAATAAGGTACCAGTAGGGTGATTTCAAAAATATATATGTAATTCAATAAAAAAATCACATGTAGGCTAATATAAGTTCAGTGAGAATTAAACAGTAGCTACTGTATAACACAACTGGAAATATTGTGGAGCTTGTGTTCTGAGTAACCATACAAAAAAGGCTGAATATAACAAAAATGTTTTGTCTCATTTGTAAATTGAAATGAGACTTATTTTTTTGGACCTGAAAATCAGTTAACGTGGAGTAATTCTGTTTGTGCTCGTGGGATACCCGTAGCCTAGCCTATGTGTAAACACGGAGACCCCAAACGCGATTTTATTATGAAACCATTTTTACGCTCAGTAGCTAATGACAGGGAAACTGACCCTGCTTTATGAGACTCGCTACAACGGAGGAGATATTTTAATCAAAACATTTTGAAGTTGCCTATTGTGTTTGAAATCATTTGTGTTGCGGCCCCTTCGAGCCGGGGTTGTAACCATAGACTGTATAAAAATATGGACAAAGCCACTGTGACTTCACCCATTGCCTATCCACGGCCTCGTAAAAACTGAATTGAAGGTCGGATGTCTTTTTCACCACCCGTTTGTACAAACTGCGCCTGCTCCGTGGAGCCGAAGAGGACTCAACCTGTCCCTCTGATTGGTCCTGAACAAATGTGAATACCCTGTCCAACAACAGTTTCCAACCAGGGCCGTAACCAGGGTTTAGAAATTAGTGAGGTCCAGGAAGAACTGCTCCCCCGGAAGAAAATTTTGTACATTTTAAAGTTAAATGCATCAATCTGGTGCACTTTGAGAGCAGAATTAAGAGGCTAGATCTATGAAGAACTTTGTGCTCTTGTAAACAATTTAGTGCTCTAGTAAACAATTTTATCATAAACAACATCATTGATTGTATAGATATGAATGGTGATGACACGGCAAAAAAGTCACACCCACAAAGCATGGTAAACGAGATGGAGTTGTTCACAAATGGTCAATACACAAAATCGACTAGAGCATACATTTGAGCTTTGAGTAATCCCTTTCATATTGTTCTATTTGAATAGTGATGATTGAATTCGCTAGCCAAACCTTACCTACTCCTATCCTTAAGCCCTTGCTCTCCTCTCCCTGTCCTCCTCACACCCTTCTCTCCTCTACTCCTCTCTTCCTCTTTCTCCTCTCTTCCTCTTTTTGTTAAAACTGGCTCCTTGAAAACAAAATGATGCATGTTGCCAAAAACAGTACTTTTGATTGGGTGTTGCAAATAAATCTAGGTCTCTCCAGTTTAGGCATTTTCATTGCAGACCTTATAATCAATGCTTTGGTTTAATGAACACCTGTATTTCACCCACACAAAACAGTTTCATTGCTATTTAAACCTGTCATTTTTCATAAATATAGACCAGGACAGTTTGTGGAAAAGGGATAAATAACTGGCTCTTTGACATCATTGAATTGATTCATAAAATAAGTTAGACTACCTTGTTCATATATGATGTGATTTACTTAGCTAGAATGTCAAAAACGTCAAATGTCCGCTCAATAAAGTTTGTATATAGTTAGATGGCTAGCTTATGGACATTTAAAAATTTTTTGACAATTTTTGTGTTTATTGTTGAAAACGTAAAATGTCCACTTGATAGCTAAAGTTTTTATATAACGTTAGATAGATGGCTAGCTTGCATTGAATAGCTGACGTTAATAGTTTGCTTGGTATCAACCCACCATTCGGGTCATACTACTAGCTAGTTCGCTAACATTAGCTAGTTGACATTTTCAAAATGAGCTCACTGACTGAACTTTTCAACAATAAACACATGAATCATCAAAATAATATTGATTACATTAACTAGACTAGATATGCCAGTGATGCCACTGAGGTTTGAGGAAATTAGAAAGCGAAACCGCTTTTATTATCGATTGTTGAGTTTCTTGACAGCGTCCAGCATATCTGTAGTGTATCGCGATTAACATCATTCGACAAAGATCTTTGACTAACACAACTGGGTCAGGGGACCCTGCAGTACCATGCGCCTTCCCATTGGCTGTATCAGCTGTAGGCTGGACTTGGGGTGCGTACAGCACAATAGAGCTCCGTAGTCCCGCCCACTTTGGTGACGAACTTCTGGTGCCACTTTTCAGAAAAAATATAATGGGAGTCAAATGGACTGAAAAAGTTTTTTTTCTATATTCAGGCAGCTAGACGTTCAAAACACCCAAGAGAGGGGTTGTCATATTTTTAAATAATTTATAAAATTGGTAATTTGAAATTATGTCCGACAAATAAACAACGAGAGCGTTTTCAAAAAAACAGCCAAAACGACTACAACATCCGGTCTACTCACTTGCTCACACTGCTGAAGTGAAAGCCATAAAGCTGACACTTTCGACATGGCCAGACTGATAGTGATTCTCGCCAGACTGTTAGTTTCAATCCCATAATAAGACAAAGTGATAGCCATTTTTGCTAGCAGAGCGACCAGTAGCTCTTTGCCCGGTAACTTCCATAATAAGTTACAAGAGCAGACCGAGTGTTAGCCATTTTCGCTAGCAGAGCGGCCGCCCGGTAGCGACTTCGTTAGCTATGTACGACCGGGGATTCTGGGTAGTTTAGTTATGTTTCTCAAACTCCGTTAATTATACGATTGATATTTGATTTAAATGCAGTGATGAGTATGTAATGGACTATATCACATATATGTAAAAATTTTGGTCCATACAATGCCATATCATCATAAGGGTGAGGGGTTGTTCCCGAAGTGGGGAAAAGTAATGGCTTCCGGCAGTCTTCTGGGACCAGCCAGGGATAGGAGGGGGCGGGACTACGGAGAGTACTCAAGTGAGTACGTCAGTCGTGGGCGGAGTCTGGTATAGACCATATATTGCATGTTCCAATTTTTATTTTTTAAAGTAATGCATTAATCATTGTAGTTTGACTTGTAGTCCACTTTAACGGACTGCATATCCAGTACTGCAACGCACGGGTGGTTCTTGACCAATAAGATATCACCATCTCGTCTGTCTGGACATTCTTGGGCAGATGGGAGTACTGCAGCTGATGAGCTAACGTTAGCTTGCTAAGTAGAGAAGCCCGCCCGACAAGGTCAGAAACTGCACTACGGTTAACCACATAAAGCAATTCTAGCTTTTAGTCCTTCAAGCTAACTAGCTAACGTTAGAAAAAAAGTGTTTAAAAACGGAGCTGCGTGCTACTGCTGGCTAACGTTATATGACAACGTCTGTGTAATGGGGCGTGACGTGTGACGTGGGAGGAGCCAAACGCAGCAAGGGGATTCATTAAGCCCTTAGGCCACTAAGGCTGGAATACCCACAGATAAGGGAGGAGACAAGACAAGGAACAACGAACACCACTACAAACGCTACTAACCGGCTCACTGTCAAACGCCAAGTAGAGCGCAAGGACAGGGATATGAACAGCCAGAAATAAATACGCGCCCTGTCTCGGAAAACGAGACACATAAGAACGGGCGAGTAGCGTAAAGACAAACATAAAACACAAACCAACACTGCAAAATAATACGATAGTATGAGGAGGCGAAAGGAACAGATCCAACGTTCCCTGGCGAGATTTGTCAAACGCAAACATGTCCAAAACATCGCCCGGTCTCCCTAAGAGACGAATTGCACCGAAGGGCGAACAGAAACACAGTTCCGAACAAAATCGCCCAAATCTCCATACACGGAGAAATAGCACAAAAGACGAAAGGAGAGCTGCACCGAAACTGTCGGCTATCTGACTAACACAAGCACTAACACAAATACGAGCCCTGCCTCTCAGTAAGGGGAAATGTAACGAGGCGAACAGGAACAGAGATTTAACGTTCCACGGTGATATTAATAGGCTCGCAGTCCAATGCAGAAACCAAAGGGGTAAACACCCGATCTCCCAGGAGAGAGAAACATTTTACAGGTGAGCCGACGGAGCACCGTCGTCCCATAACTTTACTATCCATAGACTAACGCAAGCTTAAATTGGAACAACCGCCCTAGCCTCTCAGTAAAAGAATGTAACGAAGCGAAGGAATAGAGAGCTAAAGTTACCATGCTACGCGCAGTCACACAAACATGTCCACAACCTCGCCCAAACTCCACACAAGGAGAAACACACCCGGAAAACGAACAGAACAATAGTTCCGAAACAAAATCGTCCCGTAGGTAAAAGAGGACAGCTGCAACAAAGACCAATGCAAAATAGCACGACAGCCTCTCAATATAAATAAAAACCCTGACTCACAACAAAGGGGAACGTAGTCCACGAGAAGGAGACCAAACAGGGAAATACGTACCAAAGCTACTTACTGGCTCACAGTAACACGGAATTGAGTAGAAGCTAAACGCCAGGTCTCTCAGTAAGAAAACCAAATAACAGGCGAAAATGGACCAGAGAAACTACTACTCTATACTTCTACGAGCTAAGAACTAAGTAGAAGCGAAACACCCGATCTCCCTATGGGAAGATATGTGCCGAAGGGCGAACAGAACTACTGTTCTGAACAGAATCGCCCAAAACTCCATACACGGAGAAAAAGCACAAAAAAGGCAAAATAGAGCAGAGATTTACGGTCCCAAACTTCTACGAGATAATCAACTACCAAGCCAGAAAGAAATAAGCCCTGCCTCAACAAAGAGACGTTAACAATAGGCGAGTAGCCAAAATGGTACGAGAACTCACAGCCAACAATACACCACAGTACAAAACAAGGAACAATTAACAATTAATGTCGAAGCCCCGAACGAAGGAAACGGTAGGCTTATATATCTCTCGTGACTACGCACAGGTGTAAACGCTTAACAAAAGCTCCGACAACTCAGCAGGGCAGAGCAAGCCTCTACCAAAAGGGCAGCGCCCTCGCGTGGCCACCGAGGAAAACGACCGCATCTGGAAACAGGGTTCAAAACCATGACAGTCTGGAGACAAGGCTGCACGTTCGTAGGGAATTATGGGACATCAAGTTTTTAAACAGTTCCAGCGCTGATATAATCACAAGAAAATACTGAAACGTAAAATATACTCGAAGCTGGTCCAGAAAAACAACATAGTTTGCGAACGGGTTTTATATTGAACAATCCGGGAAATTGACGGTAAGATATAATCAGTAGAAATGGTTTAAAATTAAGCTTTAGTTAAAGTCTATGCTCTAAATGAATGGGGAATTTACTTCCGAAACCAGCGTGACGTAGTCACTTGAGTACTCTATAAATCGTTTCATGCATGTAGCACACGCTTTAGAAACAGTATAGAAGGTCCAGACCTCACTGTCCTCATATGTAGTTACGGCCATGTTTGCAACAGATGCAAACATTTGTGTAGTAGAGGGCCTTCCAACAGTCTTGTTTTTATCATGGTTCAAGCCAATAATCTTAATTTCTAATCATTTCTGTCATCAAGCTCTCCACGCCATCTTGTGAGGGAATATATTAATAGTTCCAACTTCCAAGTGTGTTAGGGAGGTATGTGTGTAGAAAGATAGTGATCAACCTGTCCATCAGAAAGAGGATGAGTAAAGATAACCAAAATTTATGTTTAGCTGTGCTAGCTTGCTAATATGAATGTATCCACGTTATCTGCCATGTGAGGAAAAACAACCTCTTTCTGCATAATCGCTTTTTAGATGTGATTTAAATTGTTGGCCTATTTCTTCGTTAACTTTTCTTCTCCTCTGAAAAAAGCCAAGAAGACTCATTTGTTTTTTACTTTATGGAAGTACAGTGCTTGTGTAGCGCTTTAATGCACCCCCAATACCAATTGACAGTACAACTAAAGTTCCGCTCTGCTCCAGTACATTAAAATCAGCTCCTGGGCAGAGCAACACAAACCTTTTACGGACCAAAAATATTCGGGGCTAGGCTCAAAACATTCGGGGCTCATCGGCCTAACGACGCCCCTGCCCCACCCCATTCAAACCACAGCAACAACATCAAAAAACTGGATCAAAATTATGTAAAAAGGGAATTTCATTTCATATTCAGAAATAGCTCATTTATCCAGTAAGCCCTGGTATCATGCACCGTTGTTTTTTTTCTTTATGGTGTGGTGTACAGTGCCATCCTCATTCAGTCAGTGAGACTCAGCCTGAAGTAGCAACACGTTACAGCCGGGCCTCTTCTTTAAAGTAATATACCTCACTACTGTCATCATTCAGTTAAAAAACAAAGAAGAAGAAGGAGAAGAAATGGATGCTTCCATGGAAGAAGAAGAAATGCATTCCACAGTATAGCATAATCGTATGTTCATCAGACTGACACTATCCGAACATGGAGCTCAGAAAGAAGGGTTTACCTCTGCATAAGTTTTCTACTTCGTAGGGCTTGCAGTTGTAATGATAAGCCTTGGTGTGGTACCTGTAGGACGGCTTACCTAAGGTGAGGCGCTGAGAACCTGAGAGGCTTATCTTGTTGCTGAAGGCATTTTGAGGGTGAGAACACTCCGCTGATATCCCCAGTCACCGCACTGTCCTTGGGTGTGCAGGAAGGAAAATGTCAAGGACTCCCATTTTCAAAGGTGGGCAGTTGCTGCTGCTGCTGGTGAGGTGGGGGGGAGGGGGGGATTCACTCCCCTTGTCTCATGTTGCGCAGGGACCGAAACATGCTTAGATATGAGAACAGAACTGATGTTCTGCTTTGTTATCCAAACAACCCCCACCCCCTGGGGTGCATTATTTGGGGTGTACTAACTGGAGGGGGTGGGGGATGGGGAATCTAGGAATGCCCTTTTAGATGTGCTTCCATGGTTCTTCTACCCTTCCTGTATATTTATAGAACTGTGGGTTTTTTTTTATCTCAGTGCATAATAAAATACTGAAAATGGATCTCTGCTATGTCGAGATGATCGGACTTCCATTAAGACACTATATGAAGAACGAAAGAGGCAAACGTGTGCACACGCATGAACTCATTGCATATCACATGAGACTCTAGCAGCGGGGTGTTTGACTGCAGTTTACACACTGCAGACATAATGCTCTGCATTTGAATAACACTGTCTCTGTTGTCTGTGCCTCTGAACCTACAGAATAAGTGGGCCTCAGACAGGTGCGCCACTTCCTCGGTTCCTCCTTGGGGAATTCTGACAGCGGTGTCTCTAACCTTTTCTTTCATCAAACTCCGCAAGGAAAAGGCAAAAACAAACAAATACTATTCTTCTTTTCCATACCCTTCCTCTGCCAGACAGAACAGTTTTTTTGTGCATTTTACCTTCTCAGGTTTGACCCAGTTTATGTACACAAAATCAAAGGAAACCCACACAGCAAGAAGAACTGACAGAAACGCAACAAATAAATGCCATTTTCATTGCTATAAGAAATAGGTAGGCTGACTTGCTTTGGTTTGGAATGGTTTTTCACAGGCTTTCGCTCATCATTATCCAATCTTGGTTGTATTTATGGAAGGATTTCGGCACCAGACGGATGTTAGCATTATCAATGGAGTGGGTAAACACAAGAAAACAAATATCATTAGTGCTATACATGATTGTACTTAGAATTGTCCTTGTTTTCCTGGGTTTAAAAACATAGAAAGAACAAACTCACTCAAGAAGATCATATTGTATATAACACTGTCTGACAGAACCTTCTTTTTAAGTTGTGGATACCTTTTCACTTTGAAGAATTCCAATTACTCTGTCTCTGCCTGAACTACGTGCATGTGTTTAATTCAAAAATAATCCATCCATAAATGTATGTAGTTTTATTGCTATTTGCGATTGTTAGGTGGAATCCAATGTGTCCACTCTTTAAAAAAAAAAAAAAAGTTTTCACTGGCACTAGATTTTTCTAATCATTCCTTGCCCTCATTGCAAACATAAACAGGAAAACCAGAGCCTTTTCATTTATTTTGGCTCAGCTTTAGATTGGTTCTGCTGTGTGATGGATTTTCATGGAGGAGCTAAACTTGAATAATACATCTGGGCTCAGAGGGCAGGTTGAAAATGCTGGAACCCACTCCTCATACAATCTTTAGTGCCCCAAGGATAGATCACCCTTCATGCAACAAAATCAATCTGTGCTCAATTACAAAGCAGTTGGAGCACTGTTTATAACCAAACACATGGGACACTAAGAATAGTTGTGAATAAATTGTGGTTGAGCAGTAGGCCTAGTCGTTAAAATTTACTCAGTTATTAACGGCCCTATGTTGATGACCAACGCATCTGGGCGCAATTGGAACTGCTAATTTTGCATTTTGTGAACTAGGGCTGGGAAAATTTTTTAATCAATCAGATTTTATTTGTATAGCACATTTCATACAAGCGAATGTAACTCAAAGTGCTTCACAACATTTAAACAAATACATAAAAAGAAAGAACTTATACAGAAAAGTCAAAGATCAGATCCAAGAGATAATCTCCTGCACATGCATCAGACTATATCTGTATAACACATTTCATACAAGTGAATATAAACAGTAGATTCACAGAAAAGCTAGACTAAACAGGTATGTTTTTAGTTTCCGTTTAAAAGTATCAACATTTTCTGTGGTCCTTATATCCTCTGGGAGGCAGTTCCAACTGCTAGGACCATAGTGGCTAAAAGCGGCCTCGCAATGGGTCTTAGTTCGGCATTTAGGAACAGTTAAAAGACCCCTGCTAGACGACCTAAGGGATCTAGATGGTACATATTTTAGTAACATGTCTGACATGTAACCAGGTGCCAGTCCATTTAAAGATTTACAGACTAATAACAGAACCTTAAAATCAATGCAGGGACTAAGAGGTAACCAGTGCAGAGATTTAAGAACTGCGGTGATATGTGCTCTTCTCTTAGTCAGCACTCTTACAGCTGAGTTTTGTAATAATTGTAATTGGCCTATTGCTTTTTTGGGAAGACCAATTAGGAGACCATTACAGTAGTCGAGCCTGCTGGTAATAAATGCGTGCATTAGTCTCTCAGTGTTAGCCTGGGATAAAAAAGGTTGAACTCTAGTAATATTCTTAAGATGGTAGTAGGAAGACTTGGTGACATTCCTGATGTGAGCCATAAAGTTAAAATCTGAATCAAATATCACACCTAAGTTCCTCACCTGCAAGACTAGGAGTCAGTGCTATAGATTGGAGCTTAGTAGTCAGTTTTCCCCAATAACCAGTACCTCTGTTTTATTCTGGTTTAGTTGTAGAAGGTTTGTTGACATCCATGCATTTATGTCTAAGATATGTCTAAGATTTTCTCAAAACGATGACATGCTTACCTAAATTGAGTCTGACAAAAGTTTGATAGTTGTGTCTTGACTGCAAAAAATATGGCCTAAAAGTTGCTTTCTATTGGACAATGCAATAGTTTTGGTAAAAAAATCAGGTTCAGGAATAACAGAGATCAGAGATATGTCATACGGGACTTTACAGCACATTTTAGATGCTATGTAATGATAACATTGTAACCTGTGTCACTTGGATGTCATATCTTGGGAAAACATTTTTTTTTAAATAAAATATATATTTTTTAATGTTCTGTACTAAATTTTGAAATAGTTTTCCTCTTTTTAACCTTCTTTTGTCTCTTCTCCCTTTCTTCATCCTCACTGTGGCACGCCCGTAATGCCTCTGACTAGGTTCTACTGGGACCTGACCATGCTGCTGCTGATGGTGGGCAACCTGATCATCATCCCCGTGGGCATCACCTTCTTCAAGGACGAGCACACGCCACCCTGGATCGTCTTTAATGTGGTGTCAGACACTTTCTTCCTCATCGATCTGGTACTGAACTTCCGGACGGGCATCGTGAAGGAGGACAACACCGAGATCATTCTTGACCCCCAGCAGATCAAGATCAAATACCTGCGGAGCTGGTTTGTGGTGGACTTCATCTCCTCCATCCCTGTTGACTACATCTTCCTCATCGTGGAGACACGCATTGACTCTGACTTCTATAAGACGGCTCGTGCGCTCCGGATCGTCCGTTTCACCAAGATCCTAAGCCTTCTGCGCCTGCTCCGCCTCTCCCGGCTCATCCGCTACATCCACCAATGGGAGGAGGTAGGGAGCACAATTCATTGTAGCTCTTATTGTATCCGTACACAATCAGGAGGAGGAGAGGGGGTTACAGTTGACCTTGTTGTGTGGATCCAATGTGGCATCACGCATGAAGTGCGCAAAACAAATTTCTGTCAGGAAGCTCTTGCTGCAGCCGACCAATGGCCGGCCTCAGCAAACACATGTTCTCATACTCAACCAATCACATGCACACATCACTAATGGAGTGCCCCTTTTTAAAAGGGAGAGTCAAACCTCTCCTGGGCTGCTTATTGCTTGTGCTACTTTTGTAAGATCTACTGCTTCTGCATCTAAATTTGCTGCTCACCCTTCACCACCCCAGCTTCCACCAGTTGTTTGGATCTGCTTATACTCTATGTACTGGGGGGTTTTTGGTATATCTCATTTTTAGTAGGGGAGATGTGTTATGCTCCATGTTCGATAAGTAGTGCATGCACCAGCGTGCAGATCCATTCAGCGCCAAACCAAAATAATTGTATATTCATTCATATATTCAATATGTGAGTTATCCTGATAGTAGAAAAACTAGAAAATAGGAGGTAATCCCGCTCAAAAAAGTGAGCACTGAATTATGACCCAGTTCACTAGGTGAACTTGCCAACATCTCAACAGGATTTTATTTTTTAAATATATATTTTTTATTTTCCAAATGAGCATGAACATTTTTATAGTTAAGTTGAAAGTTTCCACTGGTCCCACCCAACGGGCCAAAACTGGGCGTTGTTGTTGAAGCTCACTTCCTGGTCATGTTGAGAGCATTGCTCTCTGTCACCAGTGCGATTGGCTCCAGTATTTTGGCGATTGGCTTCAGGCCTATTTTTCAATGCAAGTTAATAGTACCGAATGTGGTGAAAATACAAAGTCAACTAATTCTTCCCTTGGGAACATGTAGTCGCAAGAGTAGCCTTTTCTTTGTCCAATGTCTCCCCACGTGCTGATTTGTTAAATTACTGTGTCGTCTGGACAATATTTTAATATTTTGTGGACCAATCTGGGATAGTTATTAGCATCACTAGTATCTCACACGCTTAGTGGACGAACCGGCCCGGACTTAATGACCATATAAGGGTCCCCCTGCTCTCTACTGCGCTGTCTCTGGCTCCAATTTTTGTACAAGATGGCACTTCCAAACAAGCCTATGGAAAGGCAATGGGTGACATCACAGTCACTTTGTCCATATATTTTCTATAGTCTATGGTCCCACCTCACCTCCCTTTCAGTGTCCCAGAATGAATAAGTCATGAATAATAGCCCAGTGGATGCTTAATTTAGTAAGAAACATTACCAGATTACCAGGTGGATTCAGGTGGTGACAGAGAAGAAATTAGCTCTCTGCAATGAGGTCTCTCATGTCGCCTGCCTGAGCACAAAGCCCACAATCTGGTGATTTTTTTCAGGGTGTCTTTGGGAAAAAAAGTGAAAGAAATAGTTTTCTTTTTTATGAATTCTTCAATTAATTAATTCTTGAGAGCTTTGATGATAATTGGTCCTATCCCTCTGACAGATGGGTTTGTGGGTTTCCCCGCTTACTTCACTAATCTATTTGAACTCTATTGTGACCAGTGGGGAAGATGGTAAAACATAAAAAGTGCATTACTTCATATAATAATTTTTTGACACAGATATGGACTTTAATGATTATCTCAGATGTCTTTACCTGTAGAATTCGGCAAAATTTTAAATCTCAGGTACAAATAATAGACTGAGATCAATAGACAAACACTTTTCTTATAACTGTAATGCATTTATATTTATTCTGGTGCGATCTTCAGATGCACCCCCGCCCCCCCTTGTTGCGTTTCGTTGTGTGTGATATGCCAGTGTGAAACTGTGGCACTGTGCAGCAGATTCTCCAGACTGTGCCCTCACTGTGAGATGTGACCCCGCTTCCTGCAATGCAAGGAGTCAGGGCCGACGTCAGGGGGGACAACCGTATTTGTTAGCCTGGGCCCTGGAGGAGGGGAGGGCCCAATGGCTTGTGAACTTGAACTTGAACTAAATATTATTGTCTCGGGTACGGGAATAATATGACAATTTAATTCACCTGGCAGCCCTGCGAGGAGTCATTTGCATGGAATATGTCCCCTCCCCCTTCACCCGCATGTTTCCAAGCCTGCTGCCAATACACCCAAAATCAGCTCAGCCATTGTAAAAGTATTGGCCTCCGTCCTATCAAGGCATGTCCATATACCTAACACAATGCCTAGTTAATGATGCCAAACTTTCCATATGCCTTATCCTGGCCAGTCAAGATAGTCCAACATACTTTATGACAGACAATGTTCATCTAAAGTGCAGATGAGATGCCATTCCGGGGCTGGGGACAGGGGTAGCATTGGCAAACATAATGGCATTTTAAGTGGTCTGCCCATATCTATCGTTGTATAGTTTGGCTGCCTTGCAGTCTCTCGTATCCTGCACAGCCGGGTTTCACTCATTGTCATTTTTACTGTGAGAAAAATAAGACACTGTTTGAGGATATCCTCCCCATTCAGCGTGTCCCATTTACCAGACAAAAGAGTGACTTGAATAGAATTAGCAGAAGAGAAAAGAATAGAATTTTTATTATTTCAAATGAATGCACTAATTGCGAATCCTCTAGGTATGTACACTGTCAACCTTCCCACAAAGCATTCAAGGTAGGCAAAAACATGTATTATGCATCTTTTAGCAAAGCCATCTTACATCATTCCTTTACACAGGTGATTATTTACATCTGGGAACATGTAAATAATATTTTGATACTTCAGGAAGAGCATCGGATGAGGAATTGTTTCAGCTGCTACGGCAGACAATTATACCTCTGATTTTGATCTCTTGAGTCAGGAGCTATGGAGGAAAACCATCTGTGTTTGTTTATTGAGCTGAGCTGAGGAGTCCATCTTTATTATTATTGACACCTGGGATTGTGAAGATTTATGGCCTTCATGTCCCAACTGGATGAATGCTGGACTGGAGGGGAATCGTGATATGTGGCTGAAAGCCCGGAGCTCATTGGTAAGATTGGCTGCACAACGGCTAGTCTGGCAGCTATGGGGTCAGGATCAGGGTCTTTTTCCACCGTTTGCAAAATACAAATCTTCAAAAATAAATATATTAAAAATACGGATCAACTAATCAGCCTGTACTCTGTGGCCGAATACACGTGCCGAGACCCGCTCTTTCAGAGATAGGGAAATGTAGAAGAAAAGGTTTAATAGGGTATTTTTGAAAGCACAATAAAGCTTGCCAGCATCGGTGACAGGTCCTCAAGACTGTGAATACGCCTTTGTGATATTAATACCCACAGCAGGCTCAAAGAGTATTACATGAAAATGCATAATCCAGCACACATCCATATATATTTTTGTGTGCAGAGTTTTATTAGAACAGGCCATAGCTTGTCCAGATTATCCAGTGGTACAGATAGGCTTTAACCATTAACCTGGCCATGAGGCAAGGCAACTTGCCAATTAAAATGCATAGCCTAATCCATCATTGGACCATTTTTAAATAGGCTAAGCAACCCTGTGTCCAGAGGAATCACGTATTTTCTATTTGAAGTTTAATTTAATTCCTGGAAATTTTGTGTACAACTGCCTTCTGGCATATTGCAATTCTGATTTTGTTTTTGGTGGGCTTCCTTGTGCCTTCTCTTCTCACATGTCTCAGACTAAAATCTGTCCATTCTGTCTCAGGGGACTTTCTGTATGACCCAGAAACGTCCTATTTGCTGCTTATAATTTTCTGTTAGATGGCTGTTTGTATCTCCTTGAGGACTTATTTAGATTCTTACCTTTCCTCCTCAAGTCTATTAGCTAGATTGCATAATAATCTTAGTATGTATTGGAATAAACATACATGATAATACGTAAACTTTGTACTAGTGTTATGTTTACTAGTTGTTATGTAATAATTAAAACTGAGTTTTATGCACGTAGGCACATCACATGACCCTGTTGGACATCAGTACACTTTCCATCGAGTAATCTTATTTGGCTTGGCCTGGTTAAATTATATGCTTTTCCTTTTCCTTTTATAATATTGAAAATACTGAAATATAACTGTAAGGGGGCGTGACATGTGAGGTTCGAAGGGCCACACACAGGGAAGGGATTCTAAAAGCTCAAAGAGCCACTGAGACGGAGAGACCCCTAATTGAGGGAAATAAAATGATTGACACAAATAACCTAGTTCCCACTCTCGACTGGAGGAAAATAAACTGGGAACTGGAAAAAAGGGCGAACATAAAATAACCCGGATAATCCGGCAAACGGCACATAGGCACGTGAGCGAGAAAGCTCGGTAACCACCACGAGCTACAACTGGGATGAAAACGAAGCGTGCGAGACTCTTCTAGCTTAACAGGAAAGAAAGCGAGAAGAGTCTTCCTGCAGACATCCACCGTTAAGCCCCACGTCCACCGCCAGGGCCCTCGGGGCCTGAGCATGGACCTGGAAGTTGCGTCATGTGCCCTGGCGTCACTTCCGACCACGGGCATGGACCTTTTTGTTACTTCCCCATTCTGTTTGCGGAACACACTAAACGAGCCGGACGTGTCTTCATTTGTCCAAGCAAGCTTGTTCTTTTTTCTAATAAGTGGATTTCAACGAGCCGACATCTGCCAACAAGGTAAATGATGCCAATGTACTGTTGGAATCAGTGACGTTAACGTTAAGCAGCAGACAACAACTTAATACTAGGAGTTGGCTAGCTAGATCACGTTAGCAAATTAGAACTAATGTTACTAACTTGTATGTTGTTTTTTCCATTGCTATGTTTATTTGTAGCGCAGCAAACGTTTGCAATCGTGATAAGTCATGAATCATAATATTTGTCTAACGTAACTAGCTAACGTAAGCTAACGTTAAGTAGTAGCTAGCTTTCTAGCCATTAGTGTTTGTCTAATGGCAGTTAAGTAACGACATACTTTATATATTGTTTGTTTTACAAACATTAGCACTAAAATTAATATCAGTTTCATGTGTGTTGCTAATGTAACGTTAACGTTATGTATGTAACGTTAGCCGCCTACTGTAGTTAGATGCCAGCTCTCTGTTCTCAAGTCGGTCTTTTAACGTTTGCTTACTCGCTACAATTGTTTTTTTTGGGGTGGGGGGGGGGGGGGGGGGGTGATAAATGGATCCTTTTGGCCTGGTCAGTAAATAGTCCCCCAAGCTATTATAGAGCAATGGCAACCTTGGCTCTCCAAAGCTATCTATAAAGAATATAAACGTGACTGGGAGTTAGCCAGTTCATGCTTTTATAGCCACAATCAGAATCAACCTTCAAACCCACAAAACTTAATCGATTAAAGTCTGATGTATATTTCCATCTAAAACATGCACTGACTTTCAAAGGTATGTTTGTTTAAACAATTGTTAGATTTTAGTAATTTCAAAGTGTGTTTAGCAACATGTTTCAGTTTAAAGTAGAATTTGTATGGCCCAACATATTAGAGACTTAGGTGCTGAACAGCCTGGGAAATGAGCTATGTTAATTTCCTTCCCGTCCTGCATTGTTAAGTACTCATTGTCACCTGCATGAATGCCCCTCCGAGTTTTCTGGGAATCCTAGCCTGGTAGAATAACGTGTGAAATAAAGTTATTGATCTAAGCCCTGAGACAGGAAACTAGGAAGAAGAACCAGAGATAGGAGTGAAGTAACATAGCCACAAGACTTCCCTGTCTAGCCTACCTTTTGTTATCACCTACATGACATTTCCTGTTTTCTGTGTATAAACGCTGGGTCGGTTTGGAGTGTAAGTAATGTTAGACTAGAAGCTGACATAAACATCATGCTAATAAAGAAGTTATAGCTACTGTCTTTCATCACAGAACCGATTCAAGACCCTCTTATTTCTCAAACGTAATTGCAAGTACCGGCAACGAACAGAAGTGTCATTGAGAAATACGAAGCAATTCTTCACCATTTAAACAATTAGATGGTGTAAGATATTCGTACTGTCAACAAGATGCATTATGGTTCATTTGTAAGTTAGTGGACACTTTCATGCAAGACAGTCCAAAAGAGTTTTCCAGCTGCCCCGTGTCCTGGGAATGGAGGAGAGCGAGGTGGCCGAGGCCCTCATTGCATACACCCGGCTCGCTGACGTGGTTGGGGAAGCAGAGCACGACGAGATTGTGGGACCATTTGTTTTTATTTTCAGTAACCAGCAGGATATGGAGCGATTCTTAATTGAAATTGTGGACCACAGGCGTTACATAATTTTCTGTCTTCTTCCCTTACAGCCTGAGGAGGTAGAGTAAGGACAAACTTGTGTTATATAGTGTACATAAATATATATATAGTTTTAGATTGCATGGGTGTTCAGTGTGTCGTGTAAGTTCTTATTGGTTGTCCTTTTTTCCCTTTGTTATTTTCTTATTAGACTATTTGATATTCCAAAAAATATATATAAAGTATTTTACAAATTATTAATTTGTGTGGTTGCTAAAGTCTATGGCTGCCTAATCTGTTCTTCTGTCATTCCATCATTTTGGGTTATTTGTACTTTTAAAGTTCCCTGGTAGACTATCATATAAAGTGATGAAGAAAATGTTAGCCATATTCCCTATTCCTATATCACTCATACACCTCAGCACAAATAAACCTTGCATAAGGTCATGGAATCTGTCCATGGTTCTGCAATGCTTAAAACATGCCTTCTGTCAGAAATTGTACAGTGCTGCACAATCATTTGTATTTAGTGTTGCACAGTGTTTAATGGTATGGACAAAGACTTCAACATTGGGAACAGTCTGCTGGCTTGTATTGAGATGCCTATTATACCTCAAAATAACATTTTCAAAAATCTAGCAAGGTTCATAATATGCATATAAACCCTTAGATCACTACTGAGTTTGTAAATTAAGTTTGTAACTGTGACGACTTGCAGTGACTGCTAGTAGGTGTGGTTGAATCGTGTTGAAAGCACTTAGGATGTAGTAGCACTTTATTGATCCCACAATGGGAAATTTCTTCTTCAATCGTTACACTCCAGTAATACACAGTAAATATAACACGTGTACATTATTACAGGGAAGCCAGACCAGAGAAGGGATCAGCTATTCTTTTGTTAAAGTAGACAGTGATACAATTTGCAGCAGGTTGTGCATCTGTCAAGTTGTAAATTTGAATTTCCCTGTAGAATGGAATGATGCATCTGTAAAAAAAAAACATAACAGAATAAGTACAATAACTTAGTGATACTGCAGTCAAAAACCGACGTTTCCCGTTGAAAACCGATGTTTTGGGTTAGATCATACACAACTGTCTATGTCTGAAAATCTCATGTTTAGTCAAAATAGTTTTATATGAGTTTTTGTGAAGGCTTACCAAAACGCTGGTTTCCAGGGATTTGTGACGTCACGAAATCCTTAACATAAAAATGGGTGGAGTTTAGGTGGTCCTAGGGGTGGTCTCGGCTGGGCACGTGGTATAAAACCAGAGACCAACGGGTTTTTTTTCCTCTTTGAGACTGAGACCCTTGTACTGTTAACTAGTTAGTTCAAGTTCAAATGCGAATTGCTTTGTATTACTGCTAACGTTAATATTACGACTTCTATCGAGCTACTAAGGCTACGTTCACACTGCAGGCCTTAGTGCTCAATTCCGATTTATTGCTCAGATCCGATTTTTTTTGTTTGGCTGTTCACATAAATTTTTTAATGTGGCCCATATCTGATTCCAGTGTGAACCGATTGCTCTCCTCAAATGACCCATGCAAATTAACAAAAACAAAGTTACACAGCCTGTTACACAGCCTGCAGAAATAAACAACAAAAAGGAAGTCATCAAAGTCACAGCTTCTGCGTTAATTTTAAAGTTGATGTGCAGTGGAGCTAATGATAAGGGTGAGGAGACGGGAAAAATCCAAGGTTTTTACTAGCTTTTTGTGCTGCCATGGCTGCTACTGTGTAGAGTGACTCGTGAATGCGAGATCGGAGCCAGGAATGGGGGGACCGTGACATGGGCGGTTTAAGTGAAACTCCGTGTTAAAATACACAATATAAAAAAGCTATAGTATCACACGACACATCTGTTCAACTTCATGTGTAACGTATAGCCTAGCATGCGCACCCTTAGATTAAACTATTGACACACTATTGGACCGACAACCATAACGTTCGGTAAGCAGCTACATGAGAAAACCGTGAATAATGAATACCGTGCAACAAACCAAGACAATAATATGGACAGTTCTAACATTATTTTAAATCACAAAACGGGTAACGCAGCTGTCCGCGAATGATATAAAAACGTTGCCTACTTCCGACTTATTATGGTGTATCGTTTGCCCAAAAAAAATCCACTGCTTTGCACGTTTCCCACTTATCTAAAATGACAACACATGATAATATAATGTGAATCTGTTGATAACCTACCCTGTACAATAGTGAGTTAACTAGCCCGTGCGCTAACATTCTAATGCCCTGCTAGGTGCATCAAATATGACGTAAAAACTCACAGTAATTCCGATCTGGCAGACTGCGGTCGCTTTGACATAATCGGTTATGTATCGCCATCTAATACCACATTCAAAAGTGGCCCAAATGAGAATTGGAAATGTCAGATTCAATGTGATTTTCGCTGTTCACACTTCCATAAAAAAATCTGATCTGTGTCACATTTGAGGAAAAAATCGGATCTGGGCCACTTTTTACCTGCAGTGTGAACGTAGCCATAGAGAGTTATTCATCTCCAACGTCTTACTTTGGTATCTTTAGCTAACTTGCCTGCATTATGCCAAGGAGTCAGATGTATTGTTCCTCGGTGTAACGCCACCGGCTCTGTTAGCTTTCATAATCTGCCGAGAGATGGAATCGATAAATTAGGTAATGCAAAGCAGTCTATTGTGTGTGAGTTTAGCCCCGTTTGGTCCAGAGAACTGGTAACTTAGCTAGATAGCTAGTTATCGCTATAATTTATGAATGTTAGCTAATAAATGATAACAATTCTCTCCCTACCAAGTGGAGCTGGGCGCTACAACCAGCCATGTTCAATATACTAACGTTACTGTTTGACTGGGTTTTGCTGTGTATTTGAATGTGTTTAATAGTAACGTTACTTTGGCAGACAAACAAGCTAACTTAGCTAGGTAACGTTAGCTCTACCATTCGCTTACATCCCCGGTCCTCTCCTCGATCGCGAAGACTAATACAGCGGCTGCTGCTGCCAGTGACTCGAATGAATACGGCTGTATTTCCCAAGCAACATCTTCGCGAGGAAGAGTCTTCCACCACGAAGGAATCCTTTCAAACTCCTCCACCTCAAAACTCCCTGCAGTACTGCTGTCACTCTTGTCGCTTGTCATTTTGTTGTTTGTTTAGGTGAGGAGAGAGCAGGAAGGGGGCTGAGTTCAGTGGGGGCCTGAGTCAGTTCACCAAGACACACCCTTTCACTCCTTGACTGTATGAATATTCATAATATGACTACGTGGCACCATCGTCATATGACCACACCTACTCACGAGTTCCAGTTCAAATTGAAGCGGTAAAAAAGGCCTTAGAAAAGCCTCTGCAGTATCTCTTTAACACGTTCGTGCAAATAATGATTGCCAAAAATAACATTACATGTTGGCTATCTGTTACATACATAACGTTAACGTTACATTAGCAACACACATAAAACTGACGTTAATTTTAGTGCTAATGTTTGTAAAACAAACAATATATAAAGTATGTCGTTACTTAACTGCCATTGAACAAACACTAATGGTTAGAAAGCTAGTTACTACTTAACGTTAGCTTACGTTAGCTAGTTACGTTACACAAACATTATGATTCATGACTTATCACGATTGCAAAGGTTTGCTGCACTACAAATAAACAGCAATGGAAAAAACAACATACAAGTTGTGGTCACATTAGTGTTAATTTGCTAACGTGAGCTAGCTAGCCAACTCCTAGTATTAAGTTGTTGTCTGCTACTTAACATTAACGTTATTGGTTTCAACATAACATTGGCATAATTTACCTTGGTGGGAGTTGTCGGCTCTTTGAAATCCACTTATTACGAACAGAACAAATTTGCATTGACAAAAGGTGATGTGTCCGGCTCATTTGTTGTGTTCGCAAACAGAATGGGGAAGTAACAAAAAGGTCCATGCATGTGGTGGACGTGGGGCTTAACGGTGGATGTCTGCAGGAAGACTCTATTGAAGAAAGCAGACAGAGAGGAGAGAGAAGGAAAGATATAATAAGAAACAAACAGAGATCTGAGAGACAGAACAGGCAAAGGGTCTTAAGCAAAGAGAAAAAGGAAGGACCGGGAAAAAGAAACAGAGACTGAAATGAGCAGGAAAAAAAGGAATTCAACCCTAAAGCTCAATGCAAGGAACTCCAATAAAACAAATGGGAGCAAACACGGTCTCCTAAAAGTGCCCAAGACACATGCCTTAGAGACTCAGAGAAACATGGACAAGCAAACACACACCCAACAAACAAAGAAAAGTACCCAAACAATACAGAAGCCCCGGAAGAAGGAAAAGGTGGCTTAAATAGCTCTGAGGTAACCACGCACAGGTGTGGATGCTGAGGGGGAAGCTCCGCGAAAACGACGGGGTGGAGCAAACATCCACTAAAAGGACAGCGCCCTCGCGTGGCTACCGAGGGAAACGACCGCAAGGGATGAAAATGTCAAAAACCATGACAATAACAGATTACTTTATGTACGTACTTAAGTATTTATGATGATTTGTATGTGATACTCATCAAAATTCTCACGTTAACACTATGATAAAAAATAAGCATATCACAGTATCAATACACATTCCTTAAAAAAATGTAAATTCCTCTTGAAAAGCAGCAAACTTAAACAAACTACCAGTGATGACCAGTTTTTACATTGATGCAAACATTGAAACTTTGAAACATTGGCACTGTGATGGCCACACATCATGGCAGTAGCCAGATTTATTTAATGACAATTTAGCATATTAACATAATTGTTTCAGTTGTATTAAATGTAAAGCCAACTGTAAAGACATTGCAATGACGTCAATGATGAGGTCAGCACCCTTAAGGCAACTCAGAGGACAAACTCATTGACCTGATTGATCAGTCTTGTCATTTGCGTAGATAACAATGCAGTTAGGGCTTACAGTGTGTGGTTGTCAGTTAAATGAAAAAGACCAGCTATCCATCATGCCTAATGTGCTGCCCTCAGTCCATTTCTTGAGCATGTGTTTGTGCATACATGGTGAACGCTTCCTGGCAAGAGGCTTTGCATAATTGTTTCACTCCGTTTTGGGCATGCGCTCGAAAATAATAATTTTTATTGTGACGACATAACAGGACTAGTTTTTAACAATTTTATAGGAATGTCTTTGGACAATGAGACACAACCTGTTTATGCTATGGACAGCTAATGCATGCCAAAATATAACGCAGGAATAAAATAAATGAGGTGTCCTTCTCTGAACCCTCTGCATTAAATAATGCAGCACTATTTAATATTTAGTATTGCTAATATACTGCATGCCATCTTTATATTTGTGTGACATTTTCAGCTGTATTTGCTGACCGTCGGTCAGAATTTCAAGATGTACTCAGTAGGCCTACCCCAGGGTCGCTTGAGTGGGGTTCTACCCACAGATGTTGGCCTTTTGGTTAATGTAATGCAGGTTTAAGATTCAGTGTAAATATGGGTGGGAGTCAATTGTACGAAGGGGGGGATAGCCTTGAAAGTTTCTGTGGGTGTAAATTGGGAGATTTTACTAAATTAGGAGATTGGGAGATTCAGGTGTCTGGTAGCACTGGATTTACTATTTACATGGACCTGTTTCAACAAAGTAGTCAAACCTTGTTGTGGTTTGGTGAGAAATTTTGTAAAGCAGGACTATAGCATTAATGTTCGGTAGGCATTTACATAATCAGGCTTGTAATTTCAAGCTGGGGATCCACCAGGGCTGGTTGAGGTGATTATTATTATTATTATTATTATTATTATTATTATTATTATTATTATTATTATTATTATTATTATTATTATTATTATTATTATTATTATTATTATTATTATTATTATTATTATTATTATTATTACAAAACATGGAACAAATACTCATGGTTTTCCATAAACCTGGCAGTGGGTAAACGATTACTTAATTTCTGTGAACATGAAAATGTCTTCCTCATGTCCTGAGCAGTAGCTTGTTTATTTACATTATTATTAATATGAACGCCATTATAATGTGGATGGAGTGACACACTTGGTACAAAAAAAAACATAATTTAGTCTTAGGTGATACACTGCAGACACTAAAACTGGTTATTTTATTGCTTCCATTTGAAATGCATAGTAAGTGATTGGTGTTCTACTGGGTCTGTACAGGAGGATACTCATGATGTTCCTCCTTTTTGTAGACAAAGCAATCCTCAAAGTACAAGTAATTGTACCTCTTATAGAGTTTTTCATGATTCATTCATATGCTGTGGAATAATTTAAAAGCTATAACAGAACACCATTTATTTAAATTGAAATGGCATACCATACAGTGCCCTCCACTATTATTGTCACCCCTAGTAAAGATGAGTAAAAAGGGTTATATAAAATACACCTTTTGGTGAATTAGCTTAATCTCACACTGAAAAAATAGAAAAATCCAACCTTTAATTGAAGTAAATTTATTATGAGAAAAAAAAATCCCTCATCAAGAAATAATTATTTTTAACAAAAGCACGTGTGCCACCCCTGCATTTATATATAGAATAAAGTAATCATTTTTAATATTTGGTCGTATATTCTTTGCATGCCATGACTTCCTGATGCCTGTGACCCAAGAACATCAAAAGACTCTTGATATCTTATTTTCTGGTACTCTTACAAGCGATACTATAACATCTCTGCATTTGAATGGATCTCTATGGGAATTGGGGGGTGGGACTAGATTTTGCTGTAAATTGCACTGGATCAGTATGGAACACATGGTTGGCTAAATGGCTCTAAGTCATCAAGGGTCTGACGTATCAAACAAGACTTAAACTATCACTCTGCTGCCAGAAATACAGTAGATATGGATGGATAACTTGAAGGGTTTCTTTTCCTGACTTATTTTTCCATAGAATTCAATAGGAAAATTTGTCAGGAGAAACAACCCATAAAGTGATCCATCCATATCTACTGCATATCTGGCAGCAAAGTGATAGTTTGAGGCTCGTTTGATACCTCAGACCCTTGATGACTTACAGCCATTTTACCAACCATGTATTCCATACAGTTCCAGCATAATTTACAGCTAAATCTAGTCCCACCCCCCAGTTCCCATAGAGATCCATTCAAATGCAGAGACATTATAGCATTGTAACAGTACCATAAAATAAGATATCAAGAGTCTTTTGATGTTGTTGGATCACAGACATCAGGAAGTCATGACATGCAAAAAAATGTGACCAAATATTAAAAATGATTACTTTAGTCTATATATAAATGCAGGGGCGCCAATAATTGTGGCACACATGGTTTTGATAAAAATAATTATTTCTTGATGAAGGATTTTTTTTTCTCATAATAAATTTACTTCAATTAAAGGTTGGAGTTTTCAAATTTTTTCAGTGTGAGATTAAGCTAATTCACAAAACGGTGAATTTTTTATAATCCTTTTTACTCATCTTTACCAGGGTTGCCAATAATAGTGGAGGGCACTGTAGGTGTATTCGAAGCTGGGATGTTGTCTGTATGTAGATAGATATAGGGGGCTGTGTTTAGAAGCGGGCTGTGTGTAGGTTTCTGTAGTCAGAGCTTTGTTACGGAGCAATGGGTTTGGTAGACGATGTGAGAGAGATGCTGTGGAGTGAGTGACTCCACTTGGATGATGTAAACGTGTCTGAGGGTAAATCCTTAGAACAAGGACCCAGGGAGATCGGGATGTGTACTTTTACCACCACTCAATCTGAGTTGAGTCATTTCTCCTAATCTGAGTGGAAGGCGGAGTTTCAATGTGCTGGCATTCTCTGACGTCTTGGACCCGGTTGGGGAAGAAAAGTTGTTCAGAACCAAATCTGCAACAGTCCTGCAGTCTCATGTTCCTTGCCAGTCTTTAAAAAAAGCTGATTGAGCTATCTAGCGAACCCTGCTGGTCAATTGGGTGCCTGTGGACTGCATGCTATAGCCGCATAAGAAACGTCTTCCTCCGTCTCTGCTCTGTGCGAGCGAAAAGAAGCAGCTGGCTTGACGATCTTCGCGCTTGGACTAAAACGCATGGCGCAAATGGAATTTAGTCCACTTTTGCTAGTTAGACGGCGTGTTATTTGAGCGCTAAGTACATCGCAAGGTGCAAATGGACTGAACTTCAAATGGAGTCTCTTCAGTCATTATAGGTGTGTCTTGGGCATAACATGCAATAAACCAATCAAAATGTCATATCCCATTCCCTTTAAAAACCATCTGCGTTTGCATCTTGGCGGATTGCTAATATGATGGCTGACAGTAAGAAAACAGTGATTTACAGCTGGCGAAACACGCTTGCGCGCGTAGTTAAAGCGTGCCAACAAGCAATAGGCTATATGTATCAATAGCCTATCATGATCAATATTATTTGGACTAACCATTATGACGTGTTTTGATATACACAATAATAATCTTTCACATAAGGGTTTAACACCAGCACGGGTTCCCAGTAATATCTGACCTGACTATTTTCCAAGCAGCAATATAATAATGGGAAAACAAGAAAACATTTTCCATTAGCTTAGACCAGTGCTGTTATTTTACAAAATATATGTGGTTTAATTTCATTATAACACCTGCAGAATCTGAGAATAAGCTACCAGAACATGGCTTCCCTCTCACCTTTGAAAACGCCAATTAGCCTGCTTATTTATTTTGTTTGATTATACAATGAAGCATTGGCAAACATCAATTCCATGAGACTCTTCTCACAGCAGAAAGATCACAGGCAATGAATTTGGCTAGCGAAGTTCAAGCTTCATCCAAAATTCATATTATGTGCATTCTAATATTGATTAATAACATAAATAGCGTTATTTTGCCTTAATGATTACACTAAATACACTAAAGCTGTCAGATTGGGAACCAATAGGTTTATGCATATTTTCCCTTGTTTTATATTGTCCTGCTTATGGAAATATGGCCAACGTGTTTTTACTGGTAGCCTAATGCCTAAAACAAGCTCACTTGTGAATACATGTGTAAGCTTACACGTAGCATCGCACATTGCCTGGATGATGATGGAGTGGGCCCCCTTTTGTTTCACATAGTATATAACAGCGTTCTCTGCTGGGGCAGGACCCCAGGAAACCCAAAGTTCGCTGTGAACTGCTGTTTTACCCGTTCTTGGCTGACAGGTGTGATGGGGACTTGAATGTATTCGTTGAATATAGGAGTGCATATAAGGACAGGCATTTGTCTCCAGCTCAGCTGCCAGGAGATGATAGAAGTTTGTTCAAATCTGGCTTGAAGGTGGCATTCCCCTTCGCTGATGGACATGTATGTGGTCTTTGACCAATGGACCCTTTTATTATTATGCATTTTTTTATATAGCCTACACAATAATAATATTTCACATTGTAATCTTGATATTTTTAGTCATGCTTGTGCTTGTGTTTAACAGACAGGAGGGTGTACGTGCGTTGTGCACATTCCTATGTAGACGCACTTATATGCACCATTAAAATAACATGTAAACAACTGCGACATGACTTTAGACCATAGACTGTATAAAAATATGGACAAAGCCACTGTGACGTCACCCATTGCCTTTCCACGGCCTCGTAAAAACTGAATTGAGGCTCCGGATTTCTTTTTCGCTGCCTGTTTGTACAAATTACGTCTGCTCCGTGGAGCCGAAGAGGACTCAACCTGTCCCTCTGATTGGTCCTGAACAAATGTTAATACCCTGTCCAAACGACACAATATTTTAAAAAATCAGCACATGCAGAGGCATTAGATGAAGGAAAGGCACCTATTGCAATTACATTTTTTTGTGGGAAAAATTTATTGACTGAGTATTTTGACCACATTGCTGCCATTGACTTACATGGTGAAAGACCTATACTGGAGCCAATCGCAGTGGCGCTAGTGAGCAACGGCACAATTGCCGCTCCCAGCCCAACCAGGAAGTGACCTTCAAAACGAAAGCCCAGTCTTGGCCCCTTGCTTTAGACCAGGGCTTGTCCGAATCAGAGCCCTACACCCTTTTGAGTACGCATATTTGAGTCCACTTCGTCAAAAAGCTTTTGAGTGGGCAACTTTTTCTCACAAATGGGGGCACTTAAAATACCAGGATGAACCCCTTATTTCTGGGGTTTTGTTGAGGGAATTCAGGAGCACACTCATCTGCAGAACTGTGTACTCACCCGACAATTTCAGTAAGTAACTCAAAATTAAAAATGTAAAAGACGTAGAGTGTATATGCATATCTATGGTACAAGAGTGGGTCATATTACGAAATACTCTTTTTTATTTTTGTTAATTCTATCTTCATTCATAGTCTACACTTTGTAACAATTGTCATATGTTAACTGATTGATATTCTCAATAAAAAGAAAAAAAGATATTACGAACTACTTCCTCACTAGTTTGGAAAGAGTTTTGCGGGATTTCTTTCGCACACTGCTTGCAATGTGAGGGGACAGGGCACATAGTAGACAGGGGTCTGAGTGGACAGGGCACAGTGGACAGGGAACAGGGCTCTGATTCGGACACAGCCCAGGTTTGTGGTGGTTTTAACGCAAGCACTTTCTGCTGGCTCAAGATAGCAATATGCCAAAGGTTATCCTGGCCACACCTCATCTTAAGACCAACCCGCCCAGTTCACTTGCTATGGGCGCAAGATGACTTGGTATTTAAACAACGTGAGCACTGGGCGCTAAAATGAAACCTGCATCTGTCTGAAACTAGCAAGGACACTTGCGTTTTGGTTAGTGCCGCTTAGCGCCGGGTGTAAGATAGGGCCCCGGCCCCATGTTTTTCAGAGGATGAACCGCGGATGTTTATAATTAGTGGGGTTCACCAAGAAGCCAGCTTTTGACTCTCAAACACAGCACCAGATATAATGTCGCCCTCTGCTGATATCTATAATTTGCACTCAAAAAGCCAGTTTCTCCATTGGGCTCCATAAATTTTTGACAGCAAAAAAAATCTAAATACTTCCAGTGCCACTCTTACTGTATATTGAAGTTCACTCTGTGTTAATTACTTTTAAAAATTATTTTTCCATGGTCAAATTTTTTGTTTTTACCATGCAAAGATATACATTTTTTAATTATTATTTATTCTGGCCTACATCGTATTTTTGTGTGCTAGTTGGCAACCAATTACATACTCGTAAGACTTTGACGTAGCCGTCTCCAAGTCACTTTCTGTACCTTCCTACAGGCACGTGCACAGATAGGGCCCAAGGGGGGCTTGAGCCCCTGCCCTTTTGCCCTCTGAGTCAAAAAGTGCCCTTTTTTTGGCTGGTGTTAATTGTATTTTATTTTTTCTTTATTTATTATTGAAATTCTATCAAATATAAAAAGGGAAATGTATAGTAGTATCCAGGCGCAGTGCTATGATTGGGCGGCGAGGTCCTACGCCCACCCACTTTCATCACCGGCCCACCCTAAAACACTGCTCATAGCCTATAGTCTATTATATTTCAATATTATTATTATTATTATTATTATTATTATTATTATTATAAAGCAATAAATAAATAAAAATGTGTTATTGCTAAACATTGTATGTGAGAAATATTTAAGAAAAAAAACATTCATATTTAACCTTACCATTCAAAATTAAGTTTTAGCCAATCATAGCAATTGCCGCACTAGCCCGCTTAAAATCAACTTTGAGAACTTTCAATCGCCGACTGTCTAACGTTACTGTTGCATAGCCCGAACGGTTCATATCTAGACATAGCATACATACGGAATGACTAGTAAACTTTAAGCTTATCATCATGGCCCAGCAAACTTCACTTTTTAAGTTTATTAAAAGAATCTGGACTGAAAGTGAGTCCAGACAGAGTTTAGCTAACGTTAATTCTAGCTCCTCCGATGGAAAAGGACCAGCTAACGTTATTGCTAGCTCATCAGATGGAAAACCAGCTAATGTTAACGCTAGCTCATCAGATGGACAAGGACCAGAAGAACTACTGCCGCCACCAAGCTCCGGTGAAGTTCAACCACCAGGTATGCCTTCCACTGCCCAGGTCGTCTCCTCTGCACACGTCTCGCCCAGCTCCTCGCCGGTTACCATAACCACAACCGCCGCAGCTTCCTCCGCCAACACTGTTGGCATTGCCCCTCAGTCGTGTAGCAGCACTGCAGTCGCCGCTGCTCCAGCAGACCTGTCTGCTATAGATGACCCGGCAACCCAGCCCAAACTCAAGCACTACCCAGCTACAGCTACGGTTTTTAAATAATTAGCATTTTTGTAATAAGTCACGCCCACTGAAAATTCATTGGCTTGTCATTCTGCCATTTTTTGACTGAGGCCTTAGAAAAGGTGAGATGAATCCACATACCAAGTTCCGTGCAAATAGGTCAAATTTTGTAGGAGGAGTAGCATTTTAAGTGTTTTACAAAAATGCTATTTAGCGGAAAATCCAATATGGCGGAATTTATGGGTCCTTGAGACAAATTTGTTCCCCATAAGCAGAGGAAACTGTAATGAGGCATACATGGGAATGCAACAGTTGGCATATTTGGGTCAACTATCCTTTTAAAATAACTATATTAAGACACATTTAATATTGCGTTCTCCATTAGAAAAAGCGGGACCTGATATAGCTGCTTAGCTTGGGGAGTTGCTCACAGTTGCAACATGAGAAAACCTCATATGCTAGCTAGACACAATGACACATGCTAATCATGTCACATAGAAATCAACAAAACAATGATTCAAACTAAGTAAGTTTGGATTAATTCATACAAAAGGTCAGGACAGTATGACAAAAATATAGCTTGTGAACAAAATTACCTTCATACCTCAAAAACAATCTTTTGTCAATAAATGTAGAAGCAAAGGTTGAATGTGGCTCCTTTCTTCCGGATGGGGAGAGGGTCTAATTGAGCATGTGTAGTATGGAGTGTCATCATTCTAGCATGTCTCTGATTGGAGGAATAAGATACTGTTGCAACTGTCCCTTGTTGCAACTGTCCCCAGTCTCCCTGCCCATCCAAAAGACAATCCTGCGCCGCTACTGGCAGTATCCACGAAAAAATACATTTTATCAGTTTAAAAAGTACTCCCCCCCGCCCCTTCCAAATGGTTTCGTCTCAAGCGATCAATCAACGTCGCATCTTCCCTCCGACATTCCGAATACAACTTGTCATGAACAGCACCGCATCCCCTGCCCCAGTTCGGTTACGGTGAATGATATCACTCAGGTAGGCACTGTTTTAATTATGAAACCACGATTAAACAACACTTACTTTTTATGTTATATATACGTTAAAAAAACTATGAAGTAGGTCAGTAGGACTTTCCACCTTCACGCTGTAATTTCGTCATTACTAGCCTCGGTACTCGCGAGCAAGCAAGCTAGTCTAATTATCATTAAAACGACGCTATCTCCGTCATGCACGACAACTTACAAATATGCAATTAATTTCTACGTTTTGCATAGTTTTGGTAGTCTAGTGATTAGCCACCCCCTTGTCTTTATAGCCAGTTTTCTATAAACGTGATGTTAAGTGTTATTGTCAATTAATCAATCAATCAATCCATCCATTTTGATTGGGAAATAAGAAGCAGCATAAACACTGCAAGAAGAGGCAAATACACCTGTCTCCAAAACTTGTGTTTGTAGCTATTTTATAGTTAAGAAGGTATAGCTGACTGTTCTATGTTCATTACTAGGGATAACTCCTACATTGTGAGAAGTTGTGCTTTGTCGGATCTGCTTTGTAGTCGCGTCAATGACCTTCGATATGCACTTATTATACGTCGCTTTGGATAAAAGCGTCTACCAAATAATTGTAATGTAATGACAGGCAAAATACTTCTCACCTCTCTGACCCTAGATCAGTTTTTCAGCCATATGCATAGATGTAACAAGTATATAAGTGTGTGCGTGCGTGCGTGCGCGTGTGTATGTGTTTTTGAATATAATATAATACTGTGGTTTTTTTCCTCTCAGTGTGATGCTCAAAAACATGTTACTAAAATCAAACTGTAGTTCAGTAGTTATACCGTATGTCTCATTTATAAAATATATGCAGTGTAACAAAATGATACAGAACATGAAAACAGAAGGAAGTTTTGAAACCACAAATTCAGGGGGTTTATGTATCAAGCCTGTCAGAGTAGGACTGCTGAGCTAGAATCTTATCATTACTTATAATGAAAGGTAAAACAGGTCCCAGGTCAGCACAACTCTATGCTGACATTTTGGTGCAGGTCTAGGCTTTTAATTTGTGTTTGGGATAAACATGTCAGTCATTCATTTTCATCATCTGCTCTGCTGGTTGCAGACAGTGCAATGCACAGAAAGGAAAAGCTTAAGAAAAAGAAAGCGGGAGCTACAGCAGGCAGCCCAGAGTAGCAGCTCCCTCCTTTCATAGGCCAGCTAGTAGCAGTAGGGCGGATGAAAGCACAGGAAAAGATGATTCTGATTTGGAGAGAGACATATTGACACCTGATAAAGAGCCCTGTGACTGAATTGGTCTAAACAACTGAACACATGACTGACTGCATTAGTTACACTGACTGACTTGCATTACTACATCAAATCTATGGTGTCTTCATGGAATAATGTGTTTCAGTAGAATTTAAACAGGTTCCATGTTATGAACATACTGTGTGATTGGCGGAGGTGTGGCAACATCGGGGTGGAAATAGTGCGTGTCGGTGGGGTGAGTGCCCTTTTTTTTGCTTCAGCCCCTGCCCCCCAAAATGTTCCTCGTTGTACATGTGACTCCAAGGACACAACGGCGCATGTGAGATGAGTCCAAAATTAAAACTTCCTGGTTTAGATGTATTCCCCGTAGGTTTCTCTTGGCCTCGCTGTCTCTACATATTATATACTCTCCAGGGTTCAGGCATGAATGCAGCCATTTCAAATTAGAGTGGCAATTGGACATTCTCAGACACAATATGTTTTTTTACAAAACAACACAAAACAAAAAACTGATTGTGCCATACATATAAAAACCATCAACCCTCATAAAGGACGACCTCCATAAAGGAGGCCCAGTGTTTCCCCCAGGTTGTCTTTGCAGGTGTGGTGGTTAGGTGTGGTGGTTAGGGGTGGGGGGGGGGGGGGGTGTAGCCGTGATCGTTGATGGGGGGTGGGGGGGCTGGGTGGTATCCGCATGGTAGGAGTTAATGCATGGTAGGGGAAACACATGGTAGGGGAAACACTGCTGGACATATAAAATCATTATGCAATGGGAGTATGTTGTATGTGACCATACTGGACCTGATAGAGAAAATACCAATGGGAGATTTGTACAGTGTTGCTGTCCTTTGAAAAAGGGTAAAGAGACCATCTCTCAGCTGTAAGCTCTTAAGCATCATGTTTTAAATAGCGTTGAGTGCCTTTTAATAAGGAGCAGCATAGTTAACAGTGAACGGCGTAACCCTCAGTGGGATTAAGTGCCTTTAAATTGCAGAGGCCATTAAAATCCACCCTGCCAAGATGTCCAGGAGCTTCCCAAGAGCATATTTATCGCTGGATTAACCCATGTATGCCAGCACTTTGCAGGAAAGTGGTCGTCCTCACCATCTTTTTAATATCATTCATTTTTCTAAGTGGTTCATTAGAGTGATTCACTGCTGTGTTGGCAGTGTATTATTCCCACGCTACTACCCAGTGGTCATCTTCAGAAAACCATTAGACGAGCCGGTGAAAAGTGCACCGGTTTATACAACAGGCTATAGTTATTTACATTATGACTCATGGCAGTTTGCAAACATGCAATGCGCCTTAGAATGGTGCTCAGACTAAAACAAAACTTTGACCTGCCCCGTCACTTGGCATCTCTTAACATCAAAAAATGTTTGTGCTTGAAATTTGTGGAGCATAAGCGAAAGATTGGAGACAAGCACAACAAAGTAGGCGTGGGGTGGAGCAGATGTATGGACGCCTGTTATTTGGTGAGCGGCCAGACAAAACACATGCTGAAACAAACACACGTTCAAAAGTTTCACTTGTGCTGGCCATCTCTGTGTTTTCCCTGGCTCTCACAGATCTTCCACATGACCTACGACCTGGCCAGTGCCATGGTGCGCATTGTGAACCTCATCGGCATGATGCTGCTGCTGTGTCATTGGGACGGCTGCCTGCAGTTCCTGGTGCCCATGCTGCAAGACTTTCCTGCCGACTGCTGGGTTTCAAAAAACAAGATGGTGGTGAGTGTTCCAAAAGTGCTCTTCCCCTTTCTTTTCTGCAGCTGCCTTTCCGAATTCCATAGTCTCTGAATGTGCTGTCCCATTTTTCCATTAACGCTTGTACTAAGCAACCGTAAAGGCATGATAGGCAACACTGGGCCTTTCTCTCCTTTGTGTCAGGTCATAGCTCCCCTTCAAGTTCAACCCTCTGTCATTTTTAGTCTGCCTTTTACATGGCTTTTTGTTTTATTTATTGTATTGTTTTGTCTGTGGTGTGTTTTTTAGGTTGTTGTGTGCTCTGAAGCTTTATGATACTGTACAGTAGCACAATGACTTTTGAGGGGTATAATGTCATTTCCCAGGCGACAACATTTGCAATGCTGTCAGGTCAAGACTAAGGCTGATTCATCTCATTCATAAGGCAAGGGGAAATACAGTGTTCCTTCGCCTTCTTGTGTGTGCAGCAACATAATTATGTGTTGGCACCAGCATAATTTGATCTGCACATGCAAGTTGTTTCGAAACAACTGTCAGCATTCATTTTTAACGAACTAAAGCAAGTAAAAGTTTGTTTTAGATAACTAAGACATAACATTGACATGACCTAGGAGATCAGATCCCGAACTTCTATGACCCTGACTCCACCTGTGCACTGCTATCCACTATAACTCAGCATGTTACAAATTACCACAGCCAAAGATCTGATCTTCAGAGATATGATTCATTATGGGGATTTGCGATGAAGCTCACGGCATCAAAGAGGATCAATCTATGACATGTGAATACTCCAGTCCTAAAATAACAAAAACAATCACATCATATTCAGATTAGACCTGTGAAGACACAAATGATTAATACAAATTGTATTGTCTTGGTGTAGAACACCATTTCGGAAAAATGGCATTTACATATGACAAGATCTCATTTTTAAATAAGTTCAGTGAAAGCCATTACAGAAACAGTCCATATTTTTCATCTTTTGCTTTGAAAGGGTTCCTGTTCCATTATCAGCAATTATTACCATTCTCTGTAACTCCTGTATCAGTATCATTGCACACGTTTTATATTGTCAATTAATAATCAAAAAGCATGTTAAAAGAACTTTTATTTTTATTTTTATCATTTGTCCATTTTTTTGCTCTTGCAAAAGTACATATTATGTCTTTCACATTTTACTCCTTTGAAAATAAAATTTGATATTGATTCAGCGTGGGCTACTGCAGGAATCCAAAAGAGAGAGACATTCATACACAAATACACAAATCACAGACATGTCACATATTTTGTAATGGAATTACCTACATTTTGGTGTAAATTCTGAAAAAGGCTTATTAACCTTTAAGTAATACATTTTTCCACCAACTTTTTGTATGTTTTCATGTTGAAGGAAATAATGCCATCATCTATGAGCAAATGGTAGAAAAAATGTATACATTTACTCTGAAATGTGTATCTTCCTTAAAAAGAGCTGCTTTGGTGCATAGATGAGCCTCATGACCTTGGATGGAATCTGGACTGCCAGTGCCAACTGTGGCCAGTAGCCCTACAGGGCGACAGACAGCATCATCCAGGGTATGGGAGGGTTCATTCGGACAGGGATCAGTGTTTCATCGCTCTTGGGTGACAACTGCTGGCCGATTCGGGCGCTGGAAGACTGCATGTCAAAGCAGGACATTCCAGATTGGAGTGGGAATCGGATATGCCTTGGGATGGGCAGCAAACTAAAAAAAAAAAAAAAGGAGCTGCTTTAGGGATACAATCTTTTCCAGACACTACCAGTTTTACTGTCTGACTAGGGGCCCTAGCATTAGCAGACCTTTCCACTGCTTTCCAGATTGCTGAAGCGGGGCAATGTCACTACATGACTATCCATATCTCTCTCCTCCAGAATGACACGTGGGGTCAGC
Organism: Synaphobranchus kaupii; assembly: GCA_029718625.1. Lineage (NCBI taxonomy): Eukaryota > Metazoa > Chordata > Actinopteri > Anguilliformes > Synaphobranchidae > Synaphobranchus > Synaphobranchus kaupii. The sequence continues at coordinate 32,794,954 of CM056391.1, read as the reverse complement.
AGTACTCCTATGCCCTGTTTAAAGCCATGAGCCACATGCTGTGCATTGGTTACGGAATGTATCCCCCCGTGGGCATGACAGACGTGTGGCTGACCATCCTTAGCATGATCGTGGGTGCCACCTGCTACGCCATGTTCGTCGGACACGCCACTGCGCTAATACAGTCGCTGGACTCCTCCCGTCGCCAGTACCAGGAGAAGGTGAGTGAGAACACGAGTGGGAACATGCCAAGGCATGCAATGTTGAAAGAGCCGGAGTAATTTTCATGTGTTTTTACTGCCTGGCCGGGCTTAAATTTCTGAATGTATGTAACTGACTAGCTCCATGGCTGCCTGGTACCCATTGTTGAAAAGCGCATGCGTGAATTGCGAGTGGTGAAAAGCGCATGGGCAAAATTCTAATTTTGCAGTAAAAAGTTGAAAAGCAAATGCGCAAAATTCACATTTTTGCGTAATTACGGTAAAAAAAGTTTGCTGTCTTCGCAGGTAAGTTTTGGCTTTGCTAGCAAACATATGTAACGAGTGGTTAAAAGCATCAACTTTGTATTTCAATGTTAACCGCATCTTTTATTGTGAAAAAAGTGGCACATAGACTGTCTGGCTGATGGAATGGCTGTTTCAGCCAATTATGGTGCGAAAATGACGAAGAAGAAGGAAGTTGCGTTATTAGGGGTAGAGGAAGAAGTCGCTGTGAGAAAGGTTGGTAGCCTAAGTTATAGCGGTCTTCGGTCGGTGAGAAGTGCACTGTATAGCCGAGAGAGTTTGGAATGTTTTTCCTCCGGTAAAGTGTGAGTTCCAGTCTGCGGTTTCACAGCTGTTTTTACTGCAGGAGGAGGAGCGGTGGTGTTCGGCTACTGTTTTGCGACTCGTCCTCTGCCATTTTGTGGAGGAAAGGCTTTAGGCATGACTATCTCTGGAAAATAAGGTGAACTGTAAGAGTGACAGTGTTATGTTCAGTGCTCTTGGGGCCTATATGTTCAGGGAATCGAACTGGCTCTTAGCTCTAGCTCTGACTCTGCCTGCTTTCTAGTACAACCGGGTGTCCAAATAAATCTTTACAAAATACTATTTAAAACTAATGAATGAAACAGGCTCCTGTACACACACACACACACACGCATCAAGATCTGGCTTGTTTGTCGGATTTGGCTGGCTTTCTCTCCTATACAGCCATCCATCCACCACATTTTCAGTAGGCTACTGGATTCTAGGATCTGATTTATATTTGCATAGCCTAAAATAGCTATAGCCTGTGCAAATATAACCATTCAATGTCTATTCTTAGGCTACATGTAATATCTAACGTTACAATCAATGACCGACAGTGTTATTTTAGGCTATAAGCCTAATGTTAAACTTCTGCTAGAATAACGGATGGGAAAGTCGTAAATAAATTTAAACTGGATGCGATTGCAAACTAGCTTGAAAAGTAGCCTAAGGGAAAGTGAACCGAAAACATTGAGCATAGGCTATTAAAAATGAGCATCAATCAGGTGATTTGGGTCTGAATAAAATATCAAAGCTAGTTTACTAACTTGATTTGCTACTAGCTAGACTCTGCTGTCTGAAACAGCTTCAAATTCCAGCTTGCGCCACTGGGAGAACAAGATGCGGCTCGGGTAGGTCGAAAAAATGAAACAAACGAACGATACTGTATTAACCGGAAGTACCAAAAACTTGCAACTCCGACTCTTCAAGCCAAACGGTATGGAAAGAGTCGAACTGCCCATCACTAGTGTGACTTTAAAGTTTAAAAAGTGCATTGACTGTTGGGGCGGAGGAGCGACGTCCCCTCACGTCTTAATCCTTTTGAAATGTCATTTAGTTCTTATGCAGAAAATAAGCCATGAAAATAAAATGGGGTGTCTAAACTGTATATAGCCTAAATGGAAATCGCTGCAGCAGCATAGTCAGCAATTGTATATAGCCCCCTGCAGGTTCATAGAATGGAACATTCCATACTTAACTTCGGTCTCCTGACCGACACATGCCCAAACGCTTGGCAGGATAACTTCAGACAATAAAGCTAACATCTAGGTTGGTAATCTCCAACATTAGAAAATAAAAGTACTGCTGACTGATAATGTTGTGGTCTTGGCTCTTTCAATGCAGTTGATTTATTTATCAATAAACAAAATGGAAGATAACTAATAATGTGAGCATTAGTCACTCAGCCCGCTGAAGTGATATCAATGGAATGTTAAGTTTCGAGAAAATTATCTAGCTAGCTAACGTTAGTCAACATATATAGTGTTAGCTAGCTAGGTACTTTGCATTGTTTTGGCTAGACAGATGTGTAGGCTAGCTTATATATGGGTGCTTTCGATTCAATTCCTCTTTACAAACAGCAATTTATATGTGTGTCATCATCAGCAAGTTGTAAAGACTTGGCTCTGAGCACAGAACATACAAAAGCGCTCCCTCACTTATAAAAATAGCACTACAACACTGAGAGACATTTTTTACTTATTTTTTATTCGCTGCTAAGGGGTGGCGGTGGTTATTTTGAGTTCAATTTAGAATCTGTGTTGTTACTAAAGAAAAGGGCTTTGCCCTACTACTTATTTGTTGACTGAACTAAAAAAGGGAAGAAAAAATATTTCTTACTGAGAAAATTTTAATAACTATTTTTTTGTATACTCTGTGCCTGCTATGAGCTATGCTATGTGCTAAAAGTGCTTTGTCACTGAAGTGGGTTATTTCTCTCATACAACTTGCATATAGATTAAAACAAATTTCCTATTTTCTGGGGAGATTTTCCTTATCAGTTTAGATACTTGAGCGCCAAAGAATTATTTCCTTTAAGAGGAACCAGTTCCATTAGCCTGGAATGATGTGTCAGGAAGGTAACCTAGATGGATTATATTGGCACCCCTCTGGTATAGCTAATATGATTTTCAATGTTATATTGGTTAGCAGAATACCACTTTCCTTTCCTTGTCGCATGTTCCTCACTGGCTGCATACAGGCGTCCGGGCTGAGCTAGGCTTGCCTAGTCTTGTGTGTTATTATTATTATTATGGGGAACAATTTCCTGTCCCGTCGCTATGACGTCCTCTTTCAGTTTAGGCGAGGGCAGAACATGTATGACCTCCCTCTGAAGCATGGAAAGCCAGCAACTGATTTGTTTATCTCTACAGTCCACCAGCTGCCTTTCTTGTGGAGGACTGCCCTTCTTGCTCAGCTGGGTCCAGGCAGACCGCAGGCCTAATCAATAAGAGGAGTGAAATGATGCTGTCCCTCCCTGGAGCAGGCTATGGCCAATTATACACCACCCCTCTGGGCAGCTGACCACACAGTCATGGGCAGTGTGTGGGCTGGATTTAGGTGGTGAATCCAGAATGAAAACACACACATACTTGCACTCCAATGACAAAGCGATATTTCAAGCATTGTTGATGCTATATGGTGGTTGATATTGAATACGTGTAAAATGTTCGCTATTATTTGGACCGATGGGAGGTATACATCTCACAGATCTATGGGATCCATAGGGTACAGTATTTAAATAAAAACATCACTTTTTTGGAACATCACTCACAGGATTTAATTGGTGACCATGGGGTGTATCACTCCACCACAGTCCAATTATTTAACTTGATATGCCACTGAACGGCCCTACGAAGGTCACACTCCAATTTGCAATTGTGCTGTAATATTATGTAGCAGGAAACTCTAAGGTGCTCACTCAAACAGGGTGAATATTATTTAAACCATGTCACTCTGTAGTAGGGCTGTCTTTGACTAACTGGCATTTTTTTCAGCTCAGCAGTAAAAAGCATTGACTTAGAGTCAATGCAGTTGCAAACAGAGGGCCTGGGTTCATACTGCCAGATCTGAGTATGGTTGGTGCCTTGAGGGAGCGGCAAAATTGGACGGCCGCAAGAGCTTTTCGACTAAACAATCGACTGACTGTCTAAAGGAAGTCAGCCCTACTCTGTAGTCATTCTGACACCATTCATTAAAGTGTTGGATTTTTCACGTGGATTTTTTTTTTCCAGTTGCATTTTGCAGAAGCGTGAGGAGAATGTGTTAGCAAATACTGAGCGACATTGTCTCAACATTGCTATCAGGGGGAAAAGAAGGTCCATTTCAAAGATCGGTCACATGCTAGGATTACCAAGAACGTGGTGGGATTACCCATCTTTTATCTTTCGTCGCTATGCTAACCAGCCTGTGTCCCTGGGTCTCGTCACAGGAAGTATCCAATATCGCTTTTAAATGAATGACCTTTTGAGCCCCTGAGGGCACTAACTGCTGTCCTCTCAGATGCTGTAACAGCTTGCTCACCACTTTGCAGACAGCCATTTGGAACATCTCTCTCTTGCACTCACCAGGCATTATATTCCTGTCTTGTGATTTATGTTCCCCTTGGACAGCAGTTGTCTGTCAAACAGATAGATCATTTTAATGGCAGCGCAGATTACTTTAAGAGAGGAGGTGATCAATATGCTAGTCACCTAGACTGGCAAAGTTCCTGAACAGGCTTAGGCACTGTATATGTTTTTTGGTGCGCTAAACGTGTGATTCCCTGGCAGGAGTTTTGGATTTTGATTATGGACACATGGGAGTGTCTGGCTACCCCATTTCACCTTTTCTAAATTTCACTTGTGTGTGTAAATATTTATTTTTCCCCCACTGTGTGGAGACCCTGGCAGCTGCCCAAGCAGGCCCCTGCTCCTCTCCCTGGTGCCCTGGTACACGCGGTGGGCCTGGTGTTAATGAGCTGTGCTGCTTGGACTCCTCATGGCCCTTCAGTGAATAGTCCTCCTGGAGCGGGAGAGGCATGCCTGTGAGGGCCTGCCAAGCCACCCTTTGAGACAGAGCTGCTCAGGAGCAGGCTTTTGGCATACGCTCTGACCTTGACCCCCAGCGTACGCACAAAAACCGCCTGGCTCCAAAGAGGTACCGTGAGGTGAACAGCCTTCATCGTCCTTCAAATCAGCCAAGGGTAAATGACAGCTCAGGAATCAACCGGCAAATCTTCGCCGTGGTGAGAGCGGCTGTGATGAAGAAGAAAAAAACAGCCAAATGAGTGCAAGACGAATGTCATTACCGCTGTGCTGCTGCTTTAAAAGGGGGAAACAGACAGCCGCAGTGGCTTCTGGTGCCCCGCTTTTTGGAGACAGGGGCTTGCAAAGTTGGCGCACCAGCTGTTCATCCTCTCTCCGGATCAGAGCCCTTGGACCTCTGTTGTGCCTCTCAGCCGATCTCTCTCTGTCCACAGCCCGGCAGCGCTAATCAAAATGCTAATGTTTCCTCTGCAAGACCGTAGCAGAGGCGACACTGTAAATTGCAATTAATATTTGAGGAGTGTGGGTTTTTTCATGTCTCTGTGTATGTGTGTGCGAGGGAATTAGGCATGCTCATAGCGTTCTCACTCTCTGCTTTGCTATGAATTAGCCCTGAATCCTGCTTCCTCTCAGACAAGCATTGTTCGCGCTCCCCTTTTGAACAGGGCTTGACCTTTAGAATATAAGAATCCCTGCTGCCTCTGGCCTCTGTGTTGCCAGCAACAGTTCTGTGCCGGAGTTGCTTAAGACACATGCTCATTGGAAGTGTGTTGCAATCCTGAGAATTTTTATATAGCAGGTTAATGCTATAATCCACATTGGCTCCAATCTCCCCCTGATTTTCCAGTGACCTTGGTCCAGTTGTCCAGCTGCTCCTGCGTGTGAGACAGCACATCTGTCTCTGTCTCTCTCTCTCTCTCTCTCTCTCTCTCTCTCCGTTCGTCCGTCCGTCCGTCCCTTGGGTACACAGAGAGCACAACCACATGCACGCCATGGCCAGATAAGAGAACTAGAACAAAAATAAGATTCTGCCTGAATTCATTCAAGTTTTATCCTAAATTTTCCTAAACTGTAATAAAACAATTGTTGTTTGAACCCAGACCTCGGAGGTAACAAATCAAGAGGGGAGTTATTGAGATGTGGAAAAGCAGGAAGCTGATTAGGTTTTGTTCAGAGATAGTTCACTGTTCAAAGATATCCCTCAGAAAGGAAGGGAGACTTAAGTTAAAGGACATCACTAATATGTGTTCCATAGGCTTTTATTATTTTGTTAGGCTTTTATTTTGGCACTGAGCTTTCTTGTCTTATCTTTGACTGGCTCTTAGTCTCAGAAGACAAATTGTGACAAACCCGCGGACCTCATTCATCCTCTGTGTTCACTCCCACCAGTTTGCTTTAATGAGACTTGGGATTTCATGTTCATTAGCTGGGACTGAGCTTTAGCAGGACTAAAGGCAGGAGCGTGCTTGTGTTATTGAAGATTCAAAAGTGAGGTGCAATGACAATATTTAAGTGAAAATTATATTATTTGAATTCCTCCTAGGTGTAACAGAGAAAGAAGATCTGCTTAAAAAGAGGGTTTAAAAACATATGCCGAACCAGAAGGAAAAAAAAAAACGTTTTACAAAGACAACAGGAAAGCTGGTTGTCAGATAGCCTTGGTATTAGTATCCATACTGAAAGGAGAATGTTGTCACAATGAGTTTCTGTGATAAATTCTCGGTCCCAAAGAATCAAACAAGCTGCTTTAAATTCGCTCTTAAATGGAGACAGTAACAGTGTTAACTGCTACACAGAGTAGAAATCCAAGCAATCATATTCTAAGTGCTATACAGTAGATTTAATTACGAGACTTCACATGATATTTGTAATGTAATGTAGCCTAATTTGTTGAGTAAATTTAATTTCACTGTTGGTTTTAAAGAGGTTTTAAAAGGTTTCTCTTTAGGTAAGGTAGACAAAATCAAAGTAAGTAAATATGATGAAAGGGAAAAAGAAAATATGATAATCAAATACATTTTTTTACTTTGTGTTTAAACTGAAATTAGCTTGTTTTCCATTTGATGTTTTCCAGTTAGTTTTTAGAAGTGTTCTATTTATTTATTTATTTTTACTTTAAAAGGCCCGTAGTCACTAGACAAAGGCTGCAGCCTGCGCAAGTTCCCTGTGCTTTCAGAGAAGGCCTTTCAGGTGCTTCTGAGTTTGCCTCTCTTCTTGGACACGAAGCACATCTAGCCTACATGGAGGTGTGAGGCTGGCAGACACCTCTCCATTTCCCAGAGGAATCTGCCATCCCTTTTCAGGCTTGTTGTGACCCATGTCACACAGAGAAAATTGCATCTCCAAGATTGGAGGATCAGAGCATGTACGACCCCCCCACCACCACCACCACCACTCCACGTGCCTGCCTACCTGCCTGCCTGCCTGCCTGCACAGCATGGCCAGGTTTGGTGTGACAGTAATATTGCACCTGCCCCAAACTTAAGAAGTGAAGCGTGAATTCTGACAGGGAACGCTAAGGCTCCCATGCAGCTGAAAACACCCCCATTCAGTCAGTTGTCCACTGATGTTTTCCTTCATCGTGATGGCTTCCTGTTTGAAATGACAATTACCGCCTCAGGAGAGCAGTCGGCTTGAATCTATCATCTATGCCTCAAATCTTTAATCTTTGCTGATATTACTTTTATTTATTTTTTGTTACGATTTCTCAGTTTTTTTTCAGGGTTTCGCTGTGCTTCGCAGCAGTGGCTCTCCTGTTATGAAGGGCATAATACTAAAGATGTTCTGTATAAAAATGGTCAGCTCAATAAGCAAAGGGTGGCACTTTTGTATTGCACATCAGGGCTGCCGTTGGGGTTCGGAGGGGTGTCTTTGAACTTGTGGTAACTATTGATTTCCCAGGCCCAGGAATACTATAGTATAATTTTGTCCCGGGCCTGGGAATTTCACCTGGCAGCCCTGTTGCACATATCATAACTGTCGTTGCAAATCTACAACCACCACATCATATTGTTAGTGAGAGATTTCATTCCCCCTGGAAAAAAGAAGTTATATGTGTTAACCAGTCAGTGTGCCTGACAACTTACTGGGCAAATATTGCTGTTTACAATAGGTTTTCATGAGAGGACATTTCATGGACACTCACTCTAAATAGTTTATGAATCAAACTGTGACAAACTTGGACTTCATTCATCTGCAGCGTTCACTCCCAACCATTTGCTAAATGAACACTTGAAAGCAGAAATTCATTCCACCCATGCCTGTAACTTTCTGTCAGAATTGCATTGAGGGCTTTGTGATCTCGCCGGCACCAATGTGAATGTGGGTCCTGCCCAAATTGCCAGTTCCCCTAAAGCCCTACTGTTGGTGGTCACATACTAAACTCATCACGGCAGATGTCATAAACTTTTGTCATCACTGTATCAGATTTATACTAGTGCCCTGAAAGGACTCCCACATTTGCTATACCCTGCTCTGCCCCCTATACTGACTGTTATAATTGCACTAATCTGCATTGCGGCTTGGCAGCACAGAGATAGTGTGCCACCTGACTGCCTTGCAGGGATGAAGCCTTTCGGAAAACTACTGGCGCACGGATTTTAAATTATTTACATCAACAATTCCATGTAACTACGATGCTGCACATTTGCGACAGTCTACTGTACTCTATTGTTTCTGTGGTGACTGTTCCCTGAAATGTTATGTTTCAATCTGCTTTTATGAGCGTTTGCTATTTGAATGTAAGCATCGCTTCTTAATGAAAAACAGGGCACCCCAGAGAGGGCTCAATCATAAGCAGCAGGCTGTGGCAAGTCAGCCCTCCAAACAGTATTAGCAGCAAATGGCATTGGTGCTCTGCAGTCCCTCTGCACTAAATCTCTAATTAACACTTGGCAATTAAGCGCAGGTCCTCCAGGAATGATTAACAGGAGCCCTAAAGCTGCTCTTCCAGGAGTTTATTTGTTCTATTTTTTTTTTTTTTCTCCCAACCACACTTTTTTTGTGAATGAAATCATTTTCTTGCCCTTTGTTTTACATTTGTTAAAAAAATATCTGGCATTAAAATCAAACTAAGCCTTCCGTAAGCCTGGAAAAGGAAGCTGAAAGGCCCAATACTATCTATTGGGACAAGGACATTATTGCAGAAAACTTTAGCTGCTTCCAGCTGTTTGAGCTCTTCTCATTAGCTTTGGCTTGGATTTTGTCATTAATCTGAAGGGTGTTAGCAACTGTTATTCTGTGCTAAAGCAGATGTCAATGTGGCTGAATCTGTTAACACATTAATGGCCCTGCTGGCCTGTCTGAAGCAGTTTCTTTCAGTCATCACGCAATAACAGCAAAAACATTTTGTAGTGGTCTTGGTCTTTCCTTATTTCTATTTTCCTTGAAAGGACCATCCAATTTTATTGATGTCCCTTTTAGCCTCCTGTATATCCAAGGCCATTGATGTCTTAATAAAGTCACTGGTCACACCCAGTAAAGTTCTCGAAGGATCACTTGATTAGGCTTAGATATGCTCTATTGTTTGACGTGAGAAGTGTCTTTATGTGTCTGAAATATCCTTGGTCATCAGATGTTACACCTGGCTGGCAAAAGTGTAATTTGACAACAAGGTTAATTAATTTCACATTTGGCATACCTCTGGTCTGTTCTCTGGGTCTGCATATATTGTCACAGATCTTGGTTTGTGGCCATGCGCAACTGCAGGCAAATAAAATAATACCCGATGTGGCCACCATGCATGCCAATTTCTCACAGCAATCTCACATCTAGAACATTTATCAAGGATGGATTTGTCAAGAGAGCCAGATCTGTGATATATTTGCATAGTACATGTTCATACTGTACATATACTGTAGTACATACTGGGTCTGACTGCCATTTTCCTTTCATGGAAACAAAAGACATCATGCAGATTTTGTAGGTGTGTAGTTTGTAAAAGTCTAAAGACTAAAGAAATGGAATTATCCTTAGCGATGGGTGTAGCAATGTACAAACAGTGCCCTGGGGGAAACCACTCTCACTATAGTCTTGTGAGGGAGGGGAAGGGGTCGGAGAACCAGACGCGAACGGAGGGGGATCCAAAAGCTACCCACTAATGTGGGAACCACAAGTAGGGAGAAAGAAAAGGAATACCCTGACAGAACAGGAAAAAATAAACAAAAGGGGAAATAGGCGTATAAGCCCACAAAAAACAACCCAGAAAAGAGGGTGAATACAGACTCGAAGACTAGCAGAATAGCTAGAACGAGAAAGAAAAGCCTCCAGCTCAATAAAATACAAATGAGCTAAAATGAAGAGGTAGGAGAAAAAAGTTAACCAAGGTTACAGCCTCTGAAATGAAACCGAGGAAAGAACTAGAAAAGAGAAAGAGAAAAGGAAAAATAAGTCCTAAGAACTAAATCTAAACTCTAATCTACAGAAGTTCCTGCGTGTCTTTGCAAAGAAAGAAAAGCAGTCTTCTAAGTCCTATATCAAATTACCCGGCTAGTGCGAAAACTGAGTGACACAAAAGCACGGAACAAAGAAGGTGCGGTGCTTAAATAGCCGGCCCGCACCTGAAACCCATAACCATAATTAGTCATGGAATGCGGAAAAAATGACAGGAGCGCCCTCTCGCGGCCCCGAGAGGCAACACCCACAGAAAAGGCAGAGCAGGCTGCAAAACCATGACAAGCTTGCAGTCTTTAATGCAGATGGCATGACTGCAGCCCCACATCTGAGCTAACAGTTTGTGCTTATCATCGAACTTTGCCATCTCTGTACTTGCTACATTAAACACGGATTGTGCATCTCGACCACTTGAAACGTCAAGAAATACAACAAAACTCTCCTGAATGTGCCCACTTCTATCAACGCATCACAATGCAACTGAAAGCTGGGAGTGACAACTGATGTCAGTCGTTTTGTCAATTTGGCAAGCAAAAGAAAGGAGTGGAATCAACCTCACATTTTATCTCATCATGTTCAGTCGATGCAACAAAAGAAATAAGCGGCCATACCGGAAAACAGTCAATGACTCCAAGAGGGAGGCAAGCAAATCATCATAGCTGGCCATCACACCAACAAACTAACGGTGAACTATGGAGGACCAGAAATGCCAAAAATTGGGAATTTATAAATAAATAAATATTGCAATAAATACATAAATGGATAAAAGTATGAGAAAATAAATAAATAGACACAGAAATTAAGAAATTAATAGATAAAATCACAATAAATGTTTATTTCTGTATTTCCTCTTTTCTGTATTCATTTATTTCTGTATTTCTTTTTTCCATATGATAATGAGGGGGTATACGATAATAGATCCCAATGTCAGATCGATTGTACTTGCCTTGCACTTCCTGGCTTCAATGATACACAAATGGCTGCATATATGCAAGCGCAGCTAGGGAATCGAGTCTCTTGTTTAACTTTGCCGAAAATGAGGATCCAGACTATGGGAATTGGGGGGTGGGAATAGATTTATCTGTAAATTATGCTGGAACAGTATGGAATACATGATTGGTAAAATGGCTGTAAGTCGTCATGGTTCTGAGGTATCAAACAAGCCTTAAACTATCACTTTGCTGCCAGATATGCAGTAGATATGGATGGATCACTTTAAGGGTTGTTTCTCCTGACAAATTTTCCTATTGAACTCTATGGAAAAATAAGTCAGGAGAAGAAACCCTTCAAGTTATCCATCCATATCTACTGTATTTCTGGCAGCAGAGTGATGATTTAAGGCTTGTTTGATACGTCAGACCCTTGATGACTTAGAGCCATTTAGCCAACCATGTATTCCATACTGTTCCAGCGTAATTTACAGCTAAATCTACTCCTACCCCCCAATTCCCTTAGAGATCCATTCAAATGCAGAGATATTATAGTATCGCTTGTAAGAGTACCAGAAAATAAGATATCAAGAGTTGATGTTGATGGGTCACAGACTTCAGGAAGTAACAGCATGCAAAGGATATGCGACCAAATATGAAATATGATACTTTAAAAATACATTAAGGCAAAGGGTTTGAATACTTATGCACATGAGAGATTTCAGTTTTTGATTTTTAATACATTTGCAAAAAAATTCTAAAAACATATTTTCAGTTTGTCATTATGGGTTATTGAGTGTACATTGATGGGCAAAAATGGCAATTTTATCCATTTAAAATTAAATCTACAACACAATAAAGTGTGCAAAAAGTGAAGGGGGTTGAATAATTTTGGTGTAACTGTATATACAGACGTGGTCAAATTTGTTGGTACCCCTGGTAAAGATGAGTAAAAAGGGCTGTAAAAAATTCACCGTTTGGTGAATTAGTTTAATCTCACACTGAAAAAATTAGAAAAATGCAACCTTTAATTGACGTTCATTTATTATGAGGGGAAAAAAAATCCCTCATCAAGAAATAATTATTTTTAACAAAGCCACGTTGGCCACAATTATTGGTACCCCTGCATTTATATATTGAATAAAGTAATAATTTTTTATATTTGGTCGCATATCTTTGCATGCCATGACTGCCTGATGTCTGTGACCCAACAATATCAAAATACTCTTGATATCTCATTTTACTCTTACAAGCGATACTATAACATCTCTGCATTTGAATGGATCTCTATGGGAATTTGGGGGTGGGACCAAACGGTGAATTTTTTATAACCCTTTTTACCCATCTTTACCAGGGGTACCAACAAATTTGAGCATGTCTGTATATCTTTGTTATAATATATTTTAAGGAGGGATTGCCTCCTTTGCCAACCTGGAGCCTCCGCTGCTACAGTCAGATTAAATAAATAATGACTCTGATTTTTCTTCATGGTTTTTGTATTTTCAAGCCCAATTAGTGGCCAATAGATAGTATTGATTAATTGAATTGTTCCCAACCTCACTAACAGATTGTCCAATCAAAACAGTGCTCTTCACCACCATGGGCAGACAATTATCTGTTCTTATCAGTTGTATTCACCCCCTCAAAGAAAATTGAATTCACTGATGTGTTATGTGATTTTTTTTCCACTGAGAAAAACAGAACATAAACCAAAGATTTGCTTGCATCACTCTTCATTTCATAAGAAAAATGTGATATTGCACATTTTAGCCCAGACATCACTGCTGAATGTGTGGGTGGTTGTTTGGCATTGTTCACAACAACAGTGATCTCGTCTGTAATCAGTACTGTACTACTACCATAACCCCTCTCTGACTTGTTTGAGGAGGATGGAGAGAAAGAGTCAGAAGAAAAAAATAAATAAATGATGCTTAGAAATTGTAATTAAGTGACACTTCTGTTGGGGAATACATTATTCATTTATTATTCATTGTTGTTTGCTGAGGGAATTCACATCATGTGTGTGTGTGTGTGTGTGTGTGTGTGTGTGTGTGTGTGTGTGTGTGTGTGTGTGTGTGTGTGTGTGTGTGTGTGTGTGTGTGTGTGTGTGTGTGTGTGTGTGTGTGTGTGTGTGTGTGTGTGTGTGTGTGTGTGTGTGTGAGACAGAGAGCAAGCTAGAAAGAGAAGGATAGAGGTATAGCGAGAGATGGAATTGTATCAAGCTTAGTTAATCCTTGGATTGCATTAACTGCCACAGGCAGGCTTTCACAGTTTGATGAGATGTTCTTCCAATCTTCCATGATTGAAATGTGATTATCTGTGTAATGCTGACGATGATTTTATATATTTTGTGGATACAGAAGGCTTTAATTTATTTATATGTTTATTTGTTTGTTTGTTTTTTTTTTGGGGGGGGGGGGGGGGGGGGGACAGTGAAAAACTTGAATGAATCCACTTCTTGTTACACAGGGGGGTGAGTTTTTCTCACAGACTCTCACTGATCCCATGTTCAGATGCCAGGTACCTGGGATCAAGGCTGCAAATAGCACTGACATCCCCTTAAGAAGTGCCTTTCATACGAACAGAATGAGCGATATCATCAAAACTGTGTTCATTTAACTGATACACCCTTTAAGACTGAGTTGCTCAAATCAAAATAAAAAGTCGATCACAAATCGAGGATGTACAGATGAGTATAGCGATGACCGTCTGTGCAAGCGGTTTGGCGCAGTGCAAAAATCAATCGCAAGAAAATAGATGTGAAAAACGGGGGTAATGTAGGAGTCGCTCTAATGTCAGTTGCTCCCAGAATAGTGTCGCTTGAATAAGCACACTGGTCCCAGACAGGCTGTAGGCATATACATTCAAACGTTAAGCCTTGTTGACTTATTTGAATGTTGTTTGTTTTTAAACCATCTTTTTTCATAAAATTGTCAAATGCTGCCACAGCTAGCTCCTGCAATGCAGACATACGCAGCCAAGGGGTGAAAAGGAAACATGGTCTGAGAAGTCATTTTGGCTCATTATCACATCTCCAAATGTTTAAATCAATGCAAGGGGGAGTTTTCAAATTGACTACTAAGCAATAGATTCCAAATCTTAGCCCAAGGTGAGATTTATCATTTCCCACAATTAGAGATAGTTACCTGGGGGCTGAATATCTCAATGTTTTCTTTTCTCATTCTTCGGCTTTAGTTCAGTTAGCAGCTTGAAGTTGTGCCCCCTCCTTTGGATTTGTTACTGCATTCGCCATTGTTAGGATTATTTTCCTCTACAATATTTGAGATGTGAAACGACTAAATTAATGTATATCATTTCTGTGATGTTCCTGAGAGGACCGTTTCTAAGTGAACTCCATGTGCAGTGTTGTCTTAGTTCTTCAATCAAGCTGAGGCATTCCAAATTCTTATTATACGGCAGGGTTTTCACATTTCATAATTTTTTTTTACCTTCCATGTCTGCATTGAGGTTCAATCTCCAGTATCTCCTAACAGCATACCACGCTGTTTCATAGAGCATAGTGCTAAACTCCTCTGATGTCCCTCACCAAATCTTGGGGTGTTTGCATGCCTCATTTCTGACTTTGATGATCAAACAGGTAGTGCACAGAAGCCTCAGATGGTAAGTAGGTGGAAGGTCACAGCTGATGGCACTTGGTTATTAGCATGCACAGGTGTCTTCTTCTGTGGGCAGCAAGTATTGGATACAGGCCTGAGCAGAAGTCTGTTTGGGGGTGGGTAGTTGGGAGGGCGTGCAGGGGGAGAGATACACTGCCTGGCCAAAAAAAAAGTCGCCGTTGCGCCCGTCATGCATAGTGCCCACTGTACAAGCCTCTGGAGGCAGTGTTATGATCTGGGGTTGCTTCAATTGGTCAGGTCTAGGCTCAGCAACATTATGCAGAAATAAAATGAAGTCAGCTGAGTACCTGAATGTACTGAATGACCAGGTTATCCCATCAATGGGCATATTCCAGGGTGACAATGCCAAGATTCATCGGGCTCAAATTGTGAAAGAGTGGTTCAGGGAGCATGAGGAATCATTTTCACACATGAATTGGCCACCAGAGTCCTGACCTTAACCCCATTGAAAGTCTTTGGGATGTGCTGGAGAAGACTTTACGGAGTGGTTCGACTCTCCCGTCGTCAATACAAGATCTCGGCCAAAAATGAATGCAACTGTGGACGGAAATAAATGTGACTTGCATAAGGTTGTCGAAACAATGCCACGACGAATGCTCGTCATAATCAAAGCTAAAGGCGGTCCAACGAAATATTAGAGTGTGCGACTTTTTGTTTGGCCAGGCAGTGTATATCATGTTGAGGAAGTGAGGATTAAGTAAAAATTTATTTATTTTCTGAATCCACCAGTTCCAGCACTCAATGTCCAGCACTCTGAATACTGAACACAAACAGTATTATGTGCTAAAATCCCTCATTTAACCTACATTCAAACTATATTTTATGCAATTTAATTTAAAGGTGCACTATGCAGGATTTTTAGACTTTCTGTGGTCCTGTGTTGACAATCAAAAAATTCTGCTCCTCCATCCTAAACCCTGCCCACTCCCCTCCGTTGAGGCAGAGATTGCATAGTACAAGGCAAGAAAGTACATATCTTACTCAGCAGGGAGATGATGGAAAGTCTACATTTAATCTTTGAATGTGGCAAGTCTGGTGTCAGAATCAAATTGTAATGCGCATTTGAAAATCATGGGGGGGGGGGGGGGGGGGGCAGCTAAGCAGTTCATAGCAAATAAAATACAACAATACCACAAGCCACGTAACCTCTGCTATCCTATCAATGCATATAAACAAAAGATGGCGATGGCCGGTGGTATAAGGTCGTTGTTTTAGTGTTGTCTTAAACCAACCATGGGCATGTCTAGATGGGATACAGGATATTTAAGTGGTGTGATATTATTATCAAATTCTTCATGATTCTAGCCTCTTTTTAAAGAGACCAAGCATGAATGTGTTAGGAGGTAATTCAGTCAGCTACTGAAATATGGAAATTTGCCCCTGCTTTTAACAACAGAAGTGATAGTTTCGGGCAAAATATCACATCCATGTGACAAGGCGAGTCATAACACACTGACCTCTGCTTGAAACTGGAGCTGCATCCAAAAATGTAAATCAAAAACTGGCAGGCATCAACAATCATTATCTACATAGACAATTTGACTTTCAATTGATGATTTCAATTGAATGTCATAGATTGGCATTCAATTTACACTCAAAAAGGAAACCATGAACCTCATTGTATTCTAAGCCAGGCTGGGCCCAAAATAGTTTTCTGTTCTGTGCCTCCTCAGAGGTAATAAAACTCTCGCCACCCTAGATCTATGCATAGATAATAAGCTCAGCACATTTCCTTTGATGTGGGAGGAGAGAGCGAGAGAGAGAGAGAGAGGCAGTATTGCAGTATTCTTATGGTCCATTCAACCAGGCCAGGCTACTTCATAACAATGTGTTATAATTTATGAACCATGAACAAGTTCACCAAACCAATTATGTTGTCTCTCTCGAAAGCCATAATTTAAGAACAACATAAACAACAATCAGAACCACAATGCATTGCTGTTGCAGATGCGCAGCATCTTTCTCAGAAGCCTGTCCTGACAAGAAAAAATATGGAAAGAAAATAAAAATATTAGAAGAAAAGAGAGAGAGTGAGAAAGAGAGATATTGTGGATGTTACCTTCTGAGATAGAGTTGGAACATAATTTGATTACCTGACCCTTCCCAACCCTGCATCCCTGTCTGACATCTGTATACGTCAGCAGCAGCACTAAGTGATCCACGCCAACCAGGCACACCCTGTGATCTGGGGAGCTGGTTTTCCTCAAGAAAGGTTCTGCACTGCTCAGGAAAGGGAATGAACCAATTCCCAGTCTTATTTGTGCCTTCCCTCCGGAGGCAGCCAGCTTCATCAAGCGAGGGACTGTGGGAGGGAGGAAGACAGAGAGAGAGGGACCTTTGCTTGGAAAGTTCAGCTACTACCAAATTTCATTCATCAGATTGGGTTTGTCTCAGTTAAAAGAGTGAATACTATATATTTGCTCATATATCCAATGACGTAATCCTGGAAAGTTACAATCACTGTACAAGAGTATTAAAGAGATGAAAGATTTTATGTGTACATATCTCACATACCTAAATGCCTAGGGGCTTAGGCAATATATGGACATGTGTTGGTGCGTTGTAGTGTGCACAAATGGTCATTGTGTGGTAGGGTGTTGATGTTATCTGCATATCTGGCAGCAGAGTGATGGTTTGAGACTTGTTTCATACCTCAGCCCTTGATGACTTTTAGCCAACCATGCTGTTCCAGTGCAATTTACAGCTGAATCTAGTCCCCCCCCCCCCAATAGAGATCCATTCAAATGCAGAGGGTATAGTATCGCTTGTACGAGTACCTGAAAATAAGATATCAAGAGTCTTTTGATGTTTTTGGGTCACAGATGTTGGGGTTTTGCTCATTATGGTGAGAATTCTTTGGTTATCGACTGTAGAGGTCTTCTTTGGCCTACCAGGCCCTTCACAAATACTGACCTTATCAGTGCTTTCTTTCTGAGAGATGTTCCAAATGGTTGGTAAGCCTAAGGTTTGGCCTATGTCTATTACTTTTTTTTTTTAACCTCATGATGACTCCCTTAACTTTCACTTGTACAACTCTGGTCCTCATGTTGACAACATCTGTAACAGACTCCAAAGGCAATCAGAAGCCTCTAATCAAGACTAGATACAGAAAGCTCTCTTATACCTGCACTAAGGAAGCAATTGAGCATCCCTGACTGATCAGAAACAGAAAAATATGTATTTGTCCCAAATATTATGGAGGGAACTGTGTATATTGTGGTGACAGGGAGGGAGTTGGGGTGCCGCCCTCTGCTGGACGGCACCCTCATGACACGTAGGCAGAGAAGCCAGCTGCTGCCTATTAAATTAGCGCAGCTGGGGGGCATCGGGATGATTGGCGGTCCTTTAAAAAGAGCCTGGTTCCCAGGCCAAAGGAGAGAGACTATTTTCTGATTTCAAACTCCGAGAGAGTTTTGGTTTATGTTTTGTGCGAAGGCCCTTCATTTCCTGGTTGGTGAGTTATTTTGTTCAATAAAGCAACTTAATTGCCTTTTTGTGTTTTTTTCTGTCTGTTCACCCTGTGATACAGAGGACATCCCCAGCCCTGCATCACTATATATATATATAATTGTTCCACAATTATTGGCACCCCTGCATTTATATATAGAATAAAGTAATCATTTAAAATATTTGGTTGCATATCCTTTGCATGCCATGACTTCCTGATGTCTGTGACCCAACAACATCAAAAGACTATCTTATTTTCTGGTACTCTTACAAGCGATACTATAATGTCTCTGCATTTGAATGGATCTCTATGGGAATTGGGGGGTGGGACTAGATTTAGCTGTAAATTATGCTGGAACAGTATGGCATACATGGTTTGTAAAATGGCTGTAAGTCATCAAGGGTCTGAGGTATCAAACAAGCCTCAAACCATCACTCTGCTGCCAGATATGCAGTAGATATGGATGGATCACTTTAAGGGTTGTTTCTCCTGACAAATTTTCCTATTGAACTCTGGAAAAAATAAGTCTGGAGAAGAAACCCATCAAGTTATCCATCCATATCTACTGTATTTCTGGCAGCAGAGTGATGGCTTAAGGCTTGATTGATACGTCAGACCCTTGATGACTTAGAGCCATTTAGCCAACCATGTGTTCCATACTGTTCCAGTGTAATTTACAGCTAAATCTAGTCCCACCCCCCAATTCCCATAGAGATCCATTCCAATGCAGAGACTAAATGGCTATAAAAGTCATCAAGGGTCTGATGTGTCAAACGAGCCTGAAATCATCACACTGCTGCCAGATATGCAGTAGATATGGATGGATTACTTAAAGGGTTGTTTCTCCTCATTTTCCTATTGAACTCTATGGAAAACTAAATCAGGAGAACTTACGGACTGCATTGTATATACACTACATGGCCAAAAGTGTGTAGACACCCGTTCATCCAACATCTCATTCCAAAATCATTAGTATTAATATGGAGTCAGTCCCCCTTTTTACTGCTATAACAGCCGCACTATCCTGGGAAAGCTTCCCACTTGATGTTGAAATGTTGCTGTGTGGATTTGCTTCCATTCAGCCAAAAGAGCATTTGTGAGGTCAGGCACTGATGTTAGGTGATTAGGCCTGTCTTTCAGTCAGCTTTCCAATTGATCCCAAAGGTGTTAGATGGGGTTAAGGTCAGGGCTCTGTGCAGGCCAGTTAAGTTCTTCCACATCGATCTCGACAAACCACTTCTGTATGGACCTTGCTTTGTGCACGGGGCCATTGCGTTCTCAAACAGGAAAGGGCCTTCCCAAAACTCTTGCCACAAAGTCGGAAGCACAGAATCGTCTAGAATGTCATTGTATGCTTGAACATTAATATCTGCCTTCAATAGAACTAAGGGACCATAGTCCTAAGCCCATATGTTGGATTGTCCATTCTGCTGCAACTCGGAGGAAAAAAAAGCCAAATTAACAACTGGTCATTCCTTTTTAGAAATAATAAATAAAAACATAAAAATCTGTCCGTTTGGTCGTCCTTGTCGTCATTGAGGCTCAGTTCTTGTGTAAGCTGTATGGCCCTTTTGTTTTTTGTGTTAGTTTTGTGACCTCAGTTTCTTACCTTCCTGCCTGCATAATATCATCTCTTTATGCACTGCTGTTTGCTCAGTTCACTCTATCTTTGCTGCCCTGAAAGGCGATGGTTCTTCAGGAGTAGTGGAGGCCTGATTCTGAAACCTGATCTCTCATTAGGATTGCCCTTGTGGAATTCATTAAAACTTTTGTTCAGGTTCTCTTATCAAGCAACTTCATCTTTTTCTTTCTCCCTTTTATATATTTTTTGCGTTCTAACATCTGCTTAACCCGAGCACAGTGATATTTCATACTTTCACAATAACAGCAGTCTGGAGGCTTCTGATCTGTTTGAAAACCTTCTGTTAAACTCTTTTTGGTCTGTGTTTCAGGCTTGTTTTGCCTTTTTTCCTTCTCTGTTCTTTTTTGTGTAGTGGCCCCTCGAATTACATATGCTTTGTGCCTGAAATTATTTTGCTTTCCTCTTCAAATCCCTTGATGCTTGTTTAAAAAGTACCTTGTGTTTTTTTGTCTGACACACTACAAAGTGTGACTTTGGGAAAGTGATGGGTTTGACACACCAATTATTTGTGAATCTGCCTTTTATTTGCTATGGGCTTTCCCTGGTATTCGCTTTCAGACACTTTGTGGCTTTTTTATTGTTCAACTTTAAATTGATTCTAAGCTGCAATTAGACATGCATGTTAAATGATAATGATAAGTTAAGCTTACTATGATTTATCAGAGACGAGCCCCAAGTGCTCTTAGCACCGCTATGAGAGCCAGTGATTAATGAGGTGCCAGTCTTTCCTGACAAGCAAAAGTGTGTCAGTCCTAAATAACATGTACCTTGGCTCGTATATCGGGGGGCCTGTTGATAAGCTGGGAGTTGCTGTTGCTGTGTTGTCTCTCCCAGAGACACCCACCCCCCTCCCCACCAATGAAAGTGCACTTCTTTTTTTTGCTTTAGGAAATCTTCAGATAGACATGGAAAACAGGATCATTGATATGGCTTCTCTCCATAATCTTTACGTGTATGGGTTCTTGCCCTTTGGGGGAAATGTCAGGCTTGTATCTGGATTGTTTTTTTGTCACTTTAAGTCCATCCCTTTAGGATCCATCCATCACACACAGTTTAAACTCACAGTCCAGCTTGTGTATCTGTCTACCAGACACTTTTCTAGGTTGTACAACCCTCCAAGCTGTTTAGTGTATTATTTCATAAAAAGCTCTTATAATTCTTTCTCACATACTGTACTTTTCCAATGGTGTAATTTAACTTTTACTTACACATCTAAAAATGTACTGTAAGTTACCAAAAATATTTAATAGAATAAGAGATGCTTAAAATGGCTGACCATCACACGTTTGATCAGAATGCTGAGTGCATGTTTTTTTTTTTTTGTGATCAGAATGTTTCGTCTACTATGACAGCATGTGATTAGAATGTCGAGTCTATGATGACAACAAATGTGTTGTCTCTGAAACATCACAATGTTGAGTCAACAGTGTTAGTGTGCGTTTTTCCAGCATGATTTTCCCTCATGTTTTCAGAATGTTAAGTCTACAGTGACAACAACGTGTTTTTCTCACACACATTCAGAATGTGAAGTCAACAGTACAGTGCCTGTTTTCCTCTTTTTTTCTGCAGTACAAACAAGTGGAGCAGTACATGTCCTTCCACAAGCTCCCAGCTGACACGAGGCAGAGAATCCATGACTACTACGAGCACCGCTACCAGGGCAAGATGTTTGACGAGGAGAGCATCCTGGGGGAGCTGAACGAGCCGCTGAGGGAGGTGGGGATCATCATTACGCATTTATGCATATCGCTATGGCGATTGTCCCCTTGTAGTGAAGCGCGGTCAGCTCTGACGTCACCCAGATCTGCACCCACTCATCAATCACCCACCCGCCAACCACCTGACCTCATGATTTTATCCAATTAGAAAAATCTGCACCTGACCGGCATGAAACTATTATTTATCAAAGGGCTATAAGCCAATATAATAGCCTACTATATGGTACAGAAAAATAAAAACACAGAAATAATAAGCTAGTTTCAAAGTTGAAACCATGAAACATTTGTTGTAAATAAAAGTTCCACAGGCTTATTTTGTACAGAAATTTCCCAACAATTATTTGCAGTAGTTTGTCTGAATTTAATGTAATGGGCTAACCTCAAGCCTACCACCTTAACCTCCTGTTCTGTTCAAACAGCGGAATCAGACTAGCCTTACTAAAATGTTGGACAAGTGACTCATGTAGTTAACTAAGCTACCAATTACCTGACACTGGAAGCAGTACAGCACAGTTACCAATAAGAGAAAAGTAGTTAACTAAGCTAAAGCTACTTTTAAAAAATAGTTAACTAGGCCTACATTGAAGTTACTTCATAAAAAAACATAAATTTCTTCACTTATGGGCCATGCAAGACGTTGGGTTTCACTGCTGTTTTTATGCTCAGACCCTCCTTAAATAACATAAAAATGAATTAATAACTTAACAGTTCATTTAGCTACACGTTCTTTCAAGTTCATTTCAAGGGAGAAATGTTCAAGATGAATTCTCATTAATTTACATGGTTCGATTTTAATAAAGAATGACCTAACGTTAGCTAATGCATTTCTTACTCTTACTCATTCACAATTTCATTAATCCAAAGCTACAAACTCAAATCTACCAGCTATAACCTAAAATAGTCCATTCCTTTGCCTAAACTACACTGAGAATCACACTCCCCAAATGTTAATTTAATTTATTAAAAAACTAACAAAAGATGCCTTGCATTACTAAATAACTTAGCAGCCAATTAACTTATTCTCACGGATGCAAGAATGATGTTGAGGTAGGCCTACCTCTATGGTACTCTTCATCCATGACATGATTTTGTCTAAAGACTGTTCACTATTCATGTGCTGAGGGAAAAGAATCCCACACTGCACACATTGATTGAGCGCAGACAATGTTCCACATGCAAACTTGAGACAGTCGCACGGACCTACATATATGTCTACGCCTATATATGTAGTTAAGCTAGTAGCTTCTTTACATGTAATTCCGCTACTCCTCAACACTGCCTACTAATGCATTCCAGACAACAAATGATCCATCCATTATCTAACCTGCTTATTCCTGGTCAGGGGGGGGGGGGGGGGCACTCCTACCTATGGGCAATTTAGAGTTTACAATTAGCCTAACCTGCATGTCTTTGGACTGTGGGAGGAAACCGGAGTATCCGGAGGAAACCCACACAGACATGGGAAGAACATGCAAACTCCGCACAAAAAGGCCCTCGGCTGGGATTCAAACTTGATACCTTTTGGTTGTGAGGTGACCGTGCTAACCACTGCACCACCGTGCCACCCTGCTTTGAAGATGTAATAATATATTTTATTTGATATAAACTAACATTGTTTATTTTAGAAATGTTTTTCTCAGTCACCTGCCACCCAACCATGATTAATCAAAACAAAATGTTTTGTGACCCGACCCAGCCTGCCAGTGGATAATCTGCAGGGTCCGCTTATTTTCAGTCAACCCGTGCATCACTACCCCCTTGACAAAGCGGGCCTCTCTCCTTACACCCGCTTCGAGAAGTATGACAAAGAACAGCCTTCTAATTATGACGATGATCAAGTAACTTTAACGGATTTGCCCACACTCCCATTCCATTCTAGCATTTATATCTGTTCCAGGGGTGTCCAAATTATCAGAGGATGTACATATTAACAGCCTATTCAACTAATGAACGTCTTGATTTATTATTAGATTTTTTTATGCTGGGCAAGAACAAAAGTTCTGGACACTCCTGATCTAATGACATCTGTAGGAAAGAACCCAGAACTCTCTGTGCCTTGTAAGTTAACCTTAATTCATTCTTTTGCCCGCAGGAAATCATCAACTTCAATTGTCGGAAGCTGGTGGCTTCGATGCCCCTGTTTGCTAATGCGGATCCTAATTTTGTGACCTCCATGTTGACAAAGCTACGGTTTGAGGTCTTCCAGCCTGGTGACTATATCATTAGAGAGGGCACCATCGGCAAGAAGATGTACTTCATCCAGCACGGCGTTGTGAGTGTGCTAACCAAGGGCAACAAGGAGACCAAGCTGTCTGATGGCTCCTACTTCGGAGGTAAGGGGGGAAAACCTTGGTTGTGAAAACCCAAAAAGAAGGTCATGCACACATAATAATCTTTCTAAGTACCCTTAAAAACCCTAGTTCCTTCAAGGGTTGGCTGAGGCTACGGTTTGCAATTGATTGCAAAGGCAAGTTGTATTTCTCTTCACATTTTTAAAAAGGCTGAGAACCAATTATTTTACTGAAAACCAAGGCTCTCTTTATGCAGTACAGTTCATTATAAGTATGGTGGGTGGAAAGGGTGTAGACCAGATACAGTTAATAGTTTTCCTTGTTTTTTTTGTTTGTTCTTTAAGAAAGTTGATGTACCAGTCCATCCCATGACCAGTATACAGTATGTTCAAAGAGACCTTATTTTAGGCTTTTCATGCAATGCTTTAACGTGTCTAGAATATAAAAATTGATGTAGCTGTGTCCAGATCAGTGCAAAGCTGCAAATGTGCATGAGGGAATTGCCATATTGTGCATCTCTTAAACACCATTTTTTAATAAATAAATAAGCCCCCTATCGTTTAACATGCACTGTTTAAGCAATGAAAAACTGCAGGGAGGCAATTTAACAGCACATGACCCAACTGTCTAAGTTTAATTACGGCTTCTCTGCACTGAACGATCTTTCTGCCCTCTCATTGGGTGAGCTCATGGGAAATAATGGAAAGATGGCAAGCAATCCATCTCAGAGGATGTCAACATTAATCAACATTTCACACAACGGGGCCACGCACCCCCAAATGTGGCTAGTGCCGGTGGACAGGAATAGACATTTATTGTTCTTTTTAAAATATGATTTCGACCTAAATTCAAATATCACCCTAAAGCACCACTGCAAATGCCTGGACTTTGGAAAAGAATCGTTTTGCTTTTAAGTCCCGAATCTGCAGTTGCTTCCAAATTCTTTGAATAAGGATGGCTTTGTTGTTGTAAACCCCTACAGTAGCCAAGAGTTATTTTAGATGTGGCGCTGCATGGGGGACGGGGGTAGGGGCATGATGTGTCCTTCAAGCATGAGTTAACCATTTGTTAATTTAATTTCTGTAACTGTCACACGTGTGGGGAACTGAACATATTTTGTGGCAGGCAGTCAGACTGTGTACGATCCAGCAAATGAGGAAGTGAAATCACAGGTGAGCATCGCAGGAAGCACACAAATGATGCCGCATTTAGCGAAGCCTCTATCTCGCACCCAGAGGACTCCCAAAGTTCCATACCCTCTGTATGCCCCCCCAGCACACACACACACACACACACACACACACACACACACACAGGATTCATTATTCAACATAGAAGCACATGTGAGAATGTGCTGCCATATAACAGGAACTGCTTGTATGTTGGGGGAAAATGTGGCTTGAGAAAAACAAGTCACATGCTGTGGTTGATAATGAGGTTTTGCTTGGCATGCAGGCATGCTTAATGTATGTTCAGGGTGCACACAGTTGTTCTTTTCAATATTTTGGATGTTCCTCTGGGCATACCAGTATCGCACCAGTATCACAACATACTGTATCTTGAAATATAACATCATGTCCTGTTCATGTCCTATTTTCTCCTCAGTGCTGATAGTTCTGATTTTTCGTCCGACTCCACAATAGAGTTGTGTTTAAACTCTTAGCTGTAAACGATCTAGAATCCCTTTACTCAAGATGCAATTTCTGTGCTGTTTTTCTATTCTGTTTTTCTTTTGTCATCCCCAAATTGCTGGTTGCTTTTCTGTGAGTTTCCTAGGAGCGTAGAAATAAAGGGAAAAAAACCTTCCTGAGAGTTTTGCGGATGTTGATTGTGGGTGTTTATCAAGAGGCAGCGTTGATTGAAGTTCTCCGATTAGAATGTTTTTGGCATTTCGGGTGGGGAGGAGGGGGGTGCAGAAGCTGGGTTTTGTCAATCTTTCTCATTTCCGTACACCTCAGCTCAGTTTCAGGTCAGTACAGGCTCAACAAGGTGCTGTGATCCCATAAAGCTGAATTGAAAGCTGTCTGCACCCTGTCTAGTGTCTCCGTGCTGACTCTGCAGCGTAGCTCTCCGGAGCCCCTGGACACCCGCCCCGACTCAGAGACTCCGTAGGGGTGTTATTTCAGGCAAAAGTCCCAGATGGAATGAGTAATCCCCTCAGCCTTTTAACCTTATCCCTATTCAATCAGAGCTTCCCCTGTCCTTCCACAGAAAGAAGAGAGAGAAATATCTTTTCTCTCATCATGGCAAACAACAGTAAAATTGTGGTGTTTTGTAACTTTTTGACTGGAGCTATAGTATACAAGCAAACGAAAGCCACAAAACACACAATCATGCTGTGGGCTTTATGTCATAGAAAAATTTAGGACATAAGCCACCTACAAAACACACACACGCACACACACACACACACACACCCCTGTAACACACAAACAGTTCATATTCCTCATGACAGCTGGATTGTCTGTGAATCGCTGTGATTGTCAGATTGAGCATTTTATTTTATTTATTTTTTGCTAGACAGTGGAAATCAGGCTTGTTTTGGAAATAGAATAACTGTGCTCAGTTAGGTTAAAAGTTCACTGCTACTACACTGCAGCTAGAGTGGCTAGGGTTACAGGAACAATATATTAAATCCTTTCCTAATCAACAAATTATCTTCTTATAAATTATATGCATATAAATTCATATTTACTCATAGATTGAGAGTTAAGTAAATCATACTCTTTTATTTAATCTATTTAATTAATGGAATTTTGTGACTAATGATTAGCATAGGGAGATGATATGTGCTGTATTTTATTCAACATTAATTTATTTGATACTGAAATCATGCATGTACATTCAATATTTTTGAAACTACAACTGATTACAGGGAAATTAGTTCAGAATTGTAAAAAAAAAAAAGAAAAAAAAGAAAATATATTTGTTCATTGTTTTATTGATAAGGTCAGTCGTTTAACATCCCTGAATCTGAACGGAAAGAAGCAAAGTGAATGGTAAAGCAGGAAATTACATTCAGTTTCCATCAGTATTTGTGTTCTTAGGGTAGAATGTCAAACACAGCTTGCCTTGGGTACGAGGCAACATTTGAGGCAGCGATCTTTTCTTTAATCGACCCTGAACTTAAGCCAGCAGCTGACCCCTCCTGCATGGCGCTAAGCTCTCAACGTTCAGTTCTCGGCATCCGGCTTGCCATTTTGCTGCTCGGTGTTCAGCTCTCAGTGTTCAGCGTTGTCGCTCTTCACATCCCCACTCTAAAGACATCAAGATAAGGCCGAAAGGCTCAACGAGGCTCAATGTCACAGATCCACAGCGCTCACTTCAGCCAGAGAGCTAGACTGTATAGGGATTTATCCCAACCAATATGGCCTTTTCCTGCAGGGATTACTGGCAGACAGCCTGCAGAGATGTAACCTCCAGTGTAGGGGGAGGTAGCAAGTACCTCAATGGACAAACACGCAAATGGCGCCTACAATTCTAGAAACAAATCAAATTGAAAAAGACATTCCAGTTCTCACAGAACAAGAAATACAAATAAATAAAATTGAAAAGGATGCCCTTAGTTTAACAGCGCAGAAAAAAAAAAAAGCTTCAGTTCCATCAGAGCAAATAAAATGGACTTTCTAGTTCTAATGGATCAAACGCAGAGCACTACTTTCAAATGAAAATGATTAACAGGACATTGTACTCTAAGGTCTTTACAGAGCACCTGAAATGGAAAAGCATATTCTATTCTCAAATGGAAATCGATAAACGGATAAAAGTTGTTGGAGAATTGCTCTCTCTTCCTTAAAGCAGTGCTCACAGTCAGACAGACGGTGGAGCGCTGCAGTCCCAACTCACCCCTCGCACGTGTCCCATTTACCCCTGAGGCACGGCACACTTTACCGGATGGGCCAACTAACCACGCACGCACAGAGATGTAGCCACAGCCAACGTGGAGCCAGGAACTCTACAGCTTGTTAAATGAAGCATTATTCCTGTGATCTGGTAGGAGGGGAGAGGGCTGGCAAACCTTTAAGCCTGGAGAATTGCATTAAGTGCTTTCACTGTGGACTTCAGAAAATACACATTTTTAATGCATAAATGAGTGGAGCACTTAAGTGGAGTGGACCCTGAATAAATGAGTGGAGAAACATAACAAATGCCGATGTGGGGGGCATTTTCCTGGCATGGTTTGGGTCCACTTGTCCCCTTAGAGGGAAAGGTCACTGCAAATCAATACAAAGTTATTCTGAGCGATCACCTTTATCTGATGATGAAACATTTCTATCCTGATGACAGTCTCTTCCAGGATGACAATGCGCCCATCCACAGGGCAGGTGGGGTCACTGAATGGTTTGATGAGAATCAAATGCTATGGCCTTCGCAGTCACCAGATCTCAACCCAGTTGAACACATATGGGATATTTTGGACCCACCACCATCATCAAAACACCAAATGAGGGAATATCTTTTGGAAAAATGGTGTTCCATCCCTCCAGTAGAGTTCCAGAGACTTGTAGAATCTATGCCAAGGCACACTGAAGCTGTTCTGACGGCTCTTCTGTTGGTTTTTCCTTTCATTTGTCCCCCGTCTGTATATACTGTGTGTAAACAATGTGATTAGTTAGTGACCCATTTTCCTTTGAATATGTAGGAATGGGAGTAATTCATATACAATATAATTATTATATTTAAAATATAAAGCGTACAGAGTAATAAACCTTTGCTTGAGTTGTGTTTGCGTGTGTGTAGGTTTGTAGCTGTGTATCTGTGTGCGTGTGTGTGTAGGTTTGTAGGTGTGTATCTGTGTGCGTGTGTGTAGGTTTGTAGGTGTGTATCTGTGTGCGTGTGTGTGTAGGTTTGTAGCTGTGTATCTGTGTGCGTGTGTGTGTAGGTTTGTAGGTGTGTATCTGTGCGTGTGTGCAAATGCCTCGCATAAATCTTCAGGGATCCGTCGTTTGCATGACACCTTAAAAAAGGCTGGTGAGTGATTTATCCCTGGTAGATTGCTTAGTGATTTATTGTCAGTGTGTCACATAGTGATGCTCGCTCTTTGAATTCAATCTGGCTCTCCTGTTTGGACTGGGCGGCATTCTCGGCCACTCACGTCTCCCCATGTGCCTTTCGCAGAGATATGTTTGCTGACACGGGGCCGGAGGACGGCCAGTGTACGGTCGGACACATACTGCCGCCTGTACTCGCTCTCCGTGGACAACTTCAATGAGGTCCTGGAGGAGTTCCCGATGATGAGGAGGGCATTTGAGACGGTGGCGTTGGACAGGTTGGACCGCATAGGTGAGAGTACATGCCATCCTACCATTGGGAATCAAAGTCAGAGGAAGAAAAAATATCCCAGATGGTGTAGACCAGGTAGGTCTTTGTCAGGTTTAATCCTCTGGGGTCGACCATGTCGCCGGCGACATGGAATCGGTGCTCATACGTTTTGTTTAATAACTTTGCTCTCCTTTGGCGTAGGAACTTACCGTAAATTCCGCTGTAAAGCCCAGCCTTGTAGCTACAAGAAAAGCCCAAGCCCCGTGTTTCTAGACCAACCAGAGGTTTCTATATCGACGAGCCAATTGGAGACATTCTTTTATGCAGTGGAAGTGCAAGCTACCTTGCTACTTGTTGTTTTCTACACAAAGGTGATAGACCATAGGCAGATCCTTTTGTAAGTATATTTATTTATGAAAACGAAAAAATACTAAGGTTGTTCTGTAATGCTAATTTTATGCTTTTGTGGTCATTTTGCCATAAATATAGTCTCCTAAAAAGGATCTATGATAAAATACCACACAGGACCAGTTTGTGTTGACAACAAGATATGCAACACCTGATAGTGCCATATAGGCTTACATATGTGTAATAGTAATTATCCGAGGGTACCAAAAAATGGGGAAAATAGGCTTAGACCCCAGAGTGTTAATAATTTTTCCTTTTCTGCCTTCTGTGGTTTCCAAGTACCTGACACAGACCTACCTAGTCATTTTGTTGTTTTGATGGTGCATCTAATAAATTAACTTTGGGAGCATTAAACTGTGGGATGTTTTTCTTTCTATGAACCTGCCACCAGTGGACATGTGTATTAGATACCTTGATATGATGATTGAAGGTTAAGAGACACAAAACTGTTATGACCAGGACACAGAATAGTGCACACTGAGCATGTGCTGAACGCACTGATCACACGCGAATGTATTTCTGGCTACGAAGAAAAGTGTCAATTGAGTGCTCGAGCAACAAGTCAATAAATGAACAGCTCTGTTACCCGGATACCACAGCGCTCCCGCCCGCTGGTGAGTGTTTTGTACTTAGGAAGGCGACTGTGTCCTGCTGGGTAGTGAGTCCAGTAAACAGATGTGCTACATTAGCTCAGATCCCTCTGCCCCACTCACGCTGGCCTCGGCACATCTGCTTCTGTGGGGTCTGCCAGTGGATATTGGAGCTCTAATTTATTCTGGACTGAGA
Organism: Synaphobranchus kaupii; assembly: GCA_029718625.1. NCBI lineage: Eukaryota > Metazoa > Chordata > Actinopteri > Anguilliformes > Synaphobranchidae > Synaphobranchus > Synaphobranchus kaupii. The sequence goes on along the minus strand of CM056391.1, from coordinate 32,764,649 downwards.
ATCTCATGCAGAGGTGGAGCTCTGCTGCTGTGTCTCACCACAGCATATGCCACAAGCAAGGCAAAAAAATAAATACAAGCATTGAAATGCAGCCGTTGTTTCCACATTTTCCACCTTCATTTCATAGCAAGAGCAGAGGTAATGACAGCCAGACTGGCAATAGACAGTATGGGAGGACTGGCTTTCACATTCAAAATCTAAACAAGAAATAGCTTATAATGATATAAATAACAGACATAAATATTGGGTAATGTAAAAAAAAAAAAAAAGATGTAAACAGCAGTGAAATAAATGTAGGTATTAGAGCGCGAATACTAGCCGCAGCTTGCATAAGCCTCAGCCTCCTGCTATTGTTGACTTTCTTGATTTTTCTGCTTGTGTATAAACAACTTCAGAACACCCTGTGTTCCTGCTGCTCTCACATATGGGTGTGATTAGATGTGCCAGAGAATAACGTCTACAGTCCTGGAGGGCTGGCGGCTCTGTGGGGTTTTGTTGTTCTGCCTCGGTTCCCAATCTCTAAATTAACGTCATGCTTTTGGATAAGGAGTCAATTCACCTTCCGGAAGCATTTGTAGGCCCGTTGCTTACAGAAAGGTAACTCAGGGACCTGCAGGACGCCGGGACCCCGGTGGGCCTGCGCGCCCACATGCTCAAACAGCAAGGTGATGACCAAAGTTAATGAGAGATGCCTAAAGACAGCATCCTAAATATCAGTGAAAAAAGTGCCTCCTCCTCTGTGAACATGTCAGTCCATAAGGTGGACAGGTCTGGCCCGTCACCTCACAGTGTCCGTCCTTTTTCCCAGCTCCATTTTTGGCCGCCCGATGGACAGGTCCAAAACCAGTGCATTTGCGTGCCTTTATCACGGCAGAGCGGCAGGGTGGATATTTTTGGACGTAGCTCTGGCTACAGCAGCCCAGAATAAAGATGCCCTCGTGTTTCTTTCGAGGCCAAATTGCTGCCTTTTAATCACGGCCTTCTCTGTTGGCAGTGGGGATTGGCGTTTCCCTGTCTGCATCCCACCTGGCTTTGCAGGGCCTGGTTACTTTGAACTGGTAAATAAACGTTGTTCACCTTTCCAAAAGCCCCCTATGTAACAAACTCGTCCACAAAGCGAAGCTCTGCTAATGAATTATAGTCTTAATGGCCCCTGTGCAATCCGATCTGCTTTCTAGAATTAACTGGGAGGGTCAGCGCAGGTTGTCTGACCGCCCAAAGCGCTCTGTAATTGTCTGTTCTGATATCTGAGATTGTGACAGTGATCTTTGCCTTGCTAATTCTATTTACTGTTATGCTGTAATATTCTACCTCCTCTCTATTTTCATCAATGGTTGAGGATTAAAACTGAACTGTTTGAGTTACATGTTTTCCCTGAACAGCTTGTAAGCTCTTGAATTAGTTGATGAAAAAATAAAATTCCCAGCTCATTTTTGATGTGGGGAATTCAATTTATTTCAAAACGTAAAGCTGTTCACACCATTATTGTAAAATGGATCGGCTTGGACCATTCGGCTCTGTGGTTGAGCCCTTGACCCTCTGCTATCGGCAGGCCAACAGCCTGCCTCTCTTTATAGGTGAAATACCTGTGTGATTCATAATGCATATCCCTCATTGGGAATTCTCTCCTTTTTGTGTAGCATTTGTTTGGAGATCACATTCTCTCTCATCTGTACTGCTGTAAGTTCCCATTAATTAACTCCTGCTCTTCTGAACTCGCGACATCTTCTGGCAGGTACATTTTAGCCAACACTTTCTAAACTGGCCCTGCAGTTTCTTGCTGTTATTTTGTCTTGCTGTTATTCTCCTGCACCAGCAGTTGCAAGGTGTCCTGGCCTTGTGTGAAGCCATCAGCTCCATTTAATAATATCCATTAGCGTGAATTTAATCATCATATGCCCTTACTTTAACTTAATTGCAAGTGTTCCCTACTGGAAATTCCAGTTAAGACCATCTTAAGACCAGCTTAGAAATATAGCAGGCCAAGCTGGTTTTAGCTGGTCAACTGGCCTGGTTGAGGTGGGTTGAGCTGGTGTATCAACCTGGTCGAGCTGTGCTGGGCTGGTGTACCCGCCTGGTTGAGCTGGGCTGGTGTACCCGCCTGGTTGAGCTGGGCTGGGCTGGTGTACCCGCCTGGTTGAGCTGGGCTGGGCTGGTGTACCCTCCTGGTTCAGCTGGGTTGGGCTGGTGTACCCGCCTGGTTGAGCTGGGCTGGGCTGGTGTACCTGCCTGGTTGAGCTGGGCTGGGCTGGTGTACCCGCCTGGTTTAGCTGTGCTGGTGTACCCGTCTGGTTGACCTGGGCTGGGCTGGTGTACTAGCCTGGCTGAGCTGGGCTGGGCTGGTGTACCCGCCTGGTTGAGCTGGGCTGGGCTGGTGTACTAGTCTGGTTGAGCTGGGCTGGGCTGGTGTACCCGCCTGGTCAAGCTGGGCTGGGCTGGTGTACCCGCCTGGTTTAGCTGGGCTGGGCTGGTGTACCCGTCTGGTCGAGCTGGGCTGGACTGGTGTACCCGCCTGGTTGAGCTGGGCTGGGCTGGTGTACCCGCCTGGTCGAGCTGGGCTGGGCTTGTGGTGGACCAGCTTAGGTGAGCTGATCGACCTGCTTGGTCAATTTGGTTCATGATGGTTTGCTGGCATGTCTGTAAGAGTTGGCAACCAGCTTACTGATTACAAGCATGCAGAATAAAGTTATTTTTTAATTTAGACATTAGAACATTTGTTTGCATAATTAAAGGGGGATTAATTTTAAGTATATTAGGTCACAAAATATGCACATATGACAGTTTAGGCTTTGTGCTGCAATTTTATTGCCAGATATGGATTGATGCCAACCAGAAAAGTAAATTCAGTGGTACTTGTCTCAACATATAAAAACTTCACAAAGCATAAGATCGCATTTGGAAATACTGCACAAAATTCATATGATAATGACATCAAAAATACACAATGAAGTTATAGATCTGGTTATGCTTGTTTGAGTCAATTTGGCCATAAAGACACAAGCATCCATTGGTCACACTTTAAACAGTCTCCATATAAAGGCTTTATATAGCATATATAAAGCCTTCATAAACGTGACATATAGGCTTCATAAACAATACATAAGCAAATGTCATGCTTCATAAAGGGTGACATAACACCTTCTTATGCAACATGTTATGCCAAATGTGTCACAGTTAGCCCAGCATCCTACATAAGCATTTTTTATGTCACCCTGTATAATGTTTAGCCATTAGCCAGGTGACGACGTTGGTTATGTCACATTTGGCATAACATTTTGCATAAGCAGGTGTTATGTCACCCTTTATGAAGCATGACATTTGCCTATGTATGATTTATGAAGCCATTATGTCACGTTTGTGAAGGCTTTATATATACTATGTAAAGCCTTTATATGGAGACTTTGTTTAAAGTGTGACCCATTTTGTAGCTTAGAATGACATTTGGGTTCAATGAATCACATTTCAATGACATTTCTTAGTTATTGACTGTTATTGAGATTTAATGTACTTGCTGAATGTACTTCACCTCGACTCCAGCTGTTCTAGCTTTAGCTGGTCACCATCTATCAACTACGAGCTTCAATTTGCAAGCTGTGAGCAATATGTTTGTTATGGCAGACGACTTTCATAGCTCTTGATTTTACCTGTGAAAGCTGCCTCCTGACAAAGCTTATGTGAAGTTTTACTTATTGAAATGAAGCTTGCCGCATCAGATCTCAGCTGTTTGTAACCATGCGTTTACGTTATCTCAAATGTGTGATCTTTCAGGCAAGAAGAACTCCATCTTACAGCACAAGGTCCAGCACGACCTCAGCTCAGGAGTCTTCAACTACCAGGAGAACGAGATCATCCAGCAGATTGTCCAGCACGACCGAGACATGGCCCACTGTGCCCACCTTCTCCAAACTGCTCCGCCCCCTGCACCTTCCTCTCCCACGCCCGTTATATGGGCGCCCCTCATTCAGGCCCCCCTCCAAGCCGCAGCTGCCACGACTTCCGTTGCCATAGCTCTGACCCACCACCCCCACCTTCCCGCCACCCTCTTCCGCCCCCCAGTGTCGATGCTGGGCTCTCTCAAGGAGCCTTCCAGTCGCCTAAAGAGGTTTCACTCAGTGGTGCCTGCCTCCACTGGGCCCGGCTCGGCTAGGGACTCTCCCTTCAGCACCCCTTCTAAGCTTCACCCTGGAGCGGACACGCCCTTGCTGGCCTCCTTCAGAGCCCACCACATGACCACAGCTTTGGGCTCGGCCTCGGTGTTTGCCGGCTCCAGCCAGCAGGCCTCCACCAGCAATGTGCTGCCAGGTCCCAGCAATGTGTCAACACCACCCTTTAGCCAGCTCCCCTTGTCCGACTCCCCTTCTTCTAGCGCCGCCCAGCTTGAGGAGCGCCAGTCCTTTTCCTGCAGCACGCCGCCTTTCACAGGTCTCTTCCAGCAAGAGGCAACTGGAGGAGCTGTTGGGGGAGCCAGTGTCAGTAGTCCCCTGGCCTCCAGGTCAGCCAGCCCCATGCTCGATCAACTGCAACCTCCTCCGCCTACGCCTTCGCAGGTCGGGTCCCCACAGCAGTTTGCGGGCGGGGGCTACACTTTGAGTAGCTTGAACCTCTTCCGCACGCCCTGCTCTGGCTCGCCGTCCTCCGGGAAGAGCCAGTTGGCCCAGCCGGCTATAGGGTCTCCTTCGTCCCTGGTTCAGCACAGCCTGTCCGGCCTCCAGTCGAGCTTCCTCCCCCAGCCGCTCCAGGAGCGTTCCGCCCTCGCCTCGCTGGCCCAGTATGGCTCAGGCAATGCATCACCCTGTTACACCCCACTGGCCCCGAGTCCCACTGTCCAAAGCCCAGTCACAGGGAGAACTTTCCACTACAGTAACCCGTCAAGCGCCAGCGGGTCCCAGAGCTCCCTGCTAATGCCGCAGAACTCATGCGCGGCTCATCAGCTCCCCAGCCGGCCCAGACCCGGGGCAGAGTCCCCTCTGGACTACTTCTCCCAGGATCTGAAACTCATCTCCACGTCGCATCCCTCCCTCCCCCTGGAGGTGGCCCAGGCTATGGGTCACTCAGCCTCACGATCCTCCAGGGAATCGGCCTCCTGCTTCTCACCATTCTCCTCTCCGACATTCACAAGCAAACCCTACAGCTCGGTCCCGGGGCACATGACTCTTCCCAGGCAAACGTCCTCTGGGTCCATACCTCAGACTTGTTCCCCAGGGGCGTCCCCCGCCCTCCCTCCCCGGAGAGACTCTCCGGCCTACTCGTCCGAACTAGAGTCTGTTCGCTCCAAGCTTCCCTCCAATTTGTGAGGTTTCGATCACACCCTCCTGTGTATCCTGGACTGAAAGAAACAGTCTTTCCACATGATGCCCCCCCATTTATAGACTTCACTGTGTTTCAATTTAGTTATTTTAATTCTCTGAATATAACTGTGATTTGAAAGAGAACAAAAAGCTTAACCAGGTGACTTAGAGCTCTAGTTTACACACTTTGTTTTGCTTTGTCCTCCTCCTTTTTATCCATAAATATATATGTAACTTGATATTTATGAATATTTTGTATCCAGTGATAGGAGGGTGTGAGATGATATCCGTTCAGGTGAGGCCCCTGATTTTATTCATTGTTATCTACGCCAAATGAACCAACAGGGGCTTCATCAGATAGTTCATTAAAAAAAATAGTACTTCTTGCAGGGACCTATGCACTAAAACCTGCATATAAAACATAGTTTTTTCCCAATGACATTTGTCACATTATTAAATATGAGTATGTCTGTGTTTTCACATTTTGGATCACCTATAGTTGATACTTGCATTTACATATTTGATTTAAATTTTATTTATAGATTTATAGATTACACACTTTGCAAAATCTTCCAGGGTGGATAAACAACTTGAGGATTAGAAGGAAACCAAAAAGGATTTCTCCCAGAGTAGAAAATCCAGCTCTTGTTGTCCTACATATTTTTTACAACAGTATTATAGTAATACCAGATGTTTCCACAGGGGCTTGCAGACCCTTGATGTTGTAGGTAAAGATGAAAAAAGCCGTTCCTGTAGCACGTTGACTGCACTGTATTCGGCAGTATCCTTACAAATTCACATTGTCTTCCAAGTTCATGTAGCCAGTTTTAAGGGTACAAAGGAAAGAAGATCTCTGTTATCTTCACATGTGCGTGCGTGCGTGCGTGCGTGCGGGTGGGTGGGTTTTGGCTTTATGAGAACAGGCTTATATAGGCCAAGGCCTTCCCCAACTATCCAATCAGAGATTTGCCTTTTCACAAAGGACTTCCATAAAGGTTTTTGTGTAGTGGAAACGGGGATCTGTCTTTGGAACAATTATTTAGCGGCCCAGGGGAATTCTGTGGTCTACCTGGCCGTGATTCATTATTTAAATTTGCTGATTGAGCCATCATTAATCAGTAAGCTAGAGGTAAGCATAGAGCCTGCCCTCCCTTCCCATGTCAATGTATGTCATAGGGAAGAGGTACATCAGTGCCATGCCCAGCCATTCAGAAAAATCATCCTAATGTAACAAGCCAGAAGCTCACTTTTACGCTGAGCTTTGACTTCTGCCAGCCAGGATCTGCTTGTTAGCAGAAGTACACAGTGACTCGTAACAAACAGCTGCAGTGCCCTTCCAGCAGTGCCTGAATCCAAGGTGGTTTCCACACTGTGAGGATATATAAAGTTGTTTAGTCATATGTCAGTTCTGTGTGCATAATTGATGTACAGCTTTCAGTGAACAGGAGTAAAGAAAGAAGTAACATTACAGGCAATGGAGTGTAGCATCTCGCCTTTGGGGTTCGGTAGCAGTAAGGGCAGTGGTTCTGACGTGTCCTTTCTTGAAAATACAGTGCTGTACCAAAAGAAGGAGGAAATAACAGAATCATGCCTGGATTCCAAAAAAAAGGGAACCTAGTGCGCTTTCCAATTGAGTCATTAATGTGACTTTATTAACAGCAGAGTTAGCAGAGTTACTGTTGTCTTAATAAAAAAAATGTTCTGAGCTTAAAACACTACCAACCTACCTTACATGTTGGAAATCTGTGTGTAGCAGATGTGGCATGCCTTCCATTCTGTACATTGCTGCAAGCCTGTGACCAGTCGTGTATACAGTCCAATTATATTGCAATTATATTAGCAGACTCCCAAGCTGTCGGAGTCAACATTTGTTGTTGAATGCACAGCCAAAGCCTAATAAAATCCACTCAGAATACATATTCCTAAAATAAGTTGCTGGTGGGCTGTTGCCAAGGGCATCGATTCTGTCTTTCCCCACCTGTTTGGTTGTTATTTAACAAGTTGTCCTTAACTGGAGCATGTTGCTATCTAAAACCTCAGAAATATTCATTTCCTGTCAATGTCTGCCACCTGGCACCTGCTCGGCTGGCATCCTGAATTTCATAAAAGTCACTCTTGTCTGACAGCCAGCCAGGAAGGAATGACAGTAGAGTGAGCAGATTGTCAGGGCTTCCCAGCAAAGCACGGCATTAGATAAACGGCACTGATGCAACAAAAAAAAAGGCCAAAAAATAAAAGTCACCTGATTTAAGAATCGTGACCGTGATAAGTTCAGGGGGAGAGAGGGAGGGAGAGACATTTGTCAAACGGTTTCCTCTGAAGGATTTGCTTCAGAGAAAGGTTGAGGGAGTCATGGAGTGAGAGATAGATGCAGCGAGACACTGATATATTGAAAGAATTATGTGGTTTGACAGACAGCCACAGGGTGAAGGCAGACAGATTCCCCATTGGGTATACTCAGTTGGATGAGGTGTTTGTTCCTGGGACAATGAAGGCAAGCTCCCAGTGTCATTGTTTTTGACCACTTGTGGACCTTTTTTTGAGGTCAAGCATCGATTTAGTTTGGGAGGAGGGGCTTGGAGAATATCGACATTCCTGTGGAGCACGGGTGAATGCAGGTGGTGGCCTAGAACAGAAAGCTATGACGTGAGATATCTGTGAAGGAGGCCAGAGACTGCAGATGCACTATTTATAAAAATGAAAGGTGCTGTGTGAGTTAGACCCTGGACAGAAAGTGATGCAGACATAAACTGGAGCTGAAGTATTTTCAGAGATCACAGTGGGGAGTGTAAAATGCATCAGCTGATTCATTCTTGAGCTGTCATTCAGCTGGTGAGCAGTCTTGAGTAAACAGAACAATTTATTCACTTCACATTCTTCCTCTTCTTTTTGTTTCTAGTGGATTGTTTTGAAGAATGTCATGACATCTTTGGGATATATAAGGGTGCCCCAGTAAGGACAGAAATTTTATTCCAAAATCACAATGGGTTCACAAAACATTTTACGGGCCTATAGAGGTCTTGGAAGCAGAAGATATGTCCTGCAATTGAAGCATTTCTCTGAAAAAGTCATACAATTGAACTAAGTACATTTAATGTGCTATATCATTCAACATGATTAGCACATACTGTACGTCTGATTTTTTGTTATTTTGGCAGACAACTCTTTATTAATTTACTCCAGCTACACCCAAATAAGTTCAGTGCTCTGCTGCACGCTGCCTGCGCCTGCAGTGAGAACAGTCTTTTCATGCTGGCAGACACTGCGGGTAAAGCCCTACATCAGCGGACAGTGCCGGGTAATTGCCTTTTTTGGCGGTACGGTATATCATGGAAAATGCAGGAGGGGGAAACCTGGAACCGCTCCTACTGGTGAATTCTTGCCTATTTCTCATTCACAGCAAATTATGTAGCGCACCATGTTTGATTCCTTTTGGGATTTCCCCGGTATCACAACCTAATCTTTTTCTGTTCTGTATTTATTTATTTGTTTGTTTATCCCTCCCGTTTGGCTTCAGTCTTGTAATTTTGGGTAGGTGTGACGAGAGCTGTGCCAGCAGCAATGCAATCACAAGTGGTGATTAAGGGATCCAGTCCCCCCCCAACACACACACACACACACACACAGACAAGTGAGACACACCATTCCAACAGTTCATGTGTTTGTGTCAATCATAGCCCACAAGCTCACATTATTTACTGTATTTGTTGGCACAGATTTTTACTCTAGACTGAACTGCATCAAGCTTCTTCTTTTACATTGCCCCCATGTACACCTGAAAATTTATTCTTTCTAGAATCAATAAATATACAGTTTAATTTAGTCACAATTTACATACAATCACAAGTTCTCTTATTTCTGTGAACAAATAAAAGATGGGCCATGACTTTAAATGCCACTAGGGTAATTACTGAGGAAGCTGAAAAATGTAATCAGCCCAGGAATAGCCATTGGCTGTGTGCTTGCTGTATCCTTTTGTACACATTAATTTACTCATTCAGTTTCAAGCTCCTATGAGAGTAATATAACGAGTAATATAATACTTGTTTGTAAACAAAATTAATTTAAAAAAATTTTTTCAAAGAACGGACCCTGGTGCTCCTTAAACAACTGCATAGGCAGAACTGGTTGTTGCAGCTGACCTCTATTGACACTGCTTCCGTTTTGAAGTGGAGGAGGTGCACGAGAGACACATGTAACAACGCTGACCCGTATGACTGTCACAAACCAGCGTCATAATCCATGTGTGTGCTGCATTGGACTGCCTTCATCTGAATGAGTACATTCATATCCAAAGGAGCTATGCTCAGATTTGAAGTCCCCAAAACAAGAAAGTCCTCATGAGCATTGCCCCTTATCCCACTGCACCTGCCCAGGTGTGATTGTACTACAGTGTGAGCCTCAGAAACTGCAATCTGAGATCCTTACAGCGAATACTCTGGTGTTTATTTGCTTGCGTCAGATGTTAATATTTATTGATTTATATTGCAGAATTATGTATTCCCAAAGAATGTATTTGTTTTTCAGCCAAATTATGTGTTTCTACCTTTTATCATCATTGTTATTCATGATTTTCTTTAAAAAAAATTTAACTGTGAGCAGTTATCTCTTCAACGACACTGAACATTTACTGAACTTGGAGAGTATGGACTATGTCTATTTCTATCAGAAAGTACTTATTTTCTGCTTTGTAACAGAAAACAGTCCTACCTGTTGCTGAAGAGACTCAATAACGCAGGAGATTAGTATTTTTGCCCGCTCTGCTATTGATCAATGGATATCAATATTTTTTTCTTTCCGTGTCAAAATCAGAACTCTGGGAAATAGCAATAAGGGAAATGCACAGGTGTTCAGAATGGCTGTGTTAATCACACTGTGCTGTACTATAATATTTATGGAAAACACTGTATCAGAGAGAATGAAGAGATGAATAAACTGGGTTTTTGATAAGCACACACACACTGGATTGTATTAAGAGGTGCAAAATAAAAATACGATGAACAGCCCTTTCTCGTTTGACATTAACTTGTGCATGTGTGTGAGTGTGTGGCGTCTTAAGCTGTTGCTTTCGGTCCCTGTGACAAAGATGATTGACTTTGTAGGTGCTTCACTCTTGAATCAGGAAAGATTGAGCGATCAGTCTGAACATAGTCTCGGGAGAGCTGTTGTTATTCATTGCTTATTTATTTTGCAAACATGGAAAGCAGGACCACTTACAGAGAGTTAGGCATTTTCAGTGCCGAAGAAAAAACAGCAGGAACACAGCTAGATGAAGCCACTGTCTGTATCTTAGCAACTGCAATCTGGCAGGGCGGGTCACGAGATCCCCAGCTTGATGAGTGTAGATAGGAGGAACTATTGGCCCACTTTGTCCAAGGTTGCTGGCAGACCAAGAAGTATATTCGCTGTGTGGTGTAAAGGGCATCAGTCATACAAAGGCCTGCCTAAGAGTGACCAGAGTGGTATTTGGACTGAAGGGAGTCCAATAACTTTCTGTAAAAATGGCAGTTGCACATGAACAGCTCCCTCAAGCGTTTCCAGGAAAAAGGGGATGCAATAGTATGTAACTAACTATGGACAACTTCCAACAGGTCCAGAGCTGTTTAATTGAGCAAGCGAGGGAAGAGTTCAGAAGAGAGGAAATGTGACAAGTTAGGAATCAAATGATCTGTCATTTTACTCTATGTTATGAAAAACTTAATTATACAAGTACAAGGCTCTCTCTTGTAAATAAATAAGGATCAGTGAAAGTTCCACAGTTGACTTCTGCAATTAAGGTTTTTCACAAATACCACAGGCTTCTGCACAGCAGTGACATGTGTGACCCCATCGTATAAAGTCAATATAAATAAAATCCGCTTTTAGGAGAAAAACAAACAATGTATCAAATTCCAATGGCATTAATTTAATCTCACATTAAAAATAACAGTTTACTGTGCAAGGTAGGTAACACCCTCATTGAAACAGAGAGCTATGAAGAAACAAGACTCTTCAGCAGTTCTAACTGAATATGCAATTGAATCAATAACCACATGATACACAACAAAGATGGCCATGAATATTCATGGACATTTTACAAATTTATGGGAACAATCAGACTCTATTTAGTTGGAAGTTAAAAAATAAAATAAACAAATAAATAAAACAGTGCTTGTCCATTTGTGCACAGTTAATTTTCTTTATTTTTTTGAATAGTCAAAATATGTCATGATAGTGAAGTAAGTGTCTAGGTCCTGTATGTGGTGGATTGTACCAACCTGGTATCAGTCACAACCATTTTTCTGTCTATTCAACGAATTTCCAGCACCCTAAAATTCGTACTTATCCCACGAATGAGGGATTCCACATCACATGACTTGACGAGCTCCGAATCAATTAGAACCACAATGGAAATACGCCATTTTTCTTTCACCAGTGAAACAATAAAACAAAAGGTAGCTAAGCCAACAATACTGTATCTCCACATACATTTGGGTTGTGAGACCAAGTTGATTGTCCTGAATGACTCTGGCCAGGACAGAATGCATGCTAGGGTAGAGCTAAGCAAGTTTGTCTACCTACAGTAGCAAGCTGCATAAGGCTGCCCCTCAAAGACCTTTTTCCCCTTTCAGTAGTTGCTGCCGACACTAAAGACGTGTCAAAAATAGATCCCTAAATCTGAGTCTGAGAATAGAAGAAAGAAAAGCCATCAACTTCAACATGCTCTGGGGAAAAAAGGGAAAAAGATAACCCTCCTCTTTAGCAGACACCAGGGGAAGAGAAGGACAAAGACCACAGAGTGTGAATGAGAAACAGAAAGAAGGAGGGAGGAGACAGAAGGATAAGAGAACAGACGTGGTGGGGAGAAGGGGCTCGAATAGAGAAGTGTTGAGTAGGAGATACAAAAGAAAGACAGGGAGCTGATGGAAATAGCACCGGGCTGTAAATGGATTATGACAATCGAGCTTCGACCTGCAGTCACAGTCTACCCGGTGTAATCTGTGCATTCGCTAGCCTGAGACTGTCATCGTTTCCAGTCACCTCACAGCTTTGGCTGTGAGGCGACTGGTAAAAGAATGAGACATTCTAAAGAATAACCAGCCATGTCTGCTGGCGGGATAATAACCAACATCACACCATCAAGACCATTTGAGGCCGGCGTCTGAGATATATCTGGTACGATGCCAGGCCCCGGTGTGCTTCCTACCTGAAGTAGGCTATTGAAGTCATCCGCATGGGTTTGGGGTAAAAGAGGGGGGAGACAGATACGAGAAAGGGAAAGTGATTTAGGGCGAGAGGAGGGGAAAAGAGAACAGCAGTAGAATAAAGGTAAAGACTATAGAGACCAGAAGAATAGAGATGGAATGGAACAGCGGGATTGCTTGGGAAAGGGAGGGAAAATGTGAGCGGGAGGGGAAAGAAAAAGATGGCGTAAACAGTAAATAGAAGGTGGAAGAGGAGAGAAACTGAGGGAGGGAGGGGCTGGTAGTGGCGGTCTTTGAACATCCAGTACTCTCTTATTTTAATCCTGGCTCAGCCTCTGGGATTAAGTAGAGACAGTTAAACTGTGAATATTTCATGACTGTTATGAGTCAACCACACAGGAGATCAGATTGTTATATACACATCCTTTTTTGTTTTGTTTTCTTGGAGAAGAATGCTATTATTTGCTCTCATTCCTCTTAAGTGATGCAGGTGTTGGTTTTTTTGGTCCACTCTGTCGCTCTTATTTTGATAGATTACTTATTCAAAGAGCAGTTTAACTTGGCCCCATTTCTTCTAGTCATGCAGCTGTAAGCAAGAAACTTCTGCATAATTTCTACTCATCGCAGGAATATATTGAAAGGGATGAGGATTCATTCATTATATGACTGCTTCTGGATTAGACCCTCATGCATTTTTGAGTAAGGTTTATATGAAAAAATTGGATTGACACAAATAAATGTTTAAATGAAATGCTGTGAAAACACTAACAAATCTGTTCCACAGATGAGTATATGATATGTCACCGATTGACTTTTATTGTTTCCATTTAGCATATTATGCACACTATCTCCTTTGGCTCAGCCTGCTCTTTGGGGGATCATGGCAGCTTTGTAAGATAGCATGACTAACTGACTGTGAACAATCAGGAGTATGGAACAACCGTTGTTAAATTCCCCGGACTGCATTGAGGGAATCATCCACTTGATTTAAATAATTCCTACATAAAAAAAAGAAAACACAGCTCACATTTCTGGGAATGTAATAATAATAATAATAATAATAATAATAATAATAATAATAATTAAAAAAAACACAACCCAGTTTATAATACCTCTGGTGCTGCTCTCTTAGCAAATGAAATAATTGTTTTTTCAGTTTTTTTCTCATATGGTGTCTGAGCTCAGTCATTCCCTTCCAGCCTCATTCTGTGTCCTTTCTTCTATCCACCCTTCCCAGTCCTCTTACTGACTATTTTATACTCTGAATTGACAGTGCTAATAATTGAACTGCCAAACAAGTGTGTTTGTGTGGGCACATGCACGTGCATGTGTGTGTCTGTGTGCGCACGTGTTTGTGTGCGCACATGCATTTGTGTGTGTGTGCACATGTGCATGTGTGGTAACTCCACCTGCTGCTCATAACACCTAAATTCATGTATTTTATAACACTCTTAAAGATTTCCACATTTCACAGTGTGATAAAAATCAATCCCTGAAATGTATTTTAAGCACTTATTTATCGTGACGAAAATGATCTACTGCAGCTTTACATTCACGAGATATCGAACTGACAAAACAAATTTGTAATTACATTTCTTCCAAGTCCATGATATTATTCCTGGTTGTCAATAGCCAAAATTGTGTTGTAAATTTGAACGGAGATAAATGTGTAGGATCTCCTTTTAGGGGGTAGTGGCAGTAGGGGGGTCGGGGGGCGAGGCGCATGAAGGGGAGACACACACATCTCCGTCGTGTTTCTCTCCAACCTTCCACTGTGTGAGCCACACTCACCACGGGACAACAGATAAAAATATCATGGCCCACACCAGGCAATTAAACAGTGGAGTGCGTCCAAGTGCGCAGAATACTTAGCGGCTTACCTCTGTCAAGAGGAGACTCCTGTGAGGTGCTGCCGGCACTGTCAAGGCAACACATTAGTGTGTGACTAATCAGTTTATTGTGTGTTGGGCGACACACACCATTGTTCAGTTAAAAAGGCCGCTTCACAAAGACACATCCCACACTCGAAAGAGCGCTATCTTCTCACTCCACTTGACACATGCTCTCCTATCAAGTGGCTTGTCTGCATCGGGGCGACAGTGCTGTATCGTCAGCGCCGTTACGCAACCTGGGGTCTCTGCCTCCAGATACGAGCGCCTCTGTTATGGTAATGACGCATTCTGTTTGTGAGGCCCAACCCTTTTAACATGCCATTATTGTGACATGCTCAGAACAGTACATCCTAATCAGCTTTTCCATGGTACCAAATAAGGCTTCCTTCTGATGTTTCCGATACGGTCAGGCACAGGGAGAACCAGGGCATTGTCTGGTTATGGCCACAATAGAACAAAGACCAGATGGCTTTTTCGTTCTCTGTGCCTGCCACTGGCGCTGATCAGTCCATCTTGGTGTCATTTTGTAATTCAGGGCAAGCGGCGTCTGTGGCGGGAATTGGCTCAGTTGGCAATTTACACCGGAAAATCATGACTCGTGTGCGTCCGACACCCATACATCTCTTAATGGCAGTACATTTTGAGTCACAAAGGATGTCACCTTCAGGGTTTTCTCTGTCATTCAAGTCCCTCACTAGGCCTTGACTGAAGCCTACATTGAAGTGCCGAGTCCTCATAAATGTGTGCATGCCCCAAGAGTGTTGGCCATAATGGTCAAAGTTCACACTCCCTCTAAATGTGCATTAATTCAGATTATCCTGTACACTGCACAAGACTGAGTAAATCAGAGGTTATAATTGAAGTATTCTCATTCTCTCTGGCCACGTTCCTCTCCTCGCCCAGCTAGAATCGGCTCTGGCGTTCTCTCAGCCTAGCATGCATGCTGCAGATACCAATGCGGAGCATTCTGCAAGGACTCTAAAAGAGCTTTTTCTCAATTCATGGCCCCAGCATTCCCACAGAAATTCCCACTCATCTCGAGCTCCATTTGATTTGACGATGTCAGTCTTTTTAGTATGAAAACAGCTGCAACAAAACAGTGTGTTCTGTTGCCGATGGTGAACGACACATTGCTCTCCGTTGTGGTTTTCCTCTCCCCCACATTCATCAAAAGCACTCCTCCCTCCTCCCACCCACCAGTGCCAGCACTCACAGCACCTCTCCTCCCCATCCTGATACTCCTCCTCCACTGACCTTGACAGCAGGATGAAGGAGAGCCTTCAGTGCTCGAACATCACCCTTCTCGCCAATGTCCTTGAAAAAGGGGGTTTTGACTTATCAACCGATCGTTCAGGGGAACCAAGCACCCACACGCACATTTACACATCAGTTTGTCCACAGCGACAGTTTTGTGTGTGGTGGCTTGTATCTAGTAAATTAAGGGTTCAGTTCCTCAGTGGACTGTTTTGCCTGAACAAGGTACCTTGAAAACACTCAAGTTTGCACTCCTACATAAATAAATAATATGTAAAATGGAAGCTCTGACTATAAGCCTCATTGTGCCTGCCAACTACTAAACATTATAATGTATTTTACAGGATATTCATATTAGGGTCAGAACTATAATGCAAAAATGAAGAAAACAGAAGCTAAAGAGCAGAGGAGGTTGTTCTGGATAAATACAGCAGAGACTGTTCAAGTCCACGCTAGCTACAGTGCTGGACACTTTATAAATGGCGGGAAAATGATGATCCTAGATGATAGGAATACACAATCCTTGGAATTTGTTAGATGACTGCAAGATGTTCTGATAAGCAATACGTAAAAAGGGACGAGAAAATGACAGTTGGCAATAAAAAAATGTTGGTGCTGATTGTAGATATGCTACATGGACCTGAATGGTATGGGGTGCCAAATGTAAAGTAAAACACAACACGTTTTTCCTTTTTTACAAAAAACAAGCTTTAACATTTAACAATGTTTATTTTATCAGAAATCTTACTTAAAGATTTAAATATTTAGCCAAAAAGAAATATTTATTTATATCTTAAATCTCATCTTCGTAATTAAAGATTATAAAGATATAAAAACCAAGATTTAATATTTAAATAAATATTTATTTTTTATCACAAATCTCGGTTTGTAAATTAAACATTTAGCTAAATCTAAATCTTTAGTTTAAATCTTTTGAAAGATATACTAATTAGCCTTGCCCCTTGGTGACTGGCCTCCAATGGAGGGAGGAGGGGAAATAGCTGGCTTTAGTGATGGGGGTAAATGGTCACTATAGCCTACATTGTCCATCCTTGGTCGAAATGGCAGAGGCGTCAAGGCCAGTTAGTCCAGCGACAGTGTCTAATCAAAGTTTAATCAAAGTCTCTCACCTTGTATTTAAAAAGGCAATTTTCACTACTCTTAAATAAAGCCTTATAACTTTGTGGCAACACACAGAAGAGCCATGGTTGATGGCAGTAGTCTATGTGAAGGGCACATCTGTACTATCAAGACTAAAGTATCAAAGCCTATGAAATGTGTGAGGAAGTATTCATGGTAGATACATAATGTAAATGTACGTAAAAAATATGGATAACCAGAAAGTGCCTTATAATCTACTTGCTCTATGGTTTACTTCACTAAATCCACATCAGTTAGTGGCAACATTATTGTACACACTTGTGTGTGTGTTTGCCAGCACTAAAGAAATTGAACATATATCTAAAGCAATTCAAATTCAACAATGGTTTCCAAGGAAAGACTACCTTTCACCTTGAAGATTCACTTTTGTTGAGTTCTTCAATAGCTTGGCCACACTGAAAAACCTTTTTCTTTGAGTATCCACCATAGTCAGTTCAGAGACAATATTAAAGGTGCACTATGCAGGATTTTTCACCTTGCTGTGGTCCTGTGTTTACAATCAAAGAAGTCTCCTCCTCTGTCCTAAACCCTGACCACTCACTCCATTGTGGGCAAGAAACACTATTGAGCACAGCAAGCAAAATTAAGGTGAAACGAAAATAACATTTTTAGCAACATGCATTGTTCTATATTGTGGCGAGCAGGCGCAGAAGAATGAGTCGTGAGACAGAGATCTCTCTTTCAGCCAATACCTGTGCCCCTTACACCGCGCGACTCCAGGTAATGACATTTATTAGCCATTTAACACTTTTCTTAAACACGAACATTGGTTGGGGGTCATTATTAGCTAGCTAACTCTCGGCCATGGTTACCTATCACAAATTAACTAACTGCAACTTTACGCTACTCTAGAACAGATAAGCACACACAAATCACATCACAACAGTTACAACGATCAGACCATGTACACATCACTTTTAACCCAATAATCCCAACATGACAAGAACATTCTGAACATTCATTTAGAACTGGGATGTACAGACATAATCGTGTGTGGAATAAGTAACACTAACAGACCATATCTTGTCCATCATAGCTAGCTAATACCCTTGTAAATGACTTTTTCATAAAGATATGTGTATACAAATATTACCTCTTTTCTCAAATACAACGTAATATTGCATTGTTACATTAATTTCATTCAAAAGGTACCCAACTTCGGCCATTTAGCTATCTAACATAGCTAGCTGGATAGCTAGAGGTAACTTGCAGCTCAAACAGGACACACTCCAACTCTGTGTCGCTTTTCATCACGTTTGATCCACTTCAGTTGTCTCCATTGAGGAAAAGCAAATCATAGGTTGACTTTTCTTGAATCCACCCTCCATCCTTGTTATTTGGCTTTGCTGTACCTCCACTTCTTCACCTTAGCCATTGCAGTAGCTGCAACAAACTCTCCACTTAAAGTAACCTGATCCCAGCCCAGACCACAGGCTCTGTAGCCACACTCACCACACAGAAAAGACCATCTTAGAATTGGGATGGCAGGTATGCCATCCGCCAAGTTACAGCTTGACGGGGCATGCCCCATACCTATACAGCACCGAGAATTTGGCACTTTTCAGGGTTTCCTACAGAAGTAACCACAATGACTATAGACTCTCAGTCCTTAAAAACATTAACTTCTGTATGTTCTGACCTCATGTAACCACACAGCATGTAACTATTTCAGCAGATAGAACTTCACACATCCACACAATAAAGCCCCAAACTTGGGTTATTTTGCCGTTTTTCTTCCTCTTCCGCTTCTTCTTCTTCTTCTTCTTCTTCTTCTTCTTCTTCTTCTTCTTCTTCCCATTTTCCTGCCAAACTGCATGTCTCCGTCACGATGTTATCCAATGGGATGAATTATTATTTGAGGGTATGGTCCGTATACCTGCTCATCAAGCTTATCGTCCAATAAAAACGCTTCATACTAATGCTTTCCAAGAAGCTACTGTGGCTTAGTGGTTAAAACTACAGTCTCTCACACAGTGGATAGTGGGTTCGAGCCCAGCAGGACACGTGTATTTTCCACAAAAACAATGTGCAACTGTTAAGTACTTTTCAATTCCCCAAACATATCTGATTCATGGTTAGTCACTTATAAATAAATAGATAGCCTCCGAATGTAGCTCTAGTCTACGCTACTCTGCTGATAATGTAGCTTACTGCAAACACTTTTAATTATAATAATAATAATAATAATAATAATAATAATAATAATAATAATAATAATAATAATAATAATAAGAACAAGAATAATCTCTGGTATGTACTTTCTTAGTAGTATCTACTGTTTTCTTTCTGGCTAAGATTCCTGGGAAATATCCGTTGTCCAATTAAGCTTGTTCGCCAACGTTACTTCCTGCTTCTCGTCAGGAAGCAGAAACAAGCTAGGCTACTACGAAGCGAATCAACATGCATTATAGCCTACATTCATTGCACTACAGAAAACTCAACTAAACCTAGCTGTCCGGTACCAAAACATTTCCCGCAGGTAACGTTCTACACTACCGGAAAAAAAACTCTGCTGTGCAGAAACTCACTAGCTCGCTCGCTAGCTCGTAGCCCACACATGGAAGGTTGGAGTTACGCATCCGGCAATCCAGTGTTGAATAGCCTAACTGCTGTGCTTATGAACTCACTAGCTCGCTCGCTAGCTCGTAGCCCACGCATGGAAGGTTGGAGTTACAGTGTTGAATAGCCTAACGTTAAATGTATTTCATAGAATACTAATAGCCCTATTTTAAAACTGTATTTCCATATTTTACTGATGCAAACTATTTAGGCTGTACTAGCTATTTAGGCTGTATGTCTTTCAGCTAGAATGTGTTTGCGTCTAGCCCATTGTGCCTGTATGTCTCCATGTACACTTGGTTCATTAATTTACATGCTTCTTCATGATCCATAGCTCAGGTGGTGCTGTTCATTGTATTTCATTACACATTAAATACTGCTCATCTACAAACTCTTTTAATGTAATTGTGTGCTGTCTGTAATAGGATAACTGTTCTCATTCTTGTCAATAGAGGGCGTTATGGTTAAGCGAATGTCTGCATACATTTCGTTGGAATGCATGTCTCTCTCCGTGTTTATCTTCATGCATTCTTTATCATTAGTTAGCTATAAAAAATAAGTGATATCAGATCAAAAACGTCTACGACGTAAAAAAAGCCAAGTTACTCACGCATAGCCTACATAGCGCTGTCCATAAGTTCTTAATTCCAACTTGCAAAAACTAGGCCTGCCTTTAAAAGTCTTGATATCAAAATGTGGCCAAGTTACAACTAACAATATTGCCTATTGTAGCTCACACTAAATAAACTAGCTCTATTCCAAAGCAATGCTATCCAAACTTTCCTAAATTATTTAATGCAACTTTTCTTCTACATCCTGTCCAGAATGGAATTTTACCTGCAAAAACACCCCCTCTACCCCCTTCCACAACCCAATGCAAGCTGCTCGTCATCTGGCCTGCTGGTCTTACAGAAGCTTACAGAAGTGTGTTCTCCGTGTCACCTTGTTCCATGCAGAAGAAAAAAAAAGAATGAATCTCAATCTACTAAAAGCTTTCTAAGGAACAGAGACCCAGCTCTCCATGATGAAACAAGACATCATCGCAGCTTCAAGACCTTTAGAGTCCAAAGGCTTTGTCTGCCTTCTGTAGCAGGCCCAACCGGGTGTTAAAAATAGTACTGCTTGCTATACACCTCTTGGATATTGAGCGGGATCCATTCTTCCATGAACAACACTGACAATCAGTCTTTCCCCTTGTCTTGACTGCTGGTATCGGAGTGGCAGGCTACCTGGCCATACACTACATTTGAGAAATAAAATAAATGGGCAAAACATAGAAATTCAGTCCAGGGAGAGATTGGCATTCCCATGGTAACCAGGTCCTGTGGTAGCAGCAGAAAGACTAGGCCAAGCCCCAATACCATTTGCATACAAATTGCCCAGCTGGTACCTTGTCGTTATGACAACAGCACACAGCTTCCAGACCGCATGTGGAAGGGAGACACAAAGGGAAAGGGGCCTGCCAGGCAGAGAGCCACTGATCAGCTTGAATTTCTGTTTTACATTGATGATGATTTAGTCTAACAGTATATTGTTATACGAGACTCTCAGGGGGCAGGAATCTATTTCATCTGGGATTTTGAGGGGAGAAAAACGGCAGACGAGTGTCTGAACATAAATTGAAGCACAAGCACATATTGATATGCAGAATAGCAAACAATGCTTTTAAGAAAAGATTTGTAGGGGGCATATTGAGCATACTATAAGTATTCTTCTTCTTCTTATTCTTCTTCTTATTATTATTATCATCACTTAGCAGACACTTATCCAGAGCGACATACAGAAGTGGAGAACATCAATGTATCTCTCAGGAATACAATGGTGCGATATCACTAAGGAGGCACAAAGGCCCATTAATAGTCAATAAGTGTATAATGTCAACCTAATGTTAACCTACATATTGTAACCACTAAAGAAAGTACCACTAGACAGATAACCTATCTTACACAGCTATAACATTATTCAAATGGAAATCCAAAGAAATGAATAGAAAGATAAAGGTTATCTAGAGAGTGCAATCTGAAGAGGTGAGTCTTTAGTCTGCTTCAGAAAATGGGCAGGGTTTCTGCTGTTCTGACTGCAGTGAGAAACTCATTCAACCACCAGGCCAGAACAGACAGGAGATGTGACCTGAACTTGCAGGTACACAGGGGGGAGGTGCCAGACGCCCAGAGTTAGCAGAACAGAGAGGTCAGGTAGGTGGGCAAGGTCTGATGATCTTTTATATATATACCGGAGCTGTCCCTATAGGTGTCCAATTTCCTCCAGGTACTACGGTTTCCTCCCACAATCCAAAGAGATGCAGGTTAGGCTATTGGAGACTCTAAATTGGTGTGTGTGCCCTCCGATGGATTGGCGACCTGTCTAGGCTTCAGCCCCCCAGTGACCCTGACCAGGAATAAGCGGGTTAGATAATGGATGGATGGATAGTCCAGGTGGGAGATTATCAGTACCTGGACTAAAAGCTGGGTTGAGTAGCTGGTGATGAAAGGGCGGATTTTCTGGATGTTGTACAGTTAGAATCTACATGCCCAACAAACTGCCATGATGTTCTCAGAGACAGTTTGTTGTCGAGTATCACTCCGAGGTTCCTGGCAGATGAAGAGGGTGACACTGTGGTGCCATCTAGGGTGAGTTATTGGTCCAGCAGGGGAGAGGATTTTGCTGGAAAGTAGAAAATCTGAGTTTTAGCTAAGTTGAGATGAAGCCCATGATTTGATTGACATCCAACTTGAGGTGTCTTGTAGGCAAGCTGAGATACATGTAGAGACCAATGCATCGGGGGGGTGAAGAGAGAAAGAGTTTTGTATCGTCAGCATAGGCATGATAGGACAGGCTATGGGAGTTGATGACAGAGCCAAGAGAGAAAAGAGGAGAGGGTCTAGGACTGAGCCCTGGGGGACACTGTTAACAGTTCTTGAGGTCTCAAATCTGTACACCCCATGTAACCTGGTAGGAGCGACAGTTGAGGTAGGAAGCAAACCAGTTGAGAGCTGCACCAAAAATCTCCAAGGTAGTCAGGGAAGACAGCAGGAGTCTGTAACCATGTTGAATGCTCCAGAGAGGTCAAGGAGGATAAGAATAGAGGAGGGAGAAGCTGCCTTGCAGCATGGAGCTCCTCACTGACTGCAAGAGGGCAGTGTAAAGCAAATAGTCAGTCTTGAAGCAGGACTGGTGAGGGTCAAGAAGGTTCTGTGATAGAAAATGAGTTGCTTGAAAACAGCACATTCAAGCATTTTGGAGATAAAGGGAAGAAGAGAGACAGGATGATAATAATAATATTATTATTACTATTATTATTATTATTATTGCTGTTGGTGTATTGTATCATCTAAAATAAGGACACAGGGCAACTATATCACTGTCTATATCAATAATGCATTAAATTAATTATTCCCATAAAACAGCCAAAGCCTTTTCAGTTGTTTTTGTCTTTTTCCCCATGGAACAATGGAATAATGTTTTGCTACATTATGTTTGGAAACACTGTGAGTCAATCTCCAGTGTTTCTGCTTAGTGTTCATTAATATATAATTCCTGCAGCATTCTTTGGGGGCTACCTTGGCCACATATATAATTCAAAGGAAATCTAGCATGATGGAGATGTCAGAGATCTGAGTTTTGATTCATTTGTAAGCCACAGTAAATTCATACTGCCATCTAGAGGCTACTGCCGGAACAGCACTGAAATATTACTCAAGGGGAAATGGGAAGTGAAACAAGGCACCCACATTTAATTGTGGCAGCAGCACAATAATACTCGCTAGCACTGTGTCCTTGGTTAGTGTACAAGGCCAAATCTATGAGCTTGGCTGACAGAAGGGTCCACTCCTCCACTTTCCAGTTGTGCACTCACTGTGCCCTGTGTTTAGTTCTGAAGTATTATTCATTATGATTCTCATATGCAGTTGACTGTAAACAGCAAGGTCTGGCTTGCCAGTTATATTAAATGCCATTTTTTCTCCAGTTGTCAATAAAACAATTGTTCACACAAACACACACACAGAAGGTGCTCTTCATTTGTAGAACTAATTCAACACAATCCTGTCATAAACGGGACAGTTTGATTCTGCAGGTGAGGGAAATAATGTGCAGAAGTACCTCGCTACAGTACTTGAGCATTTTTAAATTGTGTAAAATTAATACGAATGGAGTGGAGCAGAATGGTTAACTAATCTACTAAAAAACATTCCTTCAGACAAGATGGATTTTAATCATTTCCCCACACATAGATGATTTGCTGGATGAACATGTATAAACCAAGGCGTACCATGCTGTGGGAGTTTGACAGAAAACACTGACCTTTCTGGTCTGGTGACTGTGTGGGATGCAGATAAACCTAAAAGTTGTATATATTAAAGGATTTTTCCTGTACTACATTAATGCTGTTAGAACAACCTAGGTAACCGGTTTGGAACAAATTGCTTCAGGCAACTGGTATGGACCGCTTCTCCCCGGTCTGAGCAGCTGGTAACAGCAGCCTGACCATGAGCAATAAGATACTGGGGATTTCCACGACAGGTGAGGTGGCGAATCAGACTCTCTGAGAACCAAATTAAGAGGGAGGGGAAAACACTCTCCTGTGAATATAAATTAATGACCTTCTTCATAAGGGTGCTAGTGCTCTGTTGTGCTGCTGCAGTGCTTTTTCTGACAGCAACATTTGAGGGGTCAGGACTCCCCACACCCACTACTCCCATCTTTCTGGACACCACCCCTATCCCCTCCAAGGTCAACTAAACCAAGGTCAGCATGGCAACCAGATGGGGAATATGTGGAGCTGGGAAGATCAGTAATGACTTCACCGTGGCAATGAAGACACTCCCGTCTGGAAACCATAAGGTATGCAATCCCACTGCTGAAACCAATGGCATGTTAAGTAATGCTTCTCGCCGTGCTGGATACTGACGTGTGCCACAAGACGTGCAGTAATAGATAGGATTCCTTTTCTGAATCGAATGCATCAAATGAATTTCCACGGATTTCATTCTATCACTAATAAATCCATAAATCAGATGCATCAGATGTATATAAATAAATCAGATGCATCAAATGAAGTTCCACGGATTTCTGGTTTTCATTCTATCGCTCTCCCTACCACTTTCTTCTCTTTCAGATTGTGGCTGTGGCTTCCCGCACTCTA
This sequence comes from Synaphobranchus kaupii, assembly GCA_029718625.1. Classification (NCBI taxonomy): domain Eukaryota; kingdom Metazoa; phylum Chordata; class Actinopteri; order Anguilliformes; family Synaphobranchidae; genus Synaphobranchus; species Synaphobranchus kaupii. Next base: position 32,740,168 of record CM056391.1, on the reverse strand, counting down.
CAGCACGCCGAGGAATTTTCCAAGAAGCACAGGATCCCCAAAGCATATGGGAGCTATGAGGAGTTGGCGAAGGACCCGGAGATAGGTGGGTGAGCAGCCCGGGGCAAATAATGCGCGAGAGTAGAGTTGGTTAATGAAGTGAGGCTGACCGTCGGACATTTGTCTGAACCCGAGGCCTCCTGTGTTCCTGCAGACATTGTCTACCTGGGCGTCCTGCACACGCAGCACCTCCTCGTCGGGCTGCTGTTCCTCCACGCCAAGAGAAACGTGCTGTGCGAAAAGCCATTCGCCATGAACTCCGGGGAAGTGAAGCAACTCATCGCCAGTGCCAGACAGAACAATGTTTTTCTGATGGAGGTAAGGGAAACTAGCGATTAAATGTATACGTGAGAGCCAGACTCCTTTGGGCAATCACTCCAAGCCTTTTTAATAAAATGAGATAAAGAAATGTGCACTCACACTTATGGTCTTGCCTTCATTAGCACTGTGAATGTGAAGGAAATACAGTGATGCGATATCAACCTGCAGCAAGTCACAGAGGAGGCAGATAGTGCAGGCCCCATAAACCCACAGGAATCCTGCATTTTAGAATCATGAGCAATTTAAATTCAGGTGTAGTGGTTCATCTTATTTGACTTGCAATGGGATGATACATTTTACATGCATACACTTCCCAGACCCACTTACACATATTTGAGTAAAGGAGGCCTATCTGTTTTCGGATACAAGAGTTACAGTGAGCACCATAATTAATTGGACAGTGACACATTTTTTGTTATTTTGGTTCTTTACTCTAGCACTTTGAATTTGAAAGGATACAATGACAATAACGTTTAAGTGCAGACTGTAAGCTAAAATTTTAGGGTATTTTCATCCATATCAGATGAACCGTTTAGAAATTATAGAACCTTTTGTACATAGTTCCCCCCATTTTCAGGCATCAAAAAATATTGGACAGTTTAACATAATGTAGAATAAAGTAATCATTTGAATCATGTGTTCCATACTATTCCAGTGTAATTTACAGCTAAATCTAGTCCAACCCCCCAATTCCGATAGAGATCCAAATTGGTTATAGTATCACTTGTAGGAGTATCAGAAAATAAGATATTTAGAGTCTTTTGATATTGTTGGGTTACAGATACTGTATCAGGAAGTCATGGCATGCAAATGATATGCCACCAAATATTAAATATGATTACTTTATTCTACATTATGTTAAACTGTCCAATATTTTTAGATGGGGATATGTACACAAGGTTCTATAATTTCTAAACGGTTCATCCGATATGGATGAAAATACCCTCAAATTAAAGCTGACAGTCTGCACTTCAACCACATTGTCATTGAATCCTTTCAAACTCAAAGTGCTAAGAGTACAGAACCAAAATAACAAAAAATGTGTCACTGTCCAATGAATTATGGTGCTCACTGTATCTGCAGTTCAAGAGAGGCCCCTAATTATGTTCTTGTGGGTGCAGAGCAGACAGTCTGGTTTGAAAGATGGCACCTCACCTTTCTCCTCCTACAGGGTATGTGGTCGCGGTGTTTTCCAGTTCATGTGGAGGTGTGCCGGCTGCTGGCTGAGGACACGGTGGGCGAGGTAAAGATGGTAAAGGCCGACTTTGGCTCTCCGCAACTACACATACCTCGTTCTGTGGAGAAGGAGCTGGGAGGGGGGGCGCTGCTGGACATTGGGGTCTACTGCCTGCAGTTTGCGCTGATGGTGTTCAGAGGCGAGAGGCCAGAGTCCATACATGCCACCGGCGTCCGTTTAGAAACAGGTATTGACTCACAAATCAGACAGTAAACCTAAATGCTATTACATTCTCCGGAGTTACACTCCTAATTTAGCATCAGTTGACTGTTGACAGCTACATTCAGAAAAAATCCACACTCAAGGATTTGAAATGGTGTTATACACTGCCTGGCCAAAAAAAAAGTCGCACTCTAATATTTCATTGGACTGTCTTTAGCTTTGATTACGGCGCGCATTCGTCGTGGCATTGTTTTGACAACCTTATGCAACATCACAACATTTATTTCCGTCCAGAGTTGCATTCATTTTTGGCCGAGATCTTGTATTGACGACGGGAGAGTCGAACCACATCCCAAAGACTTTTCTCCAGCACATCCCAAAGACTTTCAATGGGGTTAAGGTCAGGACTTTGGTGGCCAATTCATGTGTGAAAATGATTCCTCATGCTCCCTGAACCACTCTTTCACAATTTGAGCCAGATGAATCTTGGCATTGTCGTCCTGGAATATGCCCATGGATGGGATAACCTGGTCATTCAGTACATTCAGGTATTCAGCTGACTTCATTTTATTGCTGCATAATGTTGCTGAGCCAAGACCTGACCAATTGAAGCAACCCCAGATCATAACACTGCCTCCAGAGGCTTGTACAGTGGGCACTATGCATGACGGGTGCAACGGCGACTTTTTTTTTTTGGCCAGGCAGTGTATGATGATGGTAAATACAAAAGTCAGAGAAAAACCTTGAAAAAGGTGTCACACCTAGATGCATTGCAGATCGTTCCCCTATAACAACAGTATAACTTTTGCATTAAGATGAGCAGAAGGTTAACACACGTCAAATCATAATTTTTTCCTTGTCTATTTCGATCTTTTTTTTTTTTACTTGTTCACTGGTTTTGCAGGAGTCGACGAATCCATGGTGGTTGTTTTGAAATTTTCCCGGAACAGAATGGCCCTCTGTAGCTTTTCTATCGCTGTCGCCATGCCCAATGAAGCGACCATCTGTGGCACCAAAGGAACCATCAGGGTAAGGTGATGTAATGTTGGAAACTTAGTATTAAACAAGATAAAATGCAATCAGAAATACCTCTCAGAGAACAGAAAGTTAAGACACACTGGTACACTAACATCAGTATTTACTGTGATGTTATGCTTTTATAACCATTATCCATTAATTTTCCACTGAGAGGGAGAAATCTATTCCATTTGTCTTTCGGTTGTTGGTGTTCTTCAGTTTGATCTGTGCCTATCAGTTAAAGACTGCATGTACAGCAGGCCTAATGCAGGTCTGATCGCTGTTGTAGGTGCCCTCTCCCATGTGGTGCCCAACCCACCTTGTGGTGAATGGGCAGGAGTCACAGTACATGCTGCCAGAACCGTCCATGCCCCTCAACTTCACCAACAGCACTGGACTGCGCTACGAGGCAGAGGAAGTGCGACAGTGCCTGCTCAAAGGTATGGTCGCCCCGCAGGACATTTCGAGAGGAGAGTGCAGTGCCTAGGCTGAAGTTTTTATCAAATAAAGCACAGCCCAAAGACATGTAGTTCAGGGACTACACAGGTTGTCATTGTAATTTGTTCTCAATTGACCCTCCTGGTGTAATAAAGGTCTATTATTATTATTATTATAAAGCATGCCATCACAATGTTTTATGGTATATTGTTACTTTTTGAATATTTTTTCTCAAATGAAGTTCTTTAGATGACACTGTTATTTGAATGAATATATAAGTGTTTAATTGCAACATTTTACATTGCCTTTAAGCTTTCTTGTAAAAATGGCTTATCATGGTAGAGCCATAAGTTAATGACTTACTAAACAGTGTACACTGTACACTTGAGACGCCAGACAAAAAGGCCGACATTATATTTGGATCTCTTCCCTAGGACTGAAAGAGAGCTCGCGGATGTCATTGGAGGAGTCATCCCTCTTGGCTGAGATTATGGACGAGGCCAGGCGTCAGGTCGGGGTGGTGTTCCCCCAAGATGGGGAGTGATCTTTTCTTCACGTCTCAGTGGCTGCTGCCCCATAGTGAGAGGTCCTGATCTGGGACAGCGCATGGGCCACTGCAGTACTCTGCCGCCTTCACCAGGAATCCCCCTGCTGACTGCTCAATGAAACACAAGTCAGCAAACACTGTATGTGCTGTTAAATTTGAAATTGACAGCTCAGCCCAGAAAGTTCAATAAAGAGTCACGATTATGAAGCGTACAACTGAGAGGCTTAATTTATCCCTAAAGGCTTATAGGATTTTGTGAAATACATAATCGGTTAATGGGATTTAAACAAAAGGGGGTGTGCTCCACCACACAAAATCAAACTCAAACTGTAGTGTAGGTGCCAGCGTGGTTGCCTGTTTTGCACAGACAATAGAAACAGTTGTGATGAGCTCTGCAGTTGTATCAGAGGGCCATAGAATAATACAGCTGAATTAGCAGAAGCTGCATTTCTTTTATTACTCGGAAACAAGGCTCTTGTTTTATGTGCTATGTAACAACTGTATAACTAGCCAGGTGATGCCAGTGAGAGCTGATTGGATGAGGTGTTTACATAAGGTGATAATGCACTCCAAAAGGTCAAAGTTAAAAACATGCTTTCCTTAATAAGATACAGAGTATGGTCCTTACACATACCATACGTAAGCACGTTAACTTGCATGAATAATCTGACAAAACATTACTAAGCAATTTTAGATTCATTTTTGGGTTAATCAAATTTGGGTTAATTCAATGCTTTGAGTACAATTCTTAAAATTACTCAAGTTAGCCTACATGACATCCGATTGAAAATAGTTACGGCATCCGATAGGCCTATAAAACAAAACAAAAGTACCAGTAGAATAATTAATGTTTAATATGGTTTGGATGGGGAAATCCTCTTGTAAATTCCCAGCTAGATCAGTCCCTGCTGATGTACTGGCGGTGTAAAGGGCAATAAAATTGGCTAACAGTTATATATACATATATCAAATTACAGTTAGAATATAGGGAAAATCTCACTGCAAAACTTTCCAGCTATGCGTATCTATACACTCACCGGCCACTTTATTAGGTACACCACGCAAATAGCCTGCTCCTCCAAACAGCCAATCATGTGGCTGCAGCTCAATAAAGCATGCAGACATGGTGACGAGGTTTAGGCCTAGTTGTTGTTCGACCAAACATTAGAATGGGTAATCAATGGGTAATCATTCATCAGTGTGATTTAAGAGACTGACCGTGGTATGATTGTTAGTGCCAGACGTGGTGGATCCAGCATCTCAGAAACAGCTGCCTTCCTGGGATTTTTCACACACTGCGGTCTCTGCGGTCTCTCAATCGTGCAATAAACAAAAAAAAAACATCCAGTGAGTGGCGATTCTGTGGACAAAAACACGTTTGTTAATGAGAGAGGTCAGAGGAGAATGGGCAAACTCGTAAAAGCTAACAGAAAGGCCACAAATTCTCAAACAGCTGTTCAAACAGAAGGGCATCTCAGAATGGACAACGTATCAAACTTTGAAGTGGATGGCCTACAGCAGCTACCACGCCAGTGCCACTTCTGTCAGCTAAGAACGGCAGGATGAGACAATGGAACTGGACGATTGAAGATTGGAAAAACATTTCCTGGTCTGACAACTCTCAATTTCTGCCTGCGATATGCAGATGGTCGGGTCAGACTTTGGCATAAACAGCATGAATCCATGGGTCCATTCTGCCTTGTGTCAATGGTGCAGGCTGGTGGTGGTGTAATGGTGGGGGGAATGTTTTTTTGGCACACATTAGGCCCCTTAATAACAATTGAGCATCATTTTTAAATGCCACAGAATACCTAAGCAGTGTTGCTTGTTGACCATGTGCATCCCTTTATGGCCACAGTCAACCCTTTTAAATGGATACTTCCAGCAGGATAATGTGACAATAAGCAGGCATCAACTAAAGCTGGTTCCACGAACATGACAGTGCCTTCAGTTTACTCCAATGGCCTGCCGTGCACAGTAGGCTACCCAGATCTCAATCCAATAGAGCATCTTTGGGATGAGGTGGAATATGGGTTAATCAAATTAGGTAGGCTACGCATGAATGTGTGACTAAAAAATCTGCAGGAACTGCATAATTCTATCAACATGAACCAAAATCCCAATGGAATGTTTCCAGCACCTTGTTGAATCCATGCCTAAAGAACACAGGCTGTTTTGGAGGCAAAAAGGGGTCCTACCGTAATAGATACGTGTACCTAATCAAGTGGCCGGTGAGTGTATGTAGCCTGCTAAATATACATTATGCTACACACAGTTATGAATGCATTAATGAAATAAAGGCACGAATCAAATAATATAAATTGCTGTAACTATCAGCTAAATTAAACGAAGTGGAATCTAACTCCACCTATCGGCATTGAGAAGCATTTTTTTTCGCTGACAGACAGTTGATGTCGTTTGACCGGTGTGTCTTGTTTATCTGCTGTCAGCCTAACCAGTACTAACATGGCAACAAAGTGGGGAATATGTAGTGCTGGAAAGATCAGCCACGACTTCACCGTGGCCCTGAAGACACTGCCCCCGGGAGACCACCAGGTAATATGCTGGGCCGTCTTACTTTGTGGGTTAACGTTTTACCCTTCAAGTGGCATTCACAATTCTGGAACTCCACTAACTTGACAAATTACGGCTAATTTTCTGAAATCTTCTGAAATTACGGCTAATGTTCTGAAAACATAGGGCTATTTGGGGAAATAAACTCTCCGGCTGTCATTTGAAGAAGAGTTTTATTCTTGAGATGTAATGAGCTCTGCACGTAAATTAAACTCCTCACGTGCATTGTAACATGAAACAAAGTAGCCCTAACTTACGCCTACGGTCCTTTTTTGAAATAAAGTCTAGTGTAAATATTGTATTACTTCGAGAAGATTAAAAAAAAAAAAAAACCTTACGCTCTTTACGGAAAAAATATTAACAACGTTAAATGAGCTAGCTTGTTGTACGGGGTAGGTTAATCATGATTTTCGTGGATTGCATATGCTATAGTAAACCAACCGAGTTGCTAATGTTAGCTAACCAAGGGTTTTTCGTTTTTACCTCATTTGTAACGTTACGCTGATGCAAGCTAGCAGGAATACTTACAGTGTTCATACTTACAGTAATGTTACAGAACAGCTTCACATGTTGTATAATTTTCGATATGTTGTAAAAGAGTTACATTGCAATATGACGCGATTCACTAAGCCTGCAGTAGTGAGTGCGGGAAGTCCACTGACCGTAATACACGGAGCATTTGCAGTTTTGTTGGGTAACCTACCATCTACATCTACCGCATTTATTACGTCCGAGAGTGAGTAAGCTACAATTAGATACATTAACGCGTTTGGTTAATTCTGTGGTAGCAGTGGTGGAGCTGTAGGACAATAAACTTAAACATTTACTAAGCGTTTCTTTATTCTCTCAGGTAGTAGCTGTGGCCGCCCGCAACTTAGAGCGTGCACAAGAATTTGCCAAGAAGCATAACATTTCCAAAGCCTATGGGAACTATGAGGAGCTGGCCAATGACCCAGAGATTGGTGGGTAGTGGGCACCCTATTCTATCTAAGACCAGAGCCTATTTACTGTTGTTGCTGCTTTAGTTTCCCCTCTACCAGTTAAGGTGAAGTCACTTGACAGGTTAAAAAATGCATGCAATCATAGGAAATACAGTTAGGTCCATAAGTATTTGGACAGTGACACAATTTTTGTTGTTTTGACTCTGTACTCCAGCACATTGGATTTGAAATGGAACAGTGACTATGAGGTTAAAGTGCAGACTTTCAGCATTAATTTGAGGGTTTTTACGTCCATATCGGGTGAATGGTGTAGCAATTGAAGCCATTTTTATGCATAGTCCCCCCATTTTAGGGGACCAAAAGTAATTGGACAAATTAACATAAACTTTAATAAAGTTATCATATTTAATATTTGGTTGCATATCCTTTGCATGTCATGACTTCCTGATGTCTGCGACCCAACAACATCAAAAGACTCTTGATATCTTATTTGCAGGTACTCTTACAAGCGATACTACAATCTCTCTGGATTTGAATGGATCTCTATGGGAATTTGGGGGTGGGACTAGATTAAGATGTAAATAACACAGGAATAGTATGGAACACATGGTTGGGTAAATGTCTGTAAGTCATCAAGGGTATGAGGTATCAAACTAGCCTCAAACCATCACTATGCTACCAGATATGCAGGAGATACGGATGGATCACTTTAAGGGTCGTTTCTCCTCACCTATTTTCCTATTGAACTCTATGGAAAAATGAGTCAGGAGAAACAACCCTTAAAGTGATCCATCCATATCTACTGTATATCTGGAAGCAGAGTAATGGTTTGAGGCTCGTTTGATACCTCAGGCCCTTGGTGACTCGCAGCCATTTAACCAACCATGTGTTCCATACTATTCCCATGTAATTTACAGCTTAATCTAGTCCCATCCCCCAATTCCCATAGAGATCCATTCAAATTATAGTGAGATTATAGTATTGCGTGTAAGAGTACCTGCAAATAAGATATCAAGAGTCTTTTGATGTTGTTGGGTCACAGACATCAGGAAGTCATGACATGCAAAGGATATGCAACCAAATATTAAATATGATAACTTTATTAAAGTTTATCTTAATTTGTCCAATTACTTTTGGTACCCTAAAATGGGGGGGGGGGGGGGGGGGCTATGCATAAAAATGGCTACAATTGCTACACTTGTTATGGATGTAAAAACCCTGAAATTAAAGCTGAAAGTCTGCACTTTAACCTCATAGTCACTGTTCCATTTCAAATCCAATGTGCTGGAGTACAGAGTCAAAACAACAAAAATTGTGTCACTGTCCAAATACTTATGGACCTAACTGTATATGCTATCTTTCACCAGAAAGAGTCTAATTCTGGCTTTTTCTGGAATTAGGTTGGTTAGGATACACTTCTGTAGCCTTCTCTGTATGGGTGAGGGTACCTCATAACACGGAACAGTTGCAGACACTAGCTACTCTTGTGTCCAACACTTACATGTAAAGTTGTATTTCGCACCATAGGCATGTACAAACACGTGTGTTTCTAAGAAAAGCATTATTGTATGTGTATACATTATGTACTACTGTTATAATAATCTCCCTGTCCCTCCTCCCTCATCTGGGCAGATGTGGTGTATGTTGGCACCATTCATCCATGCCACCTCCCTGTGTGCACACTGTACATGAACGCCGGGAAGAACGTGTTATGCGAGAAGCCATTCGCCATGAACTCTGGGGAAGTGCGGAAACTCATCGCTTCTGCACGTGAAAACAAAGTTTTTCTAATGGAGGTAGGAGGAAGTGGAAGAAGCCACTCAATAACCCATTAATAACAATACTAAGCATGTTTTTACAAATGAAACTCAAATGAACGCAGCCTGCTCCCCTCCCTCACTACAGGCCGTGTGGACGCGTTTCTTCCCCGCATCTCGGGAGATCAGCCGGGTCCTGTCCCAGGGTGAGGTGGGGGAGGTGAAGGTGGCAAGGGCTGAGATTGGGGTACCCCTACTGCATGTGCCCCGGGCGGTGGAGAAGGAGCTGGGAGGGGGGGCGCTGCTGGACATTGGGGTCTACTGCCTGCAGTTTGCGCTGATGGTGTTCAACGGGGAGAGGCCAGAGTCCATCCAAGCCTCGGGATTCTGTCTGGACACAGGTAGAGTCGACTGGATGAGGTCTGAGTGATGTGGGCTGAAGGAAAGGGTAAACAAATATGATAACTTGTTTAGGGCCCTATAAAATCCTTTTTTTAATAATAAAAAAAATAAATAATCCTTTTGATTACTCCTTACAGCTTTCTCAGTTTCCCTTTGCATTTGGAGAGATTTATCTTTTGAACCAATTCTCCGCTTTCATAAACATTTGAGTGACCGCGATCCAGTGAACAATATCCAAATTACAGTAAAATGAACTGGCTTATGGGACTTGTACTGCTATGTTTTTTTTGAGGGCTTTGCAGCAGTCACAGCAGGCAGTCGCTTCATCATTTTTCGAGAGCTTCACTTAGCCACGGGGCAGATGTTCGGATTTTCACTCAGCACACATCTGTGGATTGTGTCCTTACATTTCACGCAGTGCATCTCTTCAAGTGAAATACATTTTTTTAAATTTAAATTTTTTCAGATTTGCTGGATCCTGTATTAATTACCAGATTCTGTTCATTACTGAATTCTGCAATTCGGTCCACGTTTTTCACTGCGCGGAAACCATAGGACCCTACTTGTTTGTAGGCTTATATTAATATGCCTTTTCCTCCCAGTTTACTGATTAAATGTAGCACCTTCTGGCCTGGCAATTGAATTTGCAGTTTACCTAGTGCAGCTCCTTCTTCAATTATTTTGCACTTCAACTGCTTAGACTGGAGTGAGAGCTAAGGGACTGTAATGTCTGCTGCCAGGGGATTCATTTGCCCTCTGTGACTCTCCTGCAGGCATTTAAATGAAGAAATGAGTCGTTTTGCTGCAAAGGAAGACAAGAATCGATGCTTCATTCAGTTCCAGCTCAATCCTCTAATACAGTTTAAAACTGTTCCACAATAGACTACATGTAGAATCACAGTTCACTTCATAGGTCTATTACTAACCTTGTCTACTGAGTGGGTTAGTAGCCTGCTGTATTTATAATATTTTCATTTTCAGGTAGGAGTTGATTAGGAGTCTCCAAAGCAAAGATGCATACAGTTTTATTATGCCGTCTGTCTAATCCATAAATCCTTGCCAAATAATAGGGAGTAAGCTCTGTCCATTGACAGCAAATGTGATTATATCAGTAATCCACTATATCCTTCAGAGCTCTTCTCTTTGCCTCAAAACAATGCAATTATCTGAATTGTCTGTCAGTCATGAATTATTAATATAGGCCAGCAGGGGGCACACTTACCTTTGGATTAAGTAGGTAGCCCAAGGGCCAAGTGTAGTGAGAATGACGCTGTGCTGCAGGATACTGTCTTTTGTGCGAGACTTTAAATCAAGGTGCTGACTCACTGTGGTCAGACTGAAGATCCAGAGGGACTTAGCACAAAGAGTGCAGGGTTCTCTCACGTAATGGCAGAATTCTCTGGATCTCTCGGTTTGTCAATTTCACCACCCTCCAGTTTAGCTGGTTAAATAAGACCTTTCTTCTCCACCTCAGCTGAACTGTTGATTGTGTTCTTATGCAAAATTTCTATGAAGAGGGATCAAAGACATAAATATAATTAATTAATTCATAGTCCCATGGCCTGCATGCGTAGGGCGGTCCAGTGCAGTGGGGTTGTTTCATGAACGCGGTTTGGGGAGACAATTGGACATTGTAAACATACAAGAATTCTTTGAGCACTCTAAGTACTCACACCGCTAACTGCTTCTGTGTTGAAACGACATCTAGAGACTGGATACTGAATAATGTGATTTATTATTGTGCTTTTGTTTGTACTAGGTGTGGATGAAGCCATGGTGGTTACATTGACATTCCCTCAGAACAGGATAGCCGTGTGCGTCTGCTCTATTGCAGTCCAACTCCCAAATGAAGCCGTCATTATTGGAACAAAGGGGAGTATCAGGGTAGGTTGGCAGGAAATGGACTGTACGCCATTCGACCTCTTGGCTTTGACAGCATTGTGCATTGGTTAACAAATTATGCCAATTTGCCAAAGTGGGCAGCCCAGTTTCTAAACTGCAAACCCCAATTCCAAAAAAGTTGGGACAGTGTATAAAATGTAAATAAAAACAGAAAGCAATGATTTGCAAATCCTTTTTGACCTGTGTTCAATTGAAAACAGTACAAGACAAAATATTTAATGTTTTAACTAATCAATTTTATTGTTTTTTTGTAAATATACGCTCCTTCTAAATTTGATGCCTGCAACACGTCCCAAAAAAGTTGGGACAGGGGCATGTTTACAACTGTGTTACATCACCTTTCCTTTTGACAACACTCAGTATCTTTTGGGAACTGAGGACACTAATTGTTGTAGTTTTGAAAGTGGAATTTTTTCCCTTTCTTGCTTGATATAAGCTGCACACGTACCCATCAGCATTAATGGTGCCTTCACCGATGTGCAAGTTACCCATGCCGTGGGCGCTAACACACCCCCATACCATGACAGACGCTGGCTTTTGAACTTTGCGTTGGTAACAATCGCGATGGTCCTTTTCCTCTTTTGCCCGGTGAACATGACGTCCATTATTTCCAAAAACAATTTTAAAGGTGGACTTAGACCACAGTACACGTTTCCAGTTTGCATCAGTCAATCTCAGATGAGCTCGAGCCCAGAGAAGTCGGCGGCGTTTCTGGATGTTGTTGATATGTGGCTTACGCTTTGCGTAGTAGTCTTAACTTGCATTTGTAGATGCAGCGATGAACTGTCTTTACTGACAACAGTTTTCCGAAGTATTCCTGAGCCCATGTGGTTATATTCATTACAGAAGCATGTCGGGTTTAATGCAGTGCCGTCTGAGAGATCGAAGGTCACGGGCATTCAATATTGGTTTTCGGCCTTGCCCTTTACACACACAGATTTTTCCAGATTCTCTGAATCTTTTAATAATATTATGGACTGTAAATGGTGAAATCCCTACATTCCTTGCAATTGTGCGTTGAGAAACATTTCACCAACCATTCTACAAACAAATTTGGTCTCAAGACTTTCTTTAAAACGTTTTCTATGAACATTCTGGCATTCACCAATGTTTTCTTACTTGGGATTTTTTCTTGGGTAGGACAGAAGCTCAGAACGCAAACATCAGTTAATTCCGAATATGTTTGTAAAAACGTTTTAAAGAAAGTCTAAAGAACAAATTTGTTCGTAGAGTGATTGGTGAATGAGGCCCATTGTTCTTACTGTTGGACCATTCTCTCACGCAGTTTTTGGCAAAGTGGCGAACCTCAACCCATCGTAAATGCCAGAGCCTTCGTGGATGCTCCTTTTATACCCAGTCATGATAGCATCACCTGTTACCTATTCACCTGTTTACCTGTGGAATGTTCCAAACAGGTGTTTTTTGAACATTCCAGAACCTTCCCAGTCTTTTTTTTTGCCCCTGTCCCAACTTTTTTGGAACGTGTTGCAGGCATCAAATTCGGAATTAGCGTATATTTACAAAAAACAATAAAGTTGATAAGGTAAAACATTAAATATCTTTTCTTTGTACTGTTTTTAATTAAATATATGTAAAAGTGGATTTACAAATCACTGCTTTCTGCTTTTATTTGCATTTTATGTACTGTCCCAACTTTTTTGGAATTGGGGTTTGTAATAATGCTCATTTATTTTCCTGTCAATGCAGAAACAAAAAGAGAAAAAAATGACCCCGATGATGTACGGTGCCATGTCATCACATTTTTTTTGTTCTTTTTTAATTGACAGGACAATTGACAATTATGCAAATTGAGCCATAGGTTGAGAGTCACTGGTGCAGTAGAACCAATTATTTTAAAATAGGCACGAGACAAACTGTAGCTTGTCCACATATTGCTGTCAAACTGACAAGAAATACTGTGGGGACATGTGAATGAACACTGCATGTGCTACTTTACTCCTGGTTCCCCATCAGTAAGTGGACAGGTCCCAGTCTGTCTTAACCTCCCCCTCTCTTCCAGATTCCCGCTAACATGTGGAACCCCACCTCCCTGGTGGTGAATGGGAAGAAAACGGAGTACCCACTGCCACAGCCCTCCCTACCGCTCAACTTTGTGAACAGCACCGGGATGCGTTACGAGGCAGAGGAGGTGCGGCAGTGCCTGCTCAAAGGTACGGATGCGTTCCCTCATATAACCCAAACTATTCTCATTGGCACACATTAATGATGTCATTTTTTAATTACAGCATTGTAAAGAAATTAAGAGACCACCCCAAACTTCTACTGAAGAAGAATTGAGGTTTCTCCACCAATTATTGATTGTTCAACTCTTCCTAAGCAAAGACATTGTTATATTTATTTATGGGTATAAACATGTTATTTGCCTTATTCCACGTTTACCAACATGTGTATTTTTAGTATTTTGACCAGTTGTCATTTTCTGCAAATACATTTTCTGAATGACAATATTTTAGTTTGGAATTAAAATCAAATGTGGTCAATAGTTCATGAAAGAATATCAAAAGTTAGATTTTACAGACACATACCTATAAACTGAAAATGTGTTATTTTTTCCACAGTTGTAGTCTGGTTTATGACCATTTTCAGTGTGCAGTTGAGTTGGGCTCGAAGCTCATATGTGTGCAACTTTTTCAAACTAGGTGGGAATTTCTGTAAAATCTAACACCTCTTTGCTGAAGCTTATACAGTATATTTGGGTTACGGTTCTTCCAACTATTTTTCAGTCTATGCTCTTGGTCAAAGACATGGATCAATCAATCGGGCTAGTGAGTAGAATCTCATTGGTTCAAAGCTGTTTTAACCACTGCAGGTCTGGTAATGCTTACCAGTGGATTGAAGGTTTTCCGTTTGAGTAACGTTGGGCAGTTTTTATTTTCTACACAACCACTAGATGGTGCCACATACACGTCATCACCCCTTCAGTTACACATTTCAATGGGAAGATTTTAAATGATCCTATCCCAAACAAAAGGAAATAATTGTATTTATTTAAATATGGCCTTGTTTAACTGTTCTATTCAGTGAAACAGCTAATAAAACACAACCTGTGGATACTCTTTGCTGCAGGGCTGAAAGAGAGTTCTCGGATGTCGCTGTCGGACTCGGCCCTGTTGATGGAGATTATGGATGAGGCCAGAAGGCAGGTGGGGGTGCTCTACAGCCAGGACATCCAGTGATCCTCGTCTCCGTCACCTCTCCATGCACTGACCCCTCTCATTCACACGCCAATAAAGCCAGCAACACCCAGATGAGACATGAAACTGAGGTCTGCAATCATTGTGATCCAAAAGCACTTCTCAAAAAATAGGGGCATTAGTTAACATTGTCACTAAAATTCCCTACAAAGTGACTACATATGATTACATATCTCTCTACCCTATATATTATTTGTAACACAATACTTTGCATTCCCTCCCCTTTTTGTTTCCCCAGGTAGGGGCATAGGAAGCATAGGGGATTGGGGGGGTGGGGACACACGTCCCCACCAATATTTTTAAACCAGGAGTTGAAAAGGTCCCCCTCTTTTTGACTCCTCAAACTGAAAAAGAAGCTCGGGGACTTGTTTTGAAAAGCATTCCTACTTAGATGTTGGTGCATTTATTGTCTTCTCCCCCATGTATTGAGTTCAAAACTAACTGCCAGAGATCATTACCATAGCGCAAGGAGAAATTAATTGAGTCTTGTCCCTTTCACCTACTTGCCTGTATGTAGTCTGCCCCTGATATTACTACGACACATATTAACAAATATTAGACCAAATCAAACAGGTTGGTTGAAAGTAAACTGTGACCAACAGATCTAGTGAGTCATTCTGTCAGTTGACTTTTGAAACATACTAACTTTAGGGTTAAAAAAATTAAATGCATATGCTACTACAAATGCCTTTATGATGGGAAACTAATGATAACGCAGGATACTTTCCCTATAAGTTAGTCCTATTCGGAGCATAATGCTCGTCCCGTTTCATGCGTTTTCCACCCTAACGGTGACATTCCATTTAACAGAGACTGGTAGGGAAGGCCAGAAAATAAAGGGGACATTAATAGATTACTTTCAGAACAAGTGATGTATGTTATTGTTCGCATGATGCAGGCAAAAATAAGAAGTTTTCGCCATTTAGATTAAATGAATAAATACTGAGATTTAATCAGTGTAATTTAACTTACATACCACCATGCTTAAGTTAAGTAGAATGCAATGCGTGAAATTATGTAGTACTTGGATTTAATATATATATTTTTAAATGGACTGAATTACAGCTAAAGGTTGCACTTTAATGTAGCACTGAACGTGCTGTCATAGCAGAAAAGACTAACATATATACAGATTATACACCCAATTATAAAGTACTATGTAGACGGCAAAGACGTCAGGATTTACATTTCACCGATTTTCTACAAGAGGACATTATTTCTGCAGCACTTTATATAACTGCAGTTTTTCTAGAAAACCACAAGATGGCCACAATAACATGTCTCCATGAGTGACTTATGCAATTACATATGGTTGATTTTAATTTGCTTTGTCTAGAGAACAGTATACACATTTGTGTGTGTAGAGACTAGTCATGGTTTATTTTTATACATGTATTTTTTAAAATCAATGCTGCACAGATTCAAGTTCACTAATCTGAAAGCTATGTGCATTGGCTGATATGGTTGGCCGATTAAAAAAAAAAAAAAAAACCTCAGGTCAGGTGTCCAGTTGCATTTATACACATGACATTTTCCATTGTTTAAACTTATTTGATAGAAAATTGCAGTTTGGTAGGATATCATACAGGGTTAACACTGCCACATCAACAGGTAGGCCTAGAGGCTCCATATTTCATTCTTAAACTTGAATCCACCACACAAAGGCTTAAAGGCACAGTGTAAGAAACTTGCACACATTTTATGTGAATTATTGATAGAATTTCAAGACTTATATAAAAAATATATATATTATTTTGAGGTGCTGGCTTAATAGATTTTTAGAAGTCCCAGTAAGTGTTCCTGCCAACTAGACACTTTTAAAGGAAAAATAGTTACCAATATAAAAAATATAAAAAAAAGGTAATTTCAAAAATTAGCAAATTATCTGATCTCTAGGACAGTTTCCAAATTCTGAAGTAGAAGTGTTAAAGTATTCCATAAAGCCATTTGGTCCAGGTCTGGATAATACAAAAATGTATTGTTTTCATTGCATCTATAGGTGAGCCATTACAACAGCCACAGTGTATGGGAGCACTCTGGCAAAAAAAAGTTTTCCATAGGCAGTGAAAAAAGTTGCATTGAAGACCACTGTTATTTCACAGAGGCTTATAACAGTTAAGGTTCAGGGAGTGCCACTGCATAGTGTGTGCTATACAGAAACACAAGCTCAGGTTCAGGTGCTCATCTCTTTTATTGATGGAAATCCAGCCGTGCATGACAACTCGGTACACCAGATTTATACATCATATTACCCTTTAACATATCAGTCGATTTTTTAAATCTAGCATTACAATCAGAGAAGCAAAGTGGTGACAGAGGGTACACACAGACATTGATCAAGGTCACCAGCAGACGGGGACGAGAGAGAGAAACGGCGGGTTTTGGAGGAAAAGAAGAGAGGGAAGGAATGCGAGCGGAGAGGGGAAGGCTCTACCCTGCTTCCTGTGGGACCGAGAGGGGCAGGGGGTCATCCCATCCCCCCCGACCCCTTTCTTCACACTTAGGACCCCATTCTAAAAACCATTCAAAGTGCTGGGCTTCAAAGTGTGTCACCAATCAACACACATCAAATGAATCGCTCCCATTTTCAACATGAACCATCTAGCAGCTTGCAACAAAGCAGTGGTTCTTAAGTGCCAATGTAGATCTTTAAAAAAAATTATTAAAATAAATCTAAGGGCTTTCAAATGCTTTCCTCATACGACACGGATAAAAAAAACGTAGTAACTTAGTATGGGCATCCAACATTAAAATCTTTTTTTAAATCATTTTTGCTGAAAAAGATAATGTTGAATGTCCAGAATATTTATCATTCACTAAAGTCAAGTATAACAGTGTAACATTGTCTACAGTAGTTATGGAGTGCAACACTAAGTACAGCAAAAGCAGTTATACTGAACACAACACATAGGGACAGAACTGACAGCACATGGAGCTCAGTTAAAAAAAAAAATATATAAAAAAGGAAAACTGACCGGGCAACTGCCATTTAAAACAGGAGTTTAAACGGCTTTTAAGAAGTCACAATTTGTTCATGTTACAGGCAGAAGAGTGAATGGCTTTCTACAAAGTATGGTACAAGCCACTCTTAGGGGTCTGTCGCCTTCTTCAAATGAGAGCGAGAGCCGTTACAGACGAACGTCTCGACTGAAGTGCTTCAGATTTATTCAGTAGTACAGGGTTTCCTCCGAATAAATGCAGCTTCTGGCAACCTGTAAAAGCGCCCTGGAGACTGACACACGGGGAGAACACAGCTAGACGACTTGGGGGCCATGGAAAAATCTTACGTTCAGTTAGTTAAGCGACAACCCCCCTTGGCTCTCTGTGGTAGAGGCCGGAGGTTTCCTTTGCCTAGATTGCCTAAACTATACGTATGTGTACGTCTGAGTGACCTAGCAGTAAGAGACTACTGTGGATGAGAGGAAGGGAGGGAGGTGAGATGGGAGGGGCAAGGGAAGCGGGTGCGGTCCTCTGGAGGAGTGGTTCAGGCCACGAGGACGACGCGCATGGTGTTGGTGTACCCGGAGCCCGGGCGCCAGCCCGTCAGAACGATGACCACATCGCCTTCCTTGAAGAACCCTCTCACCTTACCTGGAAAACCAGACATGGTGTCAGTTATAGCAAAAGTGCAGGCTGGTGCCACACATGGCCGGAGACAGGCAATGCAATATCACAGGTAAAGACTTTCAGTTCAGTATACAGTGGGGACGGAAATTATTCGGGGCAGTGACACAATTTTTGTTGCTTTGGCTCTGTACTCCAGAACATTGCATGCGAAATGGAAGTGACTGAGTGCAGACTTTCAGCCTTAATTTGAGGGTTTTTACATCCATATCAAGTTAACTGTGTACCAATTGTAGCCCTTTTTATGCATATTCCCCCCATTTTAGGGGAGGAAAAGTAATTGGACAAACTGAAATTAACACAACATATATATTTTTTTATTTTGTTTCTGATTTTCTCCCCATTTTCTCCCAATTTGGTAGCCAATTGAACCCCTATTCCAATTCAATTCAGAGAGACTTGAGAAGGGACTGGATGGGGCCCTTACCCATCTCCATTGCGAAGTTGACGCGGAGGTCGACATCCTCGGCCCAGACGTCGTGGGCGGGCTTAGTGTACTGCACAGGGAAAATGCCACGGTACAGGTGGCACTGCCGGGCGGTCTGCCCGTTACGGGTGACGGCGATGATGGGGGCGCGGGGCCTGTACCTGGAGATCAGGTGAGCGGACCTGGTAACAGAAACAAAGTGCGTCACGAGTCACACACACAGACCATGAGCCAGCAACATTAATCCTGTCAAATGTTAACACTACTGAGAAAAAAAGAAGACCCAGACACTTTCCTTAATAAGCTTAGACTGTCATATCCATCTAGGACATTAAACGATTAACTGAAAATCTATGTACATGCTACATGATTTGCACACAGATTTACGAAGACTTTTAGCACATGCAAAACTAAGAACATGGCCAATTATTGGTCAAGGTATTTCTTTTGCACCAATCATTGGTTTTGTTAATAGTTTTGAGTGTCTTAAAAAGGTTTTGCACACGCTATAGGTTTTAGTAAATCAGGCCCATACTGTGCAACAAACACAGAACACTGTACTCAGATAAATGTCATTCATCTCACCACACCAATTTTAAATACCACAATTACCACCGTTTGTATTGTTTGGCAATATTAAAAAGGATCATGTATATAGACGCTTCACAATAGGATATGGAGAGTACCGAAGGTGCACACACAGACACGTCCACATAAAGTATGCAAAGAATGCTCAATAGTCATCGGCATCAGTAATGTTTAGGCTGATGACTTAAAAGATAAAGAGTTGTCAGCATTTAATCTCTACTGCTCTGCTGATGCCCGATTCAGTTTCCTCAACAATCGTGACATAAATATTGTGTACGAGACGGTTCTAACTGGGTTTTCGTAGCAAGCTACAAATGGTACTGTTGCGTCTGCAACAGAAACGGATTACCGTGTGTGCAGCTGTACACCGGTTTCAATAACAGATTCAATGTCAAAAGACACTACGCTAAAAGATATTTGTACGTAATGTTCCTTTAAATAGATCATAAATACTAGTCCACCCAACTGTTCAACACAAAATATTGAGTTTACACAATTTCTAGATAATGCGAGGCCAATATAAAAATGCAAGGAATTTTCAATAAGTCTTTTTACTCATCACACCACAAGATAAAACATTCAGTTTAACACATGCCTTAAGATAGCATAAAGCTATCTTTCTATACTCAACAGAAATAATCCCAGTTTTGTACTCTGGAGTACAGAATTTCTCTATGATAATAGCTTCAATATATCCATTCACAAGGTATGTGGTTTCTCAATAGAAGGCGGTTCATGTGGTTTGCATGCACCTTTTGTCAACTGTACATTTCTTGCATACAGAAATCACAATTTTTGCCCACAAGCACAAATTTGGTATCATTTCCATCAATGTTAAATAAACAAAGCCCCAGGAATGTTTTGTGATTTAAAGCTTCTCTCTTGTGTAAACCTGCAAAAGGAGATTCACTTGACGGAACACAATAGACTCCACACGCACCATAGGGTAAACACAAGCAATGAAAAGCAATGTCCACATGCACACTTCAGAGAAAACTGGCAGATGCCCTCAAACCCACCACTTCACACTAGTCACACCACACACACTTACTCAGTTTCAGACTGGGAATCCAGGGAATACCAGGGCCTTTTACCAAGTCTCACTACAGCTGCTCCCCTCAAGCTCCTGGGCTGCGTTCGGATCCGAAATTTATCCTTTCTTCCTGTCGTTCCCTTGCTTCAAGGGAGGAATCCCCGAAATGCCAGGATGAAATATGGCAGCCACACCAAGTGTGATTCGGATCCAATTTAAGGGGAGGGAGTAATTATATTCCCTCACTCCCTTGTTTATCCTCCCTTCCACCAAGGGTATAAAATGCAAGCTTCCAGCAAGAAGGGAATCCCACAATGCAGTGCTCAACATGGAAAAAGTGGGCGGTCACCACAGAACTATGTGGCGGTCACATTTTAACTCTATGGTGTTGCACTTCTGAAATGTTGCGAGGGCGGTTCGGTTCCGTTTTTGTTAGTTTCTCATCAAGCCTCCCCTGCAGAGCACCTTTTAGGTTTGTTTGCTGCATGTAGCAAATTGCGTCACAAGATAGCTCCCTCGAGGGAAGTAAGCAAGGGAAGTGAGTGTGTTAAATTGGATTCGAATGCAGCCCTGCTCTTACACACTTGTCTAGGTTCTGATTCAAGCACTGAACTTAGCTGGACCAATTCAGTGCCCCCTACCTGCCAATCTTGGAAAGAATTTTGGCACTGCAGTTACCGGAGGATCCAGTCCCTTTTACCTGCTGGTCTTGAAGAGCACAATGCCGGTGGAGGACTTTATGGATTCCACTTGCTCACCTTCTATAGTCTGGGTAAGCGTACTGATGACTTGGAATGGCTCCACAGCGCCCCTTACCTGCCGGTCTTGGTGAGCACAATGATGCCACTGGCACAGCATTTTAAGGAGGACTCCACGGCGCCGATGGCGGCGGCCTCGGAGGGGTCGCGTGTCAGGTGTGTCGAGCGGCGGAGCTCCTCGAACAGCTGCCTGTGGAACATGGCCGCTTCTGCCTCCCGTGCAATCTGAGCGCGTTCGCACCGAGAGGGAGGCCACCACCCAGGGGAGGGACGGGTAGGATTACACTTAGTCGCACTAACCACGCACCCAACCTCTCACACCACCATGAAGGGTTGGCAAACGTTTAATCGATCCTGCCCATCACCCCACCTAACGGTCCCGTTAAACTCAGTTTAGGGCCAGTGAGTCAAATTCAAAACAAACCCTTTTAGCTTGGACCAATTGAAAAAAAAAAAAGAATAAATTAATGTTGACTCTTGGAATGTTCGGGGGATAAACAGCATCTTTAAACATTTGCCATGGTGCAAATCTCCCAAGTGAGTGCCAGTCCTTCCCTGTCCCTCTCCACGACCTTCAATGCGTAACCAACAGAACCCGTCCAGAACAGCGTCTGAACCCCATACCCAGGAGTGCCCCCCCCCCCCACCCCAACTCCTCCGACCTCTCACCCTCTCCACCCGACGCATTCGCAGCGCCTCGCCGACTGGCCACCGAGGCCGAGCGGTTACGTTTGTGCTTGGCGACGCGCTCATCTGAAGGCGCCTGGTGGTTGAGGTGGAGGCCGGAGGAGGACGGGGCCACCCCTCTTCACCGCCCCCCCTTGCTCTCTGCCTACCTGCCAGACCCAGTCAGAACAATGAACGCTGACGCTAAGATCTTAAAGGAGGCCTCGACTGCTCCGATGGCGATAGCCTCGGCGGGGTCAGTCGAATGCGGCGTGTTGCGACGCAGGTCCTCAAACACCTGTCGGTGGAACATGGCCGCCTCGGCCTCGCGAGCAATCTGAGGCGCGGGCGCAGCAGACAGACATACAAACACAGACAGACATGTATGGACAGGTGGAGGGCACAGAGAAAGAGACAACAGATGGCAAGAGGGGGGGAAAAGTAGGCAAAGCAGGATTTTAGTACCAGCGCAGTTAGTGAGACAAAAACAAAGGCATATGTTAATTTATATTAACAACAATACACAACCATACACACAATGAAATCTTGTTTCTGGGGGAGGGGGACGGGATGGGACGGGACTGTTTGCTTCTCATTCTGGCACTCTTCATTCAGAAACAGGATATACGGTATCATTAATGCAGTGGACATAATCCCTGGTTAAGTTTGCCTTCCACATCACCCATTTCTGTTGAAGTGCGGCTACCTGTTAAACACTGACATTTCAATAATCACTTTTTTCAAAAGAACAATTTATTCAAGTGTTCCAATTAAAATGGCATCTGTGTTACATCCTGTTGACTTTCAATTTGTATACAATGTAAGCAGTATTTGTGCAATACTGCTCTAGATACAGAAAAAGTACACCAATCAGTGAAGACATTTAAAGGGGAGATGGTAATGGTAATGGTAAACCAACAACATGGTTCATTACAATGAATTACAAAAGGTAATTCAAT
The DNA here is from genome assembly GCA_029718625.1 of Synaphobranchus kaupii. NCBI lineage: Eukaryota > Metazoa > Chordata > Actinopteri > Anguilliformes > Synaphobranchidae > Synaphobranchus > Synaphobranchus kaupii. The sequence continues at coordinate 32,717,561 of CM056391.1, read as the reverse complement.
CAAATCATTGCAGCTCGGTCATTATGTTACATGTTCACACAAAAATCTCGAACTAAAAATCTACCCATATGTCAAGCAACTTGTGGCAAATATTTTGTGATGTGATTGTCCTCCAACAGAAGCTTTTAAAGCATTACCACCTTAGGTCTATTTCACACGTGGCTGGTTTTATTTATTGTCAGTGGTTAACAGGAGGGAACGCTCATTTAAAGTGAAGGGAAAGAACGCGGGATCGCTCTCCAGGAAAAGGGCTGGAGACCCCTCACCGAATGGGTCATTAGAAGCTAGGGAGCGAGAAAACACCACACTGCCATTTTAGCTGACAAGCAAAGCCATTATGACAAAAGCAGAGAACGGTAGCCACCCAAAGTTACAACATACAAGCTTGTGTGGAGTTAGCGAAAGAGTGCCCATTCTCCGATACAGGGAACACGAGACCAGATAGAGTGAAGGTTAGGTCAGCCGATAATAGCGGTTAGTGGATAATGTTCCCTCAGTGTTGAGTGGACACAGTGAGGGCGTTACGCTCTAAAAGTGGGGGTGTTTTAGAAGTGTGCGCGAGGCCGACGGGGGTCAGTTAGTCCGACAGTGCACGTGCAGTTCAACATGCGCGCGTAAGGGCCTCTGGGCCACTCTAGCACCCATGCGAGCGGAGTGAATGATAAGAACAACCGCACATTCTGGCCAAGCAAAGGGGCTCATTGTAGATAAAGCATTTGCAGAATAGTTTCAAAAGACTTGACTTTGTTACTCTGCTGTCCATATATAGTACACAGATTAAACTACAAAAAAAACTGGATCTGTCCACATATCGATAGTTACTGCTGGCCCTGACATTCAACATGCATAAAGAATATAAAACCAAGAGACGCATTCAGCAATAAAGCCGATTCCAGTACCGTGATTAACAGCAATCCTGGCTGCGCAACCATGTTCACGGTTCACGTTGCGCAGACCAAGACGGCTGTCAGTCAGGGCTTTTGGAGCCAGCGCACTTGTCATAAGTGAATTTTGACAGATGGCGTCAACCACCAGGGGGCGCCCTCACCTTGTGCTGCGTTCGCACTGCCTCAACGGGGTAGTCTCCCTTGGCAGTTTCCCCGCTCAGCATGATGCAGTCGGCGCCGTCCAGCACGGCGTTGGCCACGTCGCTGCCCTCGGCGCGAGTGGGGCGGGGCTTCTTGATCATGCTCTCCAACATCTGTGGGATGAGATGGCCACCGATGGTCAGGGATGGGAAAATTTACAAGAGTGCCAGCAGGTGCTGCCGTTTGGTGAGCATTCACCGTGTGGGTGATGCACATTGGTGGCGATTTAGTAAAATTTCCCCCTTCACTGTCAAAGCGCTTTGATGTCATAGGAAATGCTAAATAAATGCATTACATGATTTTTACATTTCTTGACCCCCTGAGACTGAGTTGGGAGCCTCCAGCACCCCTCTTAATCAAGCCGTAATAAAACAAACATTTCTTAACATATCTTTAATCTGTAAAATGCTTTTAAAAACTAAGATTCTCGCAATGGCACTGTCGCAATACTCGAGTAAACAGAGGCTGAGATATCCAGATAAAAAAAAAATGCTGTCTCTGAGGGTTCAATAGTATTAAATGTTGTCATGCCACCCTTCACACTCCGCCAAAGCCGCCTGCCTCATTCTCACCTGTGTGGCACAGGTGATTGGCTTGCCAGCTTTGTTGCAGCGGCCAATCATCATCTTCTGTGCCAGGAATACTTTCTCTGTGGGGATCTCGATACCCAGGTCCCCTCGGGCCACCATGATGCCATCGCTGGCCTCCATGATCTCGTCGAACCTACGGGGGGGGGGGGGTGTCAGAGAGCATGGCCCATTTACAAAACAACCTCTGCGGTTTACATTCATTTCCCACGTGAACACTTCCGACCGTACTTCTGTACACAGACAGTCATTTGCTGTGAATGTTAAGGACGACCCAAGGGTGTCATTTAGAAAAATTCTGAAATGCATTTTTTAAAGGGTTTGTTTGTTTTAGTGCAAGCTTTGATTGGTCCAGACAGTCAAAGGATATTTTAAGATATTTAAGATGTTTCTGACCAGCTGCAGGCTGTATAATAGCCGGTATAGGTGCATTCAGGCTGATGAAAATGGAGAAACTCAATATTTTACAGGAGTGTCTGTCCGCCATTGAGAGTTGGATGGGGAGTAATTTCCTCCAACTCAATGCGGCAAAAACTGAAGTGCTGATTGTAGCTGCTGACAACACACATGGGGCCCCTTAAGGGAAACGTACACCCTTTCCTAAGAAACCTGGGGGTTATTTTCGATCAGTCTATGCATTTGGACAAGCATGTCAAATCCCTTACCCGTACCTGTTTCTTTCACCTCAGAAATATTGCAAAACTCCGGTCTATTGTATCGCATGCTGAATTGGAAATGTCTGTACATGCATTTATTTCTTCCAGACTCGATTACTGTAACTCCCCGTTTACTTGCCTCAACAAATCATCTGTGGACCAACTTCAGTTGGTCCAAAACACCACTGCTAGGCTGCTCACCAGGTCTAAGAAATCATGCCACATCACTCCCATCCTTGCCTCTCTGCACTGGCTCCCAGTGCAACTCAGGATCAATTTCAAGGTCCTGGTGTTTACCTACAGAGCCCTCCTCGGTCAAGCCCCCATCTACATCACAGATCTCATCCACCCATACTCATCCAGCCGGTCACTGAGGTCGTCCGACCAGGGGCTCCTGGTGGTGCCCAAGACCAGACTAAAAACCAAAGGGGACCGAGCCTTCGGGGCGGCGGCCCCAAGGCTCTGGAATGCCCTCCCCCTGGACCTGAGAGCTGCACCCTCGGAGAATAATTTCAAAAGTCAGCTAAAGACCCATTTGTTCAGGCAGGCATTTGGCCATCCCTAGCCAACCACTGTTTTTCTGTATTTGATGTTTGTTTCTTGTGATTTTTCCTGTCTTTTATGGATGCTTTTTATTTTTACTGATGTTCTGATTTTATTATTGTTGTACTGTGCACTCGTGCTGGGAAGGGTGCTGTATAAATAAAAGTTTACTTACTTACAGGCTCAGAAGAAACTAAATGCACTTCAAGAAACACAAGAATGATCCTTTTCATAATCTAAAATGTGCCTCTACTTGGGGATTGAAATTCATCAGACAGTCGTCACTGGCTCAGAAGTGCAACTTCCCGCCCAATACCTGTACATGCCCTCATCTTAATGAAGTGGCTCTTGGTAATGCAGTAATAATGAACGGGCAGAGATGGTGTGAGGTAGAGGTCAGGAGACTGCACACCTGCGCACTCCCTCATGGTTCTCCAGTTTGCTGATGATCTTTATGTCCTTGCCCCTGTCGCCCAGCACCTTCCTGACGGCGTTCACATCGGCGGCCTTGCGGATGAAGGAGGCGAAGACCATGTCTACGCCATGCTCCAAGCCGAACGTCAGGTCCTGGATGTCCTTTTCTGACACGGCGGGCAGGTCCACGGCCGCGCCTGGGAGGTTGACGCCCTTCTTGCTGCCCAGGGTGCCGCCGTTCTCAATCTCACAGTCCAAGTAATCGGAACCTGCGGGCGCAAGGAAACCGTTACAATCGACGGGCTAGTTTGGGGCAAATCAGAGAGGGGTTGGGAGGTGGACCCCCCCCCCCCCCCCCCCATTTAGAAAGAAAGAGTTGCCATCATGTAACGGGAGATTCAGTGACCATCTCGTCTTCTTGTTGGGAGCCTCGAGCTTCATCCATAATTGAGAGGTGGAGCAGGTGTAGGAGGGCTGGAGCAGATTTGACTTGGGCAGCAGCATTTGCACTCACCGATCTCTTTGACCTGCAGGGACATCAGTCCGTCGTCAATATAGATCTTGCTTCCGATCTCCACGACATTGGTGATGTTCTTGTAGTCCAGCCAGAGGGTCGTGTCGTCGGAGTTCTCCATGAAGGAGTCATCCAGGGTGAGCTTGATCATGTTTCCCTTCACCAGCTCAACTTCAGCCGTGCCACTCTGTAAAAGCGAGAGAGGGGTTCACATGGGAGTTTAACGCTCTGGAGCGGAAAAAAATTAAATTAAACTTCAATACAATAACAAGACTAGGCAGCCAGTGGGGAACATTTGAGAAGGGAGGGCGGATATTATGTATGGAAGCATATCCACAGAAAAATTCGAATGAAAATGCAAATCGGCGATTGCATTTAGTTTACATTCGATGTGCGCAAAAACCATGACATAAATCAAATGAAAATGCAAAAGGCCACTGTGTTTTCATTTGCAAGTTAATGTACGCACTTTTCCTGACAATTTGAAAATGTTAATGCGAATCAATTTGACATTTAATTTCGCCCTCTACGACACAACCACGCGGAAATGATAATGTAAACGGCTGCAATGCCGTTGCATGTGCATTATGTCACGTGCCGCAAAAGCATGAAAACGATGTGTGATTGTCATGCGATTACAATAAGAAACTGCGAATGCAAATGTGGTTTTTCATTTTTATTTAAATTATGGCAGGGTTGCGTTGTAGAGGGTGAAAAAAATTGAATGTGAAATGGATTTGCATTAACATTTTCAAATTGTCAGATAAAGTGCATACTTGAAAATGAAAACACAAAGTGGCCTTTTGCATTTTCATTTGAAATACTTCATGGTTTTTGCGCACAACGAATGTACACAAAATGCAATTGCCGATTTGTTGGACAAGCAGACCTCCGAGCCTCAGAGCTTGTTTTGGCACAGAAAATTGAAAGTATTGATTTATTGGACGCTGTATTTCAGACATGAAAATATGCAGCCTACGGTAAATGATGCAAAATAGTAATAGCCTAAAACGTATGAATTGCTTCGGTAAATGCATGAAACAGATTGGAATGACCGTTATTTCTCAGTCATAGCCTGAGTGAAGGGGACAAAAAGGTTTTGAAGGCAACTTGCGTGTTTATGTGTGAGCTGTTGTACTTCAAAACATGTGCCGCGAATGTACTCAATTTTTTTTTGTTATTTGCCAGATGCATTCAATGATATATGTTAGGATAAACGTGACATAATGCATACGCTACATACGGTAAAATTAAATATTGTTTTGAAAGGACTGGAGTTAACGTTAAGCATTGAAGGTTGTGTTTTCTATTCAATAACACACAAAAACATCAGAAATATTATGATTACGCGCTTAACTACGCTATAATCTTTTTTTAAATTTTTTTTAAAATATGTTTTTTTTGACTGTGGTTGATTTTTTAGGTCCACAGCCAAAAAATAATCTACTTGGAAGTAATATTTCTGCTTATTTCTCATTAGGCTACTGAATGATAAACATATACAATTAAAAGTTAAAACGTTATTGTTGTAGTTAGCCCTTTTAACCATGTTTGCTAGCAAAGCCAACATTTTCCTGCAAAGGGTGTCCATGACACCAAGTCCCCAGTTGTGCAGCTTGAATGCACTGATGAACGCAGCAAACTTTTTACTTTAATTACTCTAAAATGTACCTTTTCAACACTTGCAATTTGCGCATGCACTTTTCAACAACGGGGAACAGACAGCCAGTCAGTCAGTTACCTACATCCAGGGGTACAAGCCCAGCCACTCTGCGTCCAGGCAAAAATTATATATTTTTTAAAAAGCTTGCTTTATTGTAGGTATGTATGAAATGGGATGGCACGCCATCGATTTACAGACTTCACAGCTCTACAGTCTTCACCAAAGAGGCTGGAGGTAGCTGAAGGTAGTTGCTACAGTGACAAGCTTACAGTACATTAGGGGCTTTGAAACGATTGAACAGGTGCTTGAGCGGCTGATTAGAGTCCATATGGTGGAGGGGGCTGTGTGTCATTACTCACGCCCTTGATGAGCCCAGTCCTGATCTCTGGGCCCTTAGTGTCCAGGGCGATGGCCACAGGTCTGTACTGGATACTGCCGGGCCCGAAGCTTTCAGTGGCCTCGCGTATGTTCTTGATGGTTCCAGCATGGTACTGTGGATTAGAGAGAACACACTTCCTCATTACACACAATACAATCCTCCAGAGTCATGACAAGTCTGAAGAGGGACACGGTTAAAATTTTCCACAGAAAGGACAAAAAAGGCTCAAGAGGACATGGGCTTTAGGATGAACAGCATTCAGAATTTCACAAGATGTTTGCTAATGATGCAACACTGTATTAGTACACTTGTGCATTAAGTGGTGTCCCACTTATGGGGGTGGGGGGGTGGCAACAGGTTGTAAAGTCCAGGTGGAGTCACAAAGTCGTGTTTAATCAGCAAATACACCAGGAAGCATCTTAATGTTAATACCAGGCATTTATTGTGGCTGGAGTCACCGCAGTAACCGTGCACAAACCAGGGCTAAGGGCAAAGCTGTAGTGTACATAAAGAAACTGGGTCATCCAGTTAGATAACGTTCTAAAAATTATGAAAAGCATCAAATATCAAATGGAGAAAGAAAAAAAAGGTGTGTTTTTGTCCTCAGTCAAATACACACACCCGTGCCTATGACACAATGCGTGCCTATGACACAATGCGTGCATTCAGCGGTAGCAATGAGACTTCTTGGCAGTCAACTCAAAACACCCTTTGTAGACCATTCTCAAGTTCTTTCGATCTGTCAGCACAGGGAAAGAGTTTAGAACAGTGTGCTTGTGTAGCGGAGTACTGCGGTTCCACCTGCCATATTACCCAATTCACCTTCCTCCCTTTGTGCTAGGACCGCCCCCTCACCACCCCTGCAGACTTGGGGACTACGCCCCTTACCCTTCCCCCCTGTCTGCTGATGCTGTCCCAGTGTTTCTTTGGTGCTTGGTATACATCAGCACTTGATCGTCCTTTCCTTTGGCACGCAGCCGGTCCACACCAAGCTTAGTTCACACGGCCTGACCTTGTACTCACTCCAGATAACTGAGTTAACATCCCTACCGCTGAGCAGAATTCAATGCAGTGCGACAGTGGAACCCTTGTTTCGCAAGAGTCCAACGGCTTCAGCCATCTGTACATAGAAATTCCGAGATACACTCCACTCAATTCAATGCAAATGGAGAGGGTAGAGCAATTGAGCTGTACCTTGCCCCAAGGGAATGTATTGTCCTGGTTTCATTTATGATCACATTACTCATTCCAGTACTTGCAGTTTTCTGGTCATTGAAATTCCTTAAAATGATTTTAAGAATTAAAACACTTGTTGAAAATTCTCTCTCAATGGAGGGCCTCAAGCAGACCACTCATTCTTGATTTTAGAGTAGCACCATTCTGAATCTGACGATTAATAATCAGAATCAAACTTAAGCAACATGGGGAATAATGATCAGACTGCCTAAAGGTGTGGCTGCCTTATATGGATAAAAATGCCTGTGTCATCATAGGAATTACTTGACAGTTTGAAGCCAAACTTACAAGGTTTTGGCAGAGGAAGTGAGAGAACCACAATGCATTTCAGGGAAATGAGTCAGGTCTGCCCATACTTCATACACATGGGGTTCATTCTAGGGCTGAGCCCAATGCGTCGGAGCTCCGAAGCTTCGTTCGTTGGATTGGGATTCGGATCCTAAATTCAGATTCGAATGGTTTGTTTTTTCCCCTCAAAAAACAAACAAAAAAAACAACATTTTTTCCCCCTCAAAAAAGAAGAAAATGGATGGTTTATTGGATGTTTGTCAACATATGTGTTTATTCTATACTGATTCAGCTTTGAATCGAACTACAAATTTGACAAACCATTTGAAAAATGTAAGTAGCCTAATTTATATATCTTCGTCAGAGTAATAGCCTAGCAACATTAGCATTAGCTAGCCGATCTGACTAGGCTACATTTCATGATTAATGTTCTGAGTCAAGCATATTGCACAATTTTATATGGGAATAGCCTACACTCAGCTTCAGACTTTTGTTTCCACATATCATACGCAGTATGTAGGCTACGTGAAGTCAGAGTTTATACGCCTGCACATAACTGTGAAGACTGCGGCTTATATTTATCTTTTAAATTTATTTAAAAAGTTGTTTCTTCATGCGCATATTACTGAAATAGATGTGAGCGCACCCTCTGCTGGACGTATCGTAACATTGTTTTCAAATACAAAAAAAAATACATTATTATTAAAACAAAGCTTCGAAGCTTCGGGGAAAATTGCCAACGAAGCTTCGAAGTATAAAAAATGGCATTCAGCTCAGCCCTAGTTCATTCCAATCGCTTATTTTTACTCCTTGCATCCTTTCCTCAAGTCCGTTCCTTGCTCCTTAGCTCTGCCCAAAAGAGGACACGAGGAAAGGATGCAAGGATCAGATACCAGGATGGAGGAAACGAGGCAACATGTATTAGGCAAATGGAATGTCCTTGCTCAATCAAGCGTCAGCGTCATATTATGCTCACGTGCCTAACTATAATGCTTTTTAGCTTATTTTCCATGAATAAAAGGTGCTTTTGCTAGTTATAAACAATGGGATTAGTGCTTTATAATAAATGGAAAGGAACGGTAAAATGGCATTTGTGTAGAGGAGAGCCTGCAACATGGCAGATGTGGAGAGTGGTGGATAATTTATACACGTCACGCGTACTGAGAAAAGGCTTCCGCAAAGGCTACACTTGTGTTTCCTCACTGAAGCACCCTCCGGGAGCCTCCTTGTTCCCCACTCCTCGCTCCTCCGTGGAGCACTTAACGCCCTTAAAGATGGCGAACCTAGATCGATTTCCGGGTCAGGCGAGGACAGAGGAGAAGAGGACGGATAAAATGAGCGATTGAAATCCACCCACGGAAACAGCCATGTGCACTTTTGACTTAGCCCACAACCTTTTCAAGGTGGAGTCACCATTTCACCTATAATAAATGCAACAGGAGGATAGGATGATTGTGAGAGAGAGTGAAAGAGAGAATGTGTCTATGATGCAATTACCCCAGATTGACAGGCTCCTCATTAAGTATTTAAAGCACCTAAAGCCAATTGGGAGATTGGGTTTCAACTCCACAATGGAAAAGAAGTATTGCTTACCTTTGATCTTTGCAAACCAATAATATGTGCAGTTGATTATTTTTTATTTTATTACATTTTTGTTTTTACTTTTTAGCACATGCTCAGACCCACCTCGTGAGTTCCGTGGGAGAAGTTCAGACGGGCGATGTTCATCCCGGACTTGATCATCTCCTTCAGCATGTCCACGGACCGAGAGGCGGGTCCTGCGTGGGGAGGGGAAAGTGCGTCAGGCCCGTCTTAGGAATGACTCTGGGCCCCGGATCAACATGACCCACGAGAGCATCCACGGCAGCTCAGCCCGGAGGATGGCGCGGGGTGCAAAAGACACGACTGTACGTATATTCAGAGCCAAGGCATGTAACTAACCTAACCCAGTTCGGCATTTCACCAATTGAACTTTTATTTACCCATTTGCAGCGCCAGCCTACTCCTGTGGACCACAGTGTCCACAGGTTTTTACTTCAGTGAGGGAGTCTGGTTTAATTTACGATGTGTCACCGTACTTTCCCCCACCACTTAAGCACAGACAGTGAGAGTGATAATTCCCTTCCTATTATGTTAGCCTTTTACTGCCATTTGCGTCACGTTGTTGTTACGGGTCAATATAAAAATTTAAAAAAAATAATTTAAAAAAAACCACAAAGGTTCAAAATATCTTGAGCCATAGGTTCCCGACCACTGCTCTAGGATATCTTAACCCCTTTTCACCAAATTTAGGGGGTGCTCTGTTTAAGGCTTTATAACTCCAGGTGTGCGCATCACATAAACTTGCTAAATGGCTTAAATGAAACAAGACAAGTGTACTATTTACAATACAAACTTAGATTTGCACCCAAACACAATTTTCAGAAGCCAAGTTTGGGGGGGGGGTGACAGGATTTTTACCCGTCTGACCATTTTGCATGGCTCAATTTCTTGGAAATAATGACTAAATCAGCAGGCTACCAACACTTCTGGAGAAAGGCAAAGCTTGGGTGGAAGATGCATTTCAGTGTACACCATTGCAGGAATCGGATCCAATTTACAGCACTTCCAATCAGAAAAGGAACCTATAGTCAGTTAAAGGAGGAATATGATGGATGTGACAAAGCTAACAAGTTGGCTGAAAACATACATTCCAAAATAGTTTTCACGATCACTGCATCTATTGCATTTTTTATTTGGCAAACCATCAATGTTTTGCTTTTCATGCTGAATGCATTAACCTCATTGATAAGAAAAAATACCCAGATGATGCCAGTGTTGCGGGCGGGTAAATGCGCAGAGGGGTAAAGGACAGGGCTGCACACTGACCGATGGTGCAGATGATGCCAGTGTTGCGGGCGGTGGTGGGCTCCGAGTCGATGTCCAGCAGGCACAGGTGCTCCAGGAAGGTGTCGGCCATGGCGGCACTCAGCTGCTGTGTCTGGATGAAGGCAGAGCCCATATCCTGAACCTTTAAATGAGGCATGCTGGGAGTGTTGCTGGCTGAAGTAGTCCTGCTGGGAGGAGAGGGAGAAGAGGGAGGGGATAAGAAGAATGAGTACAATGACTCAGCTTTTGTGTGCTGGCTAACCCTCCTTTGATACTACGGTTTTGTTTTGTTTTTTTAATTGGAGCAACTCCAAATGAACCGGCAGCTCTGCCAAAAGTCTCATCGCAGACTACTGACCACCCTGATGGGATCATAAGTGCCAAACCCATCAAGCAGAGTTTAACATGCATGACTGACCTCCGCCATCTATGAGCGCTAGTTAACCATTACCGCTCTGCGAGATCACAGTTCCGCAGAGCTACCCGACTTTAAATGAGTTGTCGAGCAAACGTGGGGCAGTAAAAGTGACAGAGACATGGGGAACCTGGTACATCCCAGCAGGTGATTCCAAAAACACACCACGGGAAGAGGAAGATCTCTCCCAAGGGTCAGGACTGAGGCCTCGACTACAGTCCGGCGTAAACCACGAGGCTGCTGCTAGGAGAGGGTTTACAACAGGTTCGGCCGGGTGATGCAACGTTCGCATGGGACACAACCCCGACAATTGCGGCACAGAAACACCTGACCTGCTTCTGACTTCTGGAGCGGGCTTAGTTTCATGGGGCGTGCCTTCTTAAAAAGGAAGTAGAGAATGGCTTTTCACAGGAAGGTGCATCAATGGAGAAGTGGACCGACTTATCCTGTTCACAGTCCCTGTTTAGAAACCTCTTCACATCACAATCTTCCTGTAAATCACCGTGATTAAAGTAGGCTTAAGGAAATAAGCTGAACCCCCCCCCCCCCCCTGAGCAAGACGCCATGGGAAATGCAAAAAAAAATTTGAAGTAGTGAGTAGAGAACACACGCTAGATGCTCACCGCAAAGTGTGGCGTATGTTCCCAGGAAAGAAATTAAACAAAAATGCATTACATGAAGAGGCACACAGCCAGAGCTGGGGATAAGAGCTGGAATCACTGGAATGCTCTTTTCTGCAGCTGGGCTCCACTCAGTTCATTCAGAGGGAAGACTGTAAAAATGTCATCTGAACATTTACACGTCAAACATTTCCCTTTTGAGAAGAGTTACTGATACTTAGCATGGTCATTTTTTACATAATTTCACTGGCAGAACACGTAAGATTAGAGTACTCTGACAAGACCATTTTGGTTTTGGAAGCACTCATGGTAAAGTTAATTTGTTGAGTTGGAGGGTTAGGGGGAAGAGGGACGATTGAGTATTACATCTGGAAAACGGAGCATTTGATGATAGAATCTTTTGCTTACAAAGGAAGCGTTTTTGTTTGAACTGAACTCAGATTCTTGATTCTTTCACCTGGGGTATGTGTGTGTTCACGCAAACACGCCCTGGCAAGCTATAGGGCAATGGTTTTGTCAGTTTGTTTTCACGTGCCAACAACGACAATAAGAAGGCAACTTCTTTACCAACTCAATTTCCAGGATCTCAGTCTATGATCTCCCAATGTCATTACAGATTCATCATATGCAACAAAAAAAAGCACTGCCAATATAAACCCCTGTTTCAATAAAAATCTTCATTTATTTTAGATTGCTTCTCATCTACAGAGAAACAATTAGGACACCAGTAATCCATGATCCAACAGTGTGGTTCTTTGTTTTAGAGGCATAGCTCCAATAGCCAATAGCCTGGGTTCCATTCAGAACCAAACATCACCCTTTGTCTGCTGCCTGTATTCTTTAAAGCTAGGCTCCCCGGCACTTAAATAGTATTTTGCCCATACTGCACTGTAGCTAGACTAATGCATAGCACATCACTCTGCACATTTCCATCATCCTTTCATTCCTCCTCAGTCTTCACAGCACAGATGGACTGTAGCCAGTGTGGAATGAGTGTTAGCTCAGGCAGAGGCTCTCCATAATCTTCTCCAATTGTAGACTCTTCACAGCCTGAAGCAGCAGCTGCGCTCATGTTATTCACCCACATTTGAGCCCCAAAACTAGAGCAATGCTTTAGGTCCCCCCTACAATCGAAACTCAAAATCAAATACATTTTAAGGTGATTACTGACAACACAATCCAAATTTCTGAAAAATAATCTGACCACCACAATGCATGAGACGCTCTGAACTGGCATCTATAGTACCGTATGTATATTGTCCGAAGTTTGAGGAAGAGGGGAAAAAAAAAAGCCCATGTAATCTGGTTCAACTCATCACTCCGGCTGTGTAGGCTATCCTATGTAGCTGCGAAAAGAAAAAGTAGGCTAATGTCACTTAGTTTTAAAAGGTGCTATAGGCAACTTTCACGTACACAAATAGTATTTAAATGACAAATGAAATAGTCCAAGTGCGCAGCTAGCTAAATTTCTCAACAAGCAAAAATGTAGGCTAATGTCGCTTCATTTTAAAGGTGCTCTTTCATGTACACAAATAAAAATATTTTTAAAAGATGCAGAGTAAAAATATAGCTTTTCCTCAAAACAATTATATTGACTATGAATTTGTCATTTCAAATATATTTGTTGGTCTGTAAACTATGTTTTGTTTATGTCTGCCCTTGATATCAGATACTTGGGGTTACCGCCTCCAGCAACATTCCGGAGCTAGTAGCACGCCCATCTATTACTAATGAATAAAATGCAGCCGGTTGCCAGATAACAGTTACAGTGAAGAAACTGCTGACTTTGCTGGAAAATAATTCTCCAAGCTACATAAAAAATTAAGAATGCTAACGTTAGCTGTCTAGCTATTGTTCCATCATAGCTAGGGTTCCAAAGGGGGGAATTTTCCAGGTAAACTTACTCAGTCTAATTTTGGGAATTTTCAATGGCATGCTTAACCTTCCTATCATGCAAGAATTTTACTGCCATTTGTACATTTCCTAATTTTCTAGGATGTCTAAAAGATGTTTGCTGAAGACAATTGCCAACTTGAAATGATACAAAAACAAAGTAATTTTGGATTATATAGCCTCTAATGTAATAGGAAGGTTAAACAAAGCCAATAAAAGACAATAAGTTGCAGAAAACAATAAAACAGACAAAATGTGTTGAACAGGCACAGGTCCTTTCTGGAGAGCAGGTTTCTGTATGGTACCATCACTTCCATTGCCCAAAACCTTAATCCAAATCAGTTCTTATACGTTTGGCTAGATTTTCCAACGTTTGGCTGTGGAGTGCTTACGCCTGGAAGGCAGCCAAAGACATCATGGCATCAACCTGTGGATGGGACTAAGTGTGAAGTGTTGCTTCAATTATTCTCCAGATCCCTCATCAGATCTGATCAGCTGCATCAGAGCAGAACTGGTCCCCATTTGGTGGAACACACAGCAGAGCGTGCAACAGGCTGTCAAACTAAAGAGTTGAGACACTGGTGGCTATTCAGTCAATTTTGAAACTCTGAGCCCATCAAAGATGACACCACAAAAATTTAATGAGGAGGATAGTCCAGTCTCTTTCTAAATATGAAGCTAGCTGTGGTTGAGATAGACAGCCGAGGTCAAGTAAAGTTAATATTTTATTTTTTAAACCCCCCTATAAAAACTTGTGATGGCATAAAACAAGTAGTCACATTCTATAAATATCTAGGAATCTGGTTAGACGGCACATTATCATTTACATTACACCCATAAAATTACAGTCAAAAGTTAAACAGCAACTTGGCTATCTTTACCGTAACCGTTCATCTTTCACTTATTCTGCCAAACTGAAAATGGTACAAATGACCATCCTACCCCTATTTGGTTATTGAGGTGTTGTGTACAGACCTGGTGCCCTGAAGCAACTTGATGCCCTGTACCACTCTGCCATCAGATTTGCCACTAATGCAGCTTACATACTCCTAAACGTTCCCTGAGCAAATGGCTACATTGGTCGCTCGTCATTTCAATTTTCTGCCCCCTATGACTGGAATGGACTGCAAAAAACCCTTAAACTGGACAAATTTATCTCTCCATCTACTTTTAAGAACTCTATTATGGACATTCTAAATGACAGCTCCAACTGCTTCTCAACCTCATAACTAACATGGATGATATCTCTGATGGCTTAAAACTATATATATATATACAGTCAAGCCGGAAAGTCTCCCCACCCCTTTCACCTTCTCCACGTTTTATTACGTTACAGACATATTCCAAAATTGATTAAATTCATTTTTTCCCTCAAAATTCTACACACAACACCCCATAATGACAATGTGAAAAAAGTTTTTGAGATTTTTGCAAATTTATTAAAAATAAAAAACAAAAATTTCTCATTTACGTAAGTATTCATACCCTTTGCTTTAACGTATTTTTAAAGTATCATATTTCATATTTGGTCGCATATCCTTTACATGCTGTTACTTCCTGAAGTCTGTGACCATCAACATTAAAAAAAACTGTCGATATCTTATTTTCAGGTACTGTTACAAGCGATACTATAACCTCTCTGCATTTGAATGGATCTCTATGGAAATTGGGGGGTGAGACTAGATTCAGCTGTAAATTACACTGGTACAGTATGGAACACATGGCTGGCTAAATGGCTGTAAGTTATCAAGGGTCTGAGCTATCAAACGAGCCCCAAACCATCACTCTGTTGCCAGATATGGAGTAGATGTGGATGGATCACTGCAAGGGTTATTTCTCCGGACTCATTTTCCTATAGAACTCTATGGGGAAAAAATTCAGGAGAAACAACCCTTAAAGTGATCCATCCACATCTACTCCATATCTGGCAACAGAGTGATGGTTTGGGGCTCGTTTGATAGCTCAGACCCTTGATAACTTACAGCCATTTAGCCAGCCATGTGTTCCATACTGTACCAGTGTAATTTACAGCTGAATCTAGTCTCACCCCCCAATTTCCATAGAGATCCATTCAAATGCAGAGAGGTTATAGTATCGCTTGTAACAGTACCTGAAAATAAGATATCGACAGTTTTTTTTATGTTGATGGTCACAGACTTCAGGAAGTAACAGCATGTAAAGGATATGCGACCAAATATGAAATATGATACTTTAAAAATACGTTAAAGCAAAGGGTATGAATACTTATGTAAATGAGAAATTTTTGTTTTTTATTTTTAATAAATTTGCAAAAATCTCAAAAAAACTTTTTTCACATTGTCATTATGGGGTGTTGTGTGTAGATGTTTGAGGCAAAAAATGAACTCAATCTATTGTAGTATAAGTCTGTAACGTAATAAAACGTGGAGAAGGTGAAAGGGTGGGGAGACTTTCCGGCTTGACTGTATATATATATATATATATTATATATATTTTTTTTTAACCATTATCTTTTTTTATTTATTATTGTCTTATACTTTTCTCCTGCCTTGTTTGTATCGTCATCTTTACCTACTCATCATTTATAGTTTAGATGTCTTTGTTAAGTATTTAGATCTGCCTATCTCCCCCAACCCTCCCCCCTTGGTTTTGAATGCACACCAACCCACTCAGCCAATGAAATTAAAGCTGCATTCATCGCACTCCACTACAAAAGGGAGGAACCCTTTCTCTTGAATTACTCCAGCCCACGCAAATGGCCATCACTGCCACCCTCATAGACAGAGCACCACAGCTACCTGCTGATTCCACAAGAAAGACTACCAAATAGGGGTACGCATCAAAACAAAATCTAGAGTGTACAGAACAAGACAAGCAGTCAAGCCCATAACCCGTGGCACTGAACATTTGCCGGTGAGGCAGATGGAGTGACGCCACAGCAACAGGTGACCACGTCTGTTGGTGTCTCGGTTCCTAGCCTCATAGTACAGGCTACTGAGTCCTGAGGCTTTACACTGTTACTGAAGTGAGGAGCACTCAGGGAAGGCCTCAGGGAGAGAGGAGGGCTCGAGCGCAGCTGCCGGGGTGGACTCGGCTCCTGTCCGGTCAGGGGTTTCGGCTTCCCCTCCGCTTGAATTATTAACAGAGATGCCCCGGATCTGTGAACCTGATCAGGCTTTCAACCAGGAACCAGAGAACTTTGGAGTTCATGAGCAATGTGAAGAAGGTCCTCAGCCATCTTCCGGCTTCACAGCCCTGCAGTCGAACAATCAGTCCGAGACTCGAGGATCCGCTGCACTTCAACCTGTTGTTGGGATGTATTTAAATGCATAGGCTACATTTAATTTAAAATTCTCTGAAAAGTAAGCCTGCCCGAGAGAGAGAACACATGCGAGCAGTTCAGTACATTGGAGTCTTCTTGTTCTGCAGCCAAGTACTCCACCACTTGGTGCCTGAGAGGGTTTTGCAGGGTCCAGCTAGCCAACAGTTGCGATTGGTGTGCATCTACTACCAACGCTGTACACATACCATGCTGTCAGTAGCTCTGTTTCCATTCAAGTGTTTTTATGTGAATTATGTCATATTGAATGAAAAGGCTGGATAGATACAGCAAATATCAAATAAAATCCCCAAAACAAATCACAGAAAACTTTTTACATTCACTGGATATTTTTTTAAAATAAAAAATAAATATGAAAAATATGCACTTCCATCGAAATAAAAACTAAACAAATTGTGAATAGAAACAAATCACACAACCGACCAGCTGTTTCCACTGTCTTCATTAAATTAACGTGGGCAATGTCGGATAGTGGTACCAGGTATGAGTGGACTCAGGAGGAAACCTTCCTTTGTCTGATATTTAAAATAAATAAAATGTAAAAACAGAAGCATAGCCTAATGCAGCCATTTACAAGATTTGACAAAGGTTATGACAAGCCTTGGACTATTTTGAGGACCAACTTGCCCAATATGAATAATTTCTTTAGACTATCCATATTTATAGTGGGTGCCCAAGTAAGAGTGTTTTTACGGACTTGTCGTAGGCTAAGTACATTCATGGTTTTATGCGTTTAAACTAGTTTCTGATGGAAACGCACATAATTTGAATATTTTCTTGGAACATTTAATTGATCGCTTGAAGATAATTTGACAGTTGGATGGAAACTTAGCTAGTCACGCCGCTGTTATTTGTAGCATGAATTTCGCCGCCCCCTCGGCACAAAATCGTCCTCGAACCAATTTACATCATCCCCAGGAACAATGGGACACCCTTAATTTTGAGCCCTGCGTCCATGTACTCAAATTTGTTTATCCACTTATGCCATGATATTTCTACATATAAATCTAGGTTAGGTATGCAACAATATTTGTTAGGCTTATACGTTTCATCTTTTAGCATGTAACCTTTAAGCAGACCATATGTTAGATAACCAATGCCAATTTGAACGGCCTGGGTGACTATAGGTACAGGAAGGGATAATCCCCTGCACGCATCTGTGCAGAACATGGCCACGGCAGTGGATCTGGCTTAAAGCACCGACAGGTCGGGTTATGACTGCACCCTCTCCAACCCTCCCCCTTTTTCTCTGACTCACTTTCCAGCTGAGTCACCACCTGCGCTGGCTGCCTACACAGGGCACCTCTGTGCGAATGCCCATTGGCTGTCCTGTACCCTAAACCCAGGGGGGAGTTGCGCTCAGGAGCAGATGCGCGGCAGTGGGAGGGAAGACCCTCCCCACACACACACACACCGCCAATGGTTTAAACCTGAGCTCCAGAAAGCACAGCGAACCGTTCTTCGCCGAATATGCCGATACGGTTCCCGTCGTTTCCGTTACCAAGTGCACAGAGGCTGCTCCTAACGCTCATCGGGCCCCTGTAGTTGTTTGTTCCTGGCAAACTGAAATGAACGGAGCGTCCCTGCGCAACTAAGGATGCGCGCTGCATGCCGAGAAGGTTCACGTCTCGCCAGCTTTACATAAGCGGCCAGGCCCGTCAGGGCTTCGGTGGATGCTGCTCACGGCTCAGCAGGGGAGGAACAGCGCCAGGGAGAGAGGGAGGGGAGGGGCAGTGACATCAAAGGGCCGGCCCACTGTGGTACGTGAGGGGGCTCACATACTGCTGCTCACGACTGGCTCTCACGATAGGCAAGGGAGCGTGAGTAAGCAGGAGGCGGCTTGGGCCAGCATTCGCAGGCCAACCGCAGAGAGGCCTGCACCGACACCAGGCTACAGGCCCTCAGGCTACTGCCAGCCATCAGCGGCACCTACAAAAACAGCTTCCTTCATTCACGACAAACCATTCATTGCATTGCACCAAACCGGTGTTCTTCATTTTTTAACACAATTTTTGATTTTGAGCAATTTCAGGTTTATTTATATCATTAGTATAAATATGTTTATCGGATAAAAAAACCCCGCAGTGTGTGCCCAAACACTCCCAGGTATGCTGGAGCAGCCTTGACATTGAGTACCATAGAGTTCCCGTCATGAATAGCGGATTATGTGCATTTTTTGTAATCCGTCTGCATCAAGTCTGTACTGGCACTGGCTATACCAGGGTTCCGCAGTGCTCATATTTTATGTGTGCTAACTGGGAAAATAATTTAGGAGTACATCGCTTAATTGGGATACATTGGTGTTCAACTGAAGAGCACATGTGCTCCATGGGGAAAAAATGCTAGCATAGAGCCCTCTATAACCTTCTTTTCTTGTGAGGCTACAGGGAAACCCCACCCAGACATGACAAACGATCCTCCATCTTAAACTAGTCTTTCCATTTTATCTATATAAACAACCTTACTACCTCCAATGTAAAATAAACAATGAACAATAACACATATTGTATACATTAAGTACATAGATTAAGCCTTCCTAATGTTACTTCCTAAAATGATTTCCTTTCATTTTCTAACCCTTAAACAAAACGCACAAAACTATTTTTCAAGAATTCTTCACAGCTAAATACGGGGATGCAAAGCCATCTTGTACTGAAATTCAAAGCACATTTGTAAATCACTCTGGGTAAATGGAAATGTACTGCACATACATAGGCCTACATAAAAAGACCAACATACAGTAGCCCTCCTGCACTTCTGTCCATACTCCACTTTATACTTGGAGAAACAGTCAGTAGAAAACATTCTGAGCCTTAACATACTGACCACATATTAAAATATCAGCAGAGGCACTCTGACGGAGGTGTATCGGCACAGGAACCAAAACGATGTGACTGAAGGGCTTATAGGCCGAGCGGCACAGGGCTCTCTGAAGGTCTAAGGGGCTTTGCAGTCAAGATCCGCAATTCCAATTTAACCGGCGCCTGTAGGCCACGCCCTTCACGTGGCCGTTACACAAGCTGACCACCAAAGCCAGAATGAGGGGTGTAAACACACTTCGTCCTGACAATAATACACCCTTCACCCGTGTTAGGGCTCGCTTCCGGGTCTATTAATCCGTCCGGATCCCTCTCGATGGTGACCAGCGCGTCGGGAAACCCAAACCGAGGGCCCGACGCTCTTAAACCCGATTAGATACTCACGGCCCCGAGAACGGTCTCTCGCTTTCTCCCGTTCAGACTCATCCGGTTACGCACCTTAGGACCTCCCGACTTCTCCCGCGGACTTGCAGGCGCTTTACCGCCAAACGCGTGCCCGACAGCCCCAGCGCGCGTGCTCACGGGGCGGCCTCTTCTCCGGACGAGCGGAAAAAGGCTCGCAAGTTAAGCGCGCTCGCCGGCGCGGACCGCTGCCACCGGCTCAAGGGCTAATCCTCTTCCCATCATTACGTGTACGTGTATACCGACTGGTCTGCTGATGGCCGCGGCCATTCAACAGCACCCGCTGTACACAAGTCCCAAGGGAGCTGCAAACCAGCAGGGTGAATGTGGTGCAGAACCCACTGTGCCAAAAGAGAGGTCACTTTACCCTCAGGCACTAAAGCACAATGTGCTTCTTTATACAAGCAGTGAGCATGTTCCAATAAAGCCTCAAAGCTCAAAATTGTATCATTAATATTACTTTAGTCTGCCATTGGCACAGTATGTACTGCTGAGCACTATGAAGGATAACTGCTGCATAGGAGGAGGTTGACTCACCCAAACTGTACCTTGCATAACATAGGGTATGCATCCACACCTGATAGCTGCAGCTGGGGTTCACTCAAAAAATTTTTTTTTTAATTTAAAAAAAGGATGGGGGGTGGGGGGCAGGGTTGTAAATGCAAGTCACGCAGTGCGAGATCCTGTGTGCTTCCAACCAAGTGTCTGTCTTAGTCACAGTGAGTAAGACCTGCCTCCTGACTCAATGGAGGGGGGAGGGGGGAGGGGGGGGGGGGGGGGGGGGTTCCACCCTGAATACCCAGTTTCCTTCTGGCAGGCACGGTTTGGTAACTGCAACAGTCTCCGTCGAATCGGAGCCCCGAAGACGTGCTCTTTCCCACGTCCGACTCGTACAACTTCCTCAGACGCATTTCAAGAGCCCACTCACTCTTCCTGTGTGAGGTTATTGCATCATTGGGCGATTTCAAAAAGAAACGACAAAAATTTCCACTGTACAGTCACAGAAAATTGAGTGGGGGGGGGTGGACGGTACGGCCACTGAACACGGTGCGCACGTGGCTCCTCTCGCCTACGCCATGGAGACGATGCGACAAGGTCTCCGCAGACATCACACGACACTGCCTAGTGGTCCACTAAACCGGACAGGAATCTGATTCCACCCACAAAGCTTCAGCACAAGCCAAAACCTAGACTTTGCTTAACCACAAGTGTGGGTGTGATTAACGGTCTACGTGCGGCGAGCAGAGAAATCTTACAACAGGTGTAATTTCTCCCCGCATAAAGGAAGAATGCTGAAATTGTAAAATAGCCTTCTGTCCCCCCACATGGTGAAATCCTTTCCCCCCAAAATTCTCTCAGCAGTTATTCATGCCAATTAATTTTACCAACAGAATGCAGCAATTAAGTGACTGGCAAAATGATCACCAAATTCCAATCTCCCCTGAGTTCAAGCCTGCAAGTTATCCTGCCTCTCCACTGTCACAGTGTATTAACTACTCCATACGCATGAGAACAAGCAAAGAACTGGAGTCTCTGCCGGAGTTAGCTCTCCAACAGCCATGCCACACATTAGCACATCAAAAGATGCCACTGTTCTTGTGGTGAGCTGTTTGAGCAGAGAGAACAGGAGTCAGGAGATCCAATGATGAACTGAGGCTCAGCCAATGACAGCCCAGCGAGGGTGGAACAACGCTTGGCCTACAGACACATGCAGGGGGTTGCAGGAAAACCTGTGCTCGTCATCTTTTCTTACTAAAGGAAACTATACATTTTTCACAGAAACAGATAATCAAGTAGTAATAGCCTACACTGTAATGGGAGTTTTATTTTTTTTATTTTATTTTTTTATTCCAAGATTAACCACAGAAATGCGTAATACTACTTGAGTTTATTGGGAGAACTATTCTAGTGTGCTCCTTTCAGAGATCCCATCTTTGACGTTGCATAACATCCAGGCTACCACTACACCACGATGGCGTTTCTCCCTGTGCTTGCCACACTACCAGTGTTTACTGTCCACATACAATATGGGCACAGAGGTAATTCTGCATAACAAATGAAAATCATATTGGAAAACTACACAAATGACGTAATATGCTGGAATTATACAACACAGGAATCTGAGACAGTGCACCGAAAAGTACATTGAGATAATTACCAGTATTTAAAGTAAAAGACCAGCTTCTAGACATAGCATCAATTGCAATAGTAGGGAACATTTACGATTGCTTTTTATGTATAAAATCATCATGCGGTCTTATGTTATCTAAGCACGTTTAAGAGGGATGCTGATGCGCCAGAGGTCACGTTTCCATCTCTGCGTCACATTTTCTTAAACCGTGGCGACCACGGGTAACAACCGGCTAGTGGAATGCGGCGTTTGGCTAGCAGCCACACCTTTCAAAAATGGTCAGAAACGCACTTATCTTCTGCATAACGAATCGATCGGCGACCACAACGTCCTTGTATTTTAAGTTTCGCCAATGCTTGGTATCCATCTATAAAACTATAGTTACTCTGATATTGAAGAGCACATCGAGTGTTTGCTAACGTAGCTACGTAACAAACCAACGCTGGCAATTTCCCAAATGAACCTTGTTATTATCATTATAATATAACTGGCCAGTTGGCAACCGTAATCTCAATCTTCATCACAGTAGCTAGCTAGCAGACCTTGAAATAATAACAACTTATACTTGCATAAGTTACACTAGCGAACTAAAACACTAAGTTTGCTGCATTTCCTGGCACTAGTAGTGTAATTTGTCAGTGGCAGCAGGGCCTGGTTACAGTCATATGCATGTTACAGGACCGGCTGGCTAACGAGATAATTTAGCCATCAAACGGGAAAAGGAGTGAACATGCATAACTTAATACGAGCATCTTAATTTCTTAGCCAGTTACAACGTGTCAAGGCCAGTCGGAAACGCTGAGTAAATTAGCACACACCTTTCTCTTGACTAGCCAGAAAAACAAATATACTTCTACTTGGCTCGCAGATAACTAACTATCAAAGAATTAAGTCCAGCGAGGACGTATATTGCTTGTTGTGTTTCATTCATCCTTTACTGAGTAGCTACCCACTCGATCTTAACGTCTTAACTCACCTTATCTGGAGGAAACACTGCAAGGACTGATGCGCTGTTAGCACGTCCACCCGCTCAAGGTGATCTCCTAACTTACCGGCACTCCTTTTCAACTGAGAATATTAGATATCCTTCCGAGAACCCAATAAGTAGAGCATTAAATAAACTCCGTTCGAATGTAACAGCTATTGGTAGGTAGCTTGTTTGGTCCAAATCTTATATATTTCTGTACGCGTATTGTTATCGTGCAATTTTATGTGTTTTTTGTTTTCTGTCACCCTTTTAAATTGCCAATCTTTGGTCTATGAAGGAAGGTTACACTTCAGAGGAAGGGAGCGCTTTGGAAACCTCACTGACCAATCGGGAAGCTTGAATGTAGTAAAGCATGGGCCGTGCATGTGACGGAGAGATGCAATGTTAAGTAGTGGTGGTGGTACAGTGTTTGCAGAAGAGCAATGATTGCAACGTTGGTTGTAATAAATTGAGGAAGTATGTTACCCGATACCACAGCACAATACTGACCAGCTGGCTACCATCAAAGATATTTTCCACCAGTGTGCACTGGATTAACAAACGTTATAATTTGTTAGGGAGTAGCTACATGACTGAAGTTACAATGAAACACGATCTAACTATTTTTTTCTGCATCCAGTGAGTCAGTTGTGGATACAATTTTGCCATGTTTCGCTCTCATCCTGGTTTGTGACGTATAACGAATCTCCACTAAATATAGGGCTTGTCATTTTAACCCGGATTAACTAACCGTACTAATAGGCCTACTGACTTTCAATAATTATCTGTCTTGTGTCAGCCAATCTACGCAGCATGAAAAAAACACAACGTTTGCTATGCACCAAGAAGCACGTAGCCTACAATCCATCGAGGCTATTCACTCAACAGCTACAGTGCCTTGCGAAAGTATTCACCCCCTTGGCGTTTTTCCTATTTTGTTGCATTACAACCTGTAATTGAAATGGATATTTATTTGGATTTTATGTAATGGACCTACACAAAATAGTCCAAATT
Organism: Synaphobranchus kaupii; assembly: GCA_029718625.1. Classification (NCBI taxonomy): domain Eukaryota; kingdom Metazoa; phylum Chordata; class Actinopteri; order Anguilliformes; family Synaphobranchidae; genus Synaphobranchus; species Synaphobranchus kaupii. The sequence goes on along the minus strand of CM056391.1, from coordinate 32,693,745 downwards.
GGTGAAGTGAAATTTAAAAAAAACTTGTTTAAAAAAATTCTAAAAAAAATAAATAAATAAAACGGAAAAGTGGTGCGTGCATATGTATTCACCCCCTTTGCTTTAATGTATTTTTAAAGTATCATATTTAATATTTGGTGGCATATCCTTTGCATGCTGCTACTTCCTGAAGTCTGTGACCCATCAATATCAAAAGACTCTTGATATATTATTTTCTGGTACTCTTACAAGCGATACTATAACGTCTTTGCATTTGAATGGATCTCTATGGGAATTAGGGGGTGGGACTAGATTTAGCTGTAAATAACACTTGAACTGTATAGAATACATGGTTGGTAAAATGTCTGTAAGTCATCAAGGGTCTGAGGTATCAAACGGGCCTCAAACCATCACACTGCTGCCAGATATGCAGTAGATATGGATGGATCACTTTAAGGGTTGTTTCTCCTGACAAATTTTCCTATTGAACTCTATGGAAAAATAAGTCAGGAGAAGAAACCCTTCAAGTTATCCATCCATATCTACTGTATTTCTGGCAGCAGAGTGATGGTTTAAGGCTTGTTTGATAGGATAGACCCTTGATGACTTAGAGCCATTTAGCCAACCATGTGTTCTATACAGTTCAAGTGTTATTTACAGCTAAATCTAGTCCCACCCCCTAATTCCCATAGAGATCCATTCAAATGCAAAGACGTTATAGTATCGCTTGTAAGAGTACCAGAAAATAATATATCAAGAGTCTTTTGATATTGATGGGTCACAGACTTCAGGAAGTAGCAGCATGCAAAGGATATGCCACCAAATATTAAATATGATACTTTAAAAATACATTAAAGCAAAGGGGGTGAATACATATGCACGCACCACTTTTCCGTTTTTGTTTTTTTTAAAGAATTTTTTAAAACAAGTTTTTTTTTTATTTCACTTCACCAATTTGGACTATTTTGTGTAGGTCCATTACATAAAATCCAAATAAATATCCATTTCAATTACAGGTTGTAATGCAACAAAATAGGAAAAACGCCAAGGGGGTGAATACTTTCGCAAGGCACTGTACATCGGACAGAATGAAAAATGCGGTATCTTACATGTGTACAAATATATTCTGATGTAGTATTGTTATATATTTGAAATGCATCTAATTTCTCATTACATTAACATTTCCTGGTTTAAATATGAGACTAGTCTATTTTTAAACTATGTCACTCCCTATTTTTGTCAACTATATCCAGAGCATACACATCAGAAGGTATAAGTTGAAATGACTACATTTTCATTATTCATTTAAAGGCGAGATGCTGGGCTTTAGGCTACAATGCTTGGTTTAACCAACCACTCATGTAGCATTTTCATTTATTCATGTGTTTTGTTTGTTTGTTTGTTTGTTTGTTTTGCATCTTCTCAATGACATCAGCTGATAAAAGTATTATGAACTGAGATGTGCAACCACTCCTGTTTCTCAAAAAGAAGCCCAGAGTTATTTACCATAGAGGTTATTTATTATAGAGTGTAAATTAGATCCTTCAGGTCCTAAAATGCAGACATCTACACTAGGCATTAATTCATCTGAATACTTTTATAAAGCAACACAGACCTTGCTGTCTTTCATCAATGCCCCAAACCTTAAAATTTCCAAAACGCGATACTCTCTAAATCAAAAGGCCTTTCCCTCAGAGACCTGACATGATGTACTAGTTTCTGTGCAGTAGTTCCCAACCAGATGTCCACTCACCAGCATAGCAGCTATTGGGGATTGCATAGAAAAAAATGTGTACTGTATGTACACTTATAATTCTGTTTGAGGTCACAAGAATGTTACACACACTAACATTTGTGCTTTAAGAGGACCTCAAATGATTTGGTTCATCCTAATGCTGAAAATTACATATGGGGATATTTTGTACTATATTGTTACTGAACGCTGTATCATAAATGTGTGCTTCTGGAAAAGAACCATGTCATGATGAATACTTTAGGCTACATTGTGCATATCATGGTAAAATGAGAGAACGTAAATTAAATATGCCTCACTGACTCCGCCTTTAAAAAGGAATATAGTGGACCATTCGTCTTCTTTGTGTTGGAGTCCTCTTAAAAATTTTGAGGAATGGTGGAAAGTTTAGAGGGGAAATGCAAACACCCTTGTTACTTCATGTGATTGTGATTTTTCCACCGGTGGAAATCCAGGGGACATAAAGTAAAAGTCCTCCCCAGTATTTTTGCTCCAATCACCTGGATTTGCTAATTAACATAATTCTTCAGCGAGGAGGTAGAACTAATTAGTGAAATCAGCTGACTGAGTCTATGGGTGGAAGAAACACATCACACCTCTGTGATTTTCTCTAATAACAAATTACTTTATAAACTATATTAGTAACTGGAGGCTGTTGATGCCTATTAGAGGAGTCAATGGATTTAACCCTCATCTTGACATTTTATGATGCCTTTTATGTTTGGGATCAAATTTACCCTAAAATTTTAAACTGACACAAAACTATTGTAATAGAAAAAAATGGACACTTTCTGTTCCACCTATTGTGTGTCTCCCAATTGACTTAACATTTTATCCCTAAATATTAAAAATCTGTGATTTCATTTTAGAGGCTGAGGTAAGTGAAAGTATGTTTAAAACCTGTATGGGAAAGTGGCACCAGAATCACCCACAAAAAAATCTGAAATAAAAATGTAAAAAATCAAAAAGGTTTATACAGCTAAGATCCCACAAAACACCTTTGTATAGAAAGTCGGTACAGGACTTTTGAAAATATAACATTATATTTATTGCCTGTTTACTATTTAATCCATACAAATTAGGAAAAGACATATACAGTAGTGTCAAGATGAAAAATAAGGTTAACTGGTGTTTAAGAGATGTCAAACACTGAATCAGGTCAAATTGACCCCAAAGATAATATGAGGATTAAGAGACTTTTTCAAAAAGAAACATACTCTGTTAATATATTTGAACATGTACAGTATCCATGTTTCCATGAAGAAATAGAAATAAAAATACAATTACAATTCAATTTAATTGCTCAACATGTTGTTTTGTTTGAATATATGAATCATATTTGAACTGTACTTTTCTGTTACTACATTGTGTTTCCTGTACGTTTATTTAACTATGTTTCCATCATTGCCCAAATTTTCTGTTTCCTAATTATAGTGGGAACGGTTGTATCTGGCGGTCTTGCCTAATTGAACATTGGACACCGGTTAACTTTATAGATAGAACCTCACGGGAGCAATCAGTTTACATTATGACAAAGAATTTTGGCAGGTAAGTAATGATTTACTTTGTGTTGTTTTACCAAAAAGGTAAATCGTTTGCTTATAGTTTTATCAAACGGCATGTTATTATTATTAACATTTTAAATAATTCATAAAAGTGTTGAATTACCAGCCAACGTCGAAATGTAGCCATTTGAGAATCAACATCGCCCTCTAGTGTCCACAGCAACGCAACCGCATTGTTCGTCATTATTCCTCCAATGGTGGCAAAAACGCAATGAATAAAAGATGAGAACGTTTACCTGAATGCAAATCAATCGATGCATTCATACATAAATGGATACTATAAATGTAAGAACCACTTAATAGGTAATTGTTTCCGTAGCAATAAGCAGACAGAATTGTAATTATAAAACTGTTATCAGCTTTATTTTTACGTTAGTTTAGTATGCTAAATAATCCAGTTTAAATGTAATAATTTAACTATCAGCTTTGTCATTCCTGATTTTGCAGTGCTCTGAATTTCAGACTTACAGTGGTGTGCAAAATGTGTGCACCCGTGATCAAATTGCATGTTTTGTTTTTTTTTCTAAGTGAAAAGTAATTGTGCATTAAAATTCACAGAAATACATCATGATTAAGTTTTTTCCCTGTGTTAACAGCCTTTGCAGGGAACAAACTTAAACATGATATATTTCTGTGAATTAAATTAATTTTTTATTTTTGCACAATTATTTTAATTGTTAATTTGCTGAATTTAACAGATAAAAAAATAATAAAACAGTATACAGTATGTGGCATATGCAAAAGTTTGGGTGCCCTTCCAATTGATCCATGAATACTGTTTTTAAGCTCTCAAAACTTTATGTAGTGAAAAAATTATGCAGTACTGTACTTTTCTCCTCACAATACATAGTACTTTAACTCTTCTGGAGCTTTTCTGGATGACAATTTGGTAATTTTTTGTCAATTTTAAGTAAATTTTGTAAGTGCAGTCAATGCTTTCAATGCCACATGTAATCTATTTAAATTTAATCTTTGGAATAGGTTTATATTTTGCTATTACTTAATAGCCCCTAATGTGTGGCTACTATGAAAGCACAGTGATAATTATGCATGTACAGTAGGCCTATAGAGTATAAATCAATACCTAATTTTTTTTTTCTCTAATGGAATCATAACCAAAATGTCCCTATACAGCTATTAATACCTGTTCTTCTTATAATCTGCATGGAGACAATGTTGCTCTCAGCTCTTGTCCCATATTTAAGTTGCTCTGCTTTCCAGCCCATATGAGCAAAAATATAAAAACTTTATTTGTTATTTATCAGCATGGCCATACACTGGAAATTATAAGAAACATCTAATCTTTAATTTAGAAACAACATTCTTCATAGAAAAATTGATATTTTCTCAAAAAACATGTCACAATTATTGCCAACATTAGAAATAGTTACAGATAAAACCTAATCAAATGTATATTGCCCTTCAAATTTTACTTTTTTAAAGCACACAAGTCTTTAGGAACTATTATGTGGTCATACTCAACTTCGTGTTTCATAGAATAGAATAGAATAGAATAACTTTTATTTTCCCGCTACTGAAGTTCAGTTGTAGCCCCAGCAACATCAAAAAAAGACATAGACAGTGGGGCAGAACCACAACACACAAACATATCAAACAAATATCAATATAATCATTGCATTAATCAAACTAATTAAGTGAATTAAAGTGGAATACAGCCATGATTAAAAATAGCCCCCGCTGTCCCGAGATGTCCAGTGTCATTATTAAGCAGTCCAACATACAAACTCCGCCTCCACGACTTTCCTCCATACACGCAGTGCTGCGGTCTCTGTACACTGTCAAAACAGAGCACCGAAGTGCGTCAGCCTTCCCAGTCGTCGCCTCACTCCTCTCCCGCATTATCTTCTCCATTCTCTTCCCTGGTGGCGTTTTGAAGACTGCATGCGGTCCTATCAGTCCCGAGTCCCAACATCTTCAACTCCGGTGAAGAACGATGGTAAACTTTGTGGCTGCAGATCCAATCCTGTACTTTGACATTCCCGAGCATTATGTTGTGAATGCGTCTCCATGGTGACGACCACAAACAAAATGATCCCGAATATACAATTCGTCAATATTATCAAAACGAGCAGCATGAGTGCCCTGAACAATCTCCAGCCCGCTCCCCGTCCCACAATAGACACACAGTGCATGAAAAAAACAAAAGACAAAAGCCAGACACAACAAAATACATTCAAATTAACAAACACGAACACGAGATACAGCTGGACTACATGTCGCCATTACAGCGCCACGTGACGTCTAAATATAAATATATAGGGTATCGGGTATAAATATGACACACACTCTACTCCTCTCTCCTCTCCAGGAACCATCACCTTATCGTGTTGGAGAGGTTTTTGCGTCCCCATGAACCTGGGAGCTGTGTTGTCTGGAACCTTGTGTTCCTGGTAGAGACTCCCATGGCAAATTAGTCTCAGGCGAGGGGCCAGACTAAGAATGGTTCAAGAAAACCCCATGGATCAAAATCGAAGTTCAGTGACCCTGCCCGGAGGAAGCCCGGGGCCCCATTCTGGAGCCAGGCCCAGAAGGAGGACCCGTCAGCGAGCACCTGGTGGCCGGGCCTTCTACATCCCGCAGGCCCACCACCTATGGGAAGAACCATTGGGGTCGGGTGCGCTGCCAGACAGGTGGCAGTGAAGGTAGAGGGTCTTGACGGACCAGACCCGGGCGGCAGAGGCTGTCTTTGGGGACGTGGAACGTCACCTCTCTGGGGGGGAAGGAGCCGGAGCTTGTGCGGGAGGTGGAGCATTACCAGTTGGATCTGGTGGGGCTTACCTCTATGCACAGCCTTGGCTCTGGAACCTTACTCCTGGATAGGGGTTGGACTCTATTCTTCTCTGGAGTTGCCCAAGGTGTGAGGCGCCGGGCAGGTGTGGGGATACTCACAAGTCCCCGGCTGAGTGCCGCTACGTTGGAGTTCACCCCGTTGGGCGAGAGGGTCGCCTCACTACGCCTAAGGGTTATGGGGGGGAAAACTTATGCACCGAACAGCAGTTCATAGTATTCGGCCTTCTTGGAGACCCTGAATGGAGTCCTGCATGGGGCTCCTGTAGGGGACTCCGTAGTCCTGCTGGGAGACTTCAAAGTGCATGTGGGCAATGATGGAGACACTTGGAGGGGCGTGATTGGGAGGAACGGCCTCCCTGTTCTGAACCCGAGCGGTGGTTTGTTATTGGACTTCTGTGCTAGTCATGGATTGGCCATAACAAACACCATGTTCGAACATAAGGTTGCTCATAAGTGTACATGGTACCAGAGCACCCTAGGCAGAAGGTTGATGATCGATTTTGTTATCGTATCATCGGATCTGAGGCCGTATGTATTGGACACTCGGGTGAAGAGAGGGGCAGAGCTGTCTACTGATCACCATCTGGTGGTGAGTTGGGTCAGGTGGCCGGGGAAGCCTCTGCACAGACCTGGTAAGCCCAAACGTATAATGCGGGTGAACTGGGAACGTCTGGAGGAGGCGCAAGTCCAGGAGACTTTCAACTCACACCTCCGACAGAGCTTTTCTGGCATCCCTGTGGAGGCTGGGGACATTGAACCAGAGTGGACAATGTTCAAAGCTTCCATTGCTGAAGCTGCGGCTGGGAGCTGTGGTCTCAAGGTCTTAGGTGCCTCAAGGGGCGGTAACCCTCGAACATCCTGGTGGACACCGGTGGTCAGGGAAGCCGTCCGACTGAAGAAGGAGGCCTTCCGGGATATGTTATCCTGGGGGACTCCGGAGGCAGTTGCAAGGTACCGACAGGCTCGAAGGACAGCAGCCTCAGCCATGGCAGAGGCAAAGCAGCGGGTATGGGAGGAGTTTGGAGCTAAGCCATGGAGAAGGACTTTCGGTTGGCACCAAAGCGGTTCTGGAAAACCGTCCGACACCTCAGGAGGGGGAAACGAGGAACCATCCAAGCTGTATATCGTAAGGATGGGACGCTGTTGACCTCAACTGATAAGGTGATAGGGCGGTGGAAGGAACACTTTGAGGAACTCCTGAACCTGACTAACCCACCCTCTATAGTAGAGGCAGAGATAGAGGATGATGGGGGATCAACATCGATCTCCCTGGAGGAAGTCACTGTGGTAATCAAACAACTCCACAGTGGCAAAGCCCCGGGGGTTGATGAAATCCGCCCAGAAATGCTGAAGGCTCAGAGTGTTGAGGGGCTGTCATGAATGACACATCTCATCAACATTGCGTGGAAGTCGCCACACTAAGGAGTGGCAGACTGGGGTGGTGGTTCCCCTGTTCAAAAAGGGGGACCAGAGGGTGTGTGCCAACTACAGAGGCATCACATTACTCAAAAGTATACTCTAAGGTACTGGAAATGAGGGTCCGGCCGATAGTCGAACCTCAGATTGAAGAGGAACAATGCGGATTCCGTCCTGGTTGTGGAACAACGGACCAGCTTTTTACTCTCGCAAGGATCCTAGAGGGGGCCTGGGAGTATGCCTATTCGGTCTACATGTGCTTTGTGGATTTGGAGAAGGCTTATGACCAGGTTCCCCGGGAGATATTGTGGGAGGTGCTGCGGAGTACGGGGTGAGGGGGTCACTACTCAGGGCCATCCAATCTCTGTACGCCCAAAGCGAGAGCTGTGTCCGGGTTATCGGCAGTAAGTCGGACTCGTTCCCAGTGGGGGTTGGCCTCTGCCAGGGCTGCGCCTTGTCATCTATCCTGTTTGTGATATTCATGGACAGGATCTCAAGGCATAGTCGTGGAGGAGAGGGGTTGCAGTTTGGTGGGCTGAGGATTGCATCGCTGCTTTTTGCAGATGATGTGGTCCTGATGGCACCATCGGTCTGCGACCTTCAGCACTCACTGGATCGGTTCGCAGCCAAGTGTGAAGCGGCTGGGATGAGGAACAGCACCTCTAAATCTGAGGCCATGGTTCTCAGCAGGAAACCGATGGTTTGTCTACTCTGAGTAGGGAATGAGCCTTTACCCCAAGTGAAGGAGTTCAAGTATCTCGGGGTCTTGTTCTCGAGTGAGGGGATGACGGAGCGTGAGATGGGCCGGAGAATCGGAGCAGCGGGAGCGATATGGCGTTCGCTTTACCGCCCATTGTGATGAAGAGAGAGCTGAGCCAGAAGGCAAAGCTCTTGATCTACCGGTCAATCTTCGTTCCTACTCTCACCTATGGTCATGAAGGGTGGGTCATGACCGAAAGAACGAGATCGCGGATACAAGCGGCTGAAATGGGTTTTCTCCGGAGTGTGGCTGGCATCTCCCTTAGAGATAAGGTGAGAAGCTCAATCATCGATGAGGGACTCAGAGTAGAGCCACTGCTCCTTTGCGTAGAAAGGAGCCAGTTGAGGTGGTTCGGGCATCTTGTAAGGATGCCACCTGGTCGCCTCCCTAGGGAGGTGTTCCAGGCACGTCCAGCTGGGAGGAGGCCACGGGGCAGACTAAGGACCAGGTGGAGGGACTATATCTCCACGCTGGCCTTTGAACGCCTTGGGATCCCCCAGTCAGAGCTGGTCAATGTGGCCAGGGAAAGGGAAGTTTGGGGCCCCCTGCTGGAGCTGCTACCTCCGCGACCCGACTTTGGATAAGCGGTTGAAGATGGATGGATGGATGGACTCTTCTCCTCAGTGCCCCGGATAGGAAACATATCTTTGTGTCCTAATCTGATGTTGCTGATTTCATATTAATTACATATTAATTGTTAAATATTAATGAATGAACCACAATGTCAGGTATATTGTATACTGTACATGCAACTACTTGTACTCTCCTCCACTCGTCTCCCACCCGGAAATATGCAAAACTGTCTGTACCTTTCAAGTACAAGTAGTTGCATGAACAGTATACAATATACATGACGTTGCAGTTCACGTTGACACATTAATTAACATTTAACAATTATCATGTGATTATTATGAAATCAGCAACATTAGGACACAAAGATCGGTTTCCAGGGTACTGAGGAGAGCAGGTGGTAGTGGAGAAAAGGAGGATGCATTTTTATTTTATTGGGACACTACACTCATAGCACCCTTAGTCATCCATCAACATGGGGAAGATCAGAGAACCCACAAATTAAATTGACCAAAAAAATGACAAAAGGTTGTTGACCATCATAAATCAGGCAATGGCTATAGAAAAAGAGCTTAATGTCTGAAACTACCTACTGTATTTCTACCATTAGGGGAATAATTAAGAAGTTTAAAGCAACTTGAGCTGTGATGAAAAGGATGCAAGTGTATTTTGCACCCAGGCAAAGTGAGGATTATTTGAGAGGCAAAAGTTCCTCAAAGGATCACAGTTTGAGAATTGTAGAAGTTGGTTATCACCAACTCTCCAAAAGTACAATTAGAAGTACTATGCCAAATTAAAGATTTTTTCATCTGATCAATGGTATCACAATTAAACTATATAATTTTCTAATGTTTCTGAGCATAGAAGACATTTGATAATCAATGATCTGAATTTAATCCTGCACTTTTTGCTCATATTAATTGAGATTGACAATAATTCTGGTGGGCACTGCATACACGCACAGTTCTTCTGACCTAATGGAAAATCTATACAAAGGCATGGTGGCACAACTGAATGTATCACAGAGGAGCTTGTCCTAGATGCTGTTGGTTCAGAGGCAGACACAGTCTACATCCCTGTTATTCAAATCACGACCCTCATGGGCTGAGAACCGCTGGTTTTCCACTCTCCCTTTACCTGGGAGTGAGGTGTGAAGACAGTCTGGCTAATCAGTAGCACTAATTGTTCAGTTAATTACCTGGGAGAAAAAAAAACCAGGGCTGGATTTGAATTTGAAGGCCAGATTTGAATATCCATGGTCAAGATGCTGGCTTCTGGAATTGCGTCCATATGATTATCCCTCCTTCCTATATGGCAGGGATACTGACTGAAATCTGGTCTCGGGGCCAGTAGTACTGCTCCCCTCTAAACAAGACTGATTTAAAACGGGGATACCAGATTAGTTAAATCTCTTGCCAATCAGTGGCATTAATCGATCAACCAGCAGTACTACTGCCCTCGAGGACCAGATTTGAGTATCCCTGCTGTACCTTATGTCCAATGTGCCCCGCACCCCCCCCCCCCCCCCCTCTTCCCAACATACCTAACGTTGCTTTCCCACTACCCATGCTGTCTGTTAGCTGCTGTTTCCTGCCGTGCTCGCTCTCGCCATTCGGCCCAATATCCCCGAGGCTGCCGGACACCTGCGCAGGTGTTAATTTGAAATCCGCTGCTGTTTCACCTCATTATGGGGTGCCTGTCACTAGGCATTAAATCTCACTTCCCTCAACGATGACGTACGTAATCCAGCTGAAATCCTACGTCCGCATATCCGCGGTCAAATCCCTTCTTTAGCGGTCCTCTGAGAACGATGCAAATGAGCGCAGCTGTGGCCTGAATTAGGCTGTATGAGAGCACAATAAAAAAAGCACAATAAAACAAATGTTTCGATGCATTTCTCCACACATTGAAACATGCATTTATTAAATAACAGTCGCCTTTGCACCCGGAGACTGCTGTTCACCTTTCAATATCCCCTCACCGATGCCTGTTCTCTTACGCTTTTATGGCGCAGCAAGAACCAGCCCTAGCTTGCTTTGAACTGGCAGTTTGCCGCAAGTGTACATCTTGCGCTTTTTTTTGGTAAATAGCTCCCAGTTTTTCTGAAGCCTAATTGACACACATAGGTTAGATTCTGACAACTAAGCCAGTTCTAAGTTAAGCTGAGTCAGAAACTGATTCGCCATTAGCAGACTGCTGTTAACCTTTCCATGTTCCCTCACTGATGCCATGCCTTGAACTCTCATCCCTGTCCTTGTGTCCTTCTATTTTGCACCGCAATCTAAGTGTACGTTAATTTTTTGAGAATGCAAGACAGTAGAATGTTTTTTATGAACAGTCAACTACAAACATGTTTTTACTAATTGTCAACTACAAACAGGTTACTGTTATGCTGCATCTATTCCGCTGCATCTTTCCGAAAGATTATGTTGTAAAAAATAATGTTCTAATGAGATACCACATTTTTGCTTTTTTGATTATTGGTTATTACATTACATTATAGTCATTTGGCAGATGCTCTTATCCAGAAAATGCTCTTATCAGTGCATTTTCGAACTAGGAACAAGTGCGTTAAAACGACCCTAAAAGGTAAATACGAGTTCAAGTACCAGGTGTAGTCAGTATGATTTTATTTAATTTATTTTTTTTTTGGGGGGGGGGGGGGGGGGGTCACCACACGATATCGATGATTGGCGTGTACAACAAGCAAATAAGTCACCTTACAAGTATTAAACTATAAGCTTGAACCACTTAAACAAGGATTCATAACACAATCAAGGGAGGTCACAAGGAGGTAGGGAGGGGTGGAGAGAGGTGCAGCTTGAAGAGGTGTCTTCAATCTGCGCTTGAAGGTGGTCAGACTTTCTGTTGTTCTGACCTCTACGGGGAGCTCATTCCACCACCGTGGGGCCAGGACAGACAGACGTCGAGACCGGGTGCTAGTATGAAGTGGGGGGGGGGGGGGGGGGAATGATGAGCAGGGGGGGTGACATGGGAGTGTCGGGGGAGGTTGAAGACCAGGCACGCTGCTGCGTTCTGGATAAGCTGAAGGGGTCTAATCGCCGATGCTGGCAGGCCAGCCAGGAGAGAGTTGCAATAGTCCAGGCGGGACAGCACCATCGCTTGGACCAGGAGCTGGGTTGAGTGGGTGGTGAGGAAGGGACGGATTCTCCTGATGTTGTACAGGAAGAACCTGCACGCCCGGGTTACCACTGCGATGTTCTCTGCCTGTTGTCCATCACCACTCCGAGGTTCCTGGCACAGGGCGTTGGGGTCAGTGGAGTGTCTCCTAGGGAAATGGAGAGATTGAGAGGGGGAGAGGTTAGAGCAGGAATGTAGATGAGCTCAGTCTTGCCTGGATTGAGCTTGAGATGGTGGTTGTCCATCCAGCTCTGGATGTCTCTCAGGCAAGCGGAGATGCGGGCTGACACCTGAGTGTCAGAGGGTGAGAAGGAGAGAAAGAGTTGAGTATCGTCAGCATAGGAGTGGTAAGAAAGACCATGAGCAGTGATAACAGGGCCAAGGGATTTGGTGTAGGTGGAGAAAAGGAGGGGACCAAGGACTGAGCCCCTGGGGGACTCCTGTGGTAAGGGGACGGGGGTGCCGATACTTTACCAGCCCAGGCAACCTGGGAGGAGCGCTCCAAGAGGTAGGACTCAATCCAGGCCAGGGCCGAGCCGCCGATCCCCGCTGCAGACAGGGACAACAGGAGGGTGGAGTGATCTACGGTGTCGAAGGCGGCAGAGAGGTCTAGGAGTATTAGCACAGAGGAGAGGGCGTGAAGCATCTCGCTGACGGAGAGGAGTGCGGTCTCCGTTGAGTGGCCAGGTCTGAAGCCGGACTGGTGGGGGTCTAGTAAGTTGTTATGGGTAAGGAAAGAAGACAGTTGGTTAGAAACAGCACGTTCAATAGTTTTGGAAAGAAAAGGAAGAAGAGATACCGGTCTGTAGTTTTGGATGTTGCAGGGGTCCAGCATGGGTTTTTTTCAGGATCGGGGTGATGTGGGCTCTCTTGAAGGATGAGGGGAAGCAGCCAGAGGTCAGGGAGGAGTTCACCAGGGAGGTCACAAACGGGAGGATATCTGGGGTGATTGCCTGGAGGAGAGATGAAGGGATAGGGTCGAGGGCACGGGTAGTGGGGCGATGGGAGAGTAGGAGATGGGATACATCGGTATCAGAAATGGGAGAAAAGGTAGAGAAACAGGAGGGGGACACGGAAGGGGTAGAGAGAGGAGGAGAGTGGAAAACAGTGTCCGTGAGAGGAGGGGGAGTGGGGAAACGGGGAGGGCATAGAGAGAGGGGCTGAGGGGCTGCGGATGTCTGCGATCTTCTCATCGAAGAAATCTGCAAAGTCGTCTGCAGTGAACGAGGATTGAGGAGCAGGAGGGGGTTTGCTGAGGAGGGAGGAGAAGATGGAAAACAATTGACGGGGGTTAGAACTGTATTTGTGAATTTTAGTATGATAGTAAGTTACCGTGGCAGCGGTGACTGCTGTAGAGAATGCCGCTAGGAGAGACTGATAGGAGGAAGAGGTCTGATGCGTCTCTGGATTTCCTCCACATCCTCTCTGCTGCACGAAGACCCCGCCCTGGAGGTGCGCAGGGCATCGGACATCCACGGGCAGGGAGGAGATGGGCGTGTGGGCCTAGAGACAAGAGGGCAGAGAGAGTTACGTAAGTGATGTGGAGAGAGCTGTGAGGCAGGGTGTCGGATGCAGAGTCGATGGGGAGTTGAGAGAAGGGTTTGAGAGGGGGGAGGGAGGCAGTGACACAGGGAGCAAGAGAGGGAGGGTGAGAGGGAGCAGAGGTTACGGCGGACAGAGACAGTGGGGGTGGAGGGAGGGGAGGGACGGTGTGGAACAAGAGGAAGAGAGAAAGAAATGAAGTGGTGATCAGAGGTATGCAGAGGGGTAACAGTGAGATCAGAGCAGGGGCTGTTCTCTGGAAGACCAGGTCTAGGAGGTTGCCAAGCCTTGTGGGGTGGGTGGGGGGGGGGGGGGGTTGGAGGGTGAGGTCAAAGGAGCGGGAGAAGTGGTAGGAAAGCTGCAGGACTGGGAGGCATCTAGATGGATGTTGAAGTCTCCCAGGAGGATCAGCGGGGTGCCGTCCTCTGGGAAGGAGCTAAGCAGGGGTGTCAAGCTCATCGAGGATGCACCCCAGGGGACCTGGAGGGCGATAATCAACTATAATGGACAGGTTAATAGGGTGGTTGATTAACACAGTGTGGTATTCAAAACTAGTAATAGATAGATCAGAGAGGGGGAGAACAGAGAATGACCATGAGGGGGAGAGTAGCAAACCAGTACCACCTCTGCGACCAGACGTCCGGGGGGGTGTGAGAGAAGGAGGAGGAGAGGGCAGCGGGAGTTGCCGTGTTGTCCGGTGTGATCCAGTTTTCGGTGAGGGCGAGAAACTGGAGGGACAGGAAGGAGGCATAGCCGGAGATGAAGTCTGCTTTCCGTGTGGCAGACTGGCAGTTCCAGAGCCCCCCTGCGACGGTGAAGTTCTCGCAGGGAGTCAGCGAGGGGTAGCGGAGGTTGGACGGGTTGCGTCGCCATGGAGGGCCACGTCGTTGGAAGCGGGTTCTGAAAGGAAGAGAGCAGACAGGGAGAACACACATAAACTGGGAGGGAGTGACACTAGTGTCGCTCTTCCAGATGTCTTTTGAAATGTGCACAGCTGATTGCAATTGGCTAACAGCTGTGTGAAACACCTTCACAAGCACGGATAAATAATTACTACCACTTAAAAGCACAATAACACAAAACTAACAGCCTAGCCAATCTAACAATCTAACAAACAGCCAATCGCGGAACAAACACAAACTAGCAATGCAATTAATATGAGACTTATTAACTTATAAACATACAGTGGGGACAAAGCATCTGAGGCCACTACCAACAAGAACTGATTGTTTTCATTATTTAACAAGGGCTAATACAATTATGATACTCTTTTTATATGTCGTTTTTAAAAGTTTAAAGAAAGCGTGTCAGTATTTAAAATCCAGGACCACGAGAAGTAGTGACATAAATGGGTAGAATAGCAGATTCAATCAAAGAATAGCTGTTATTAGCCCAGATATTTGCATATTGAGCTTTAGGAACACACATGTGTTAATATTTGAATGGAATAAATTGTGTGACAATGAATAGAGAAATGCTTATAGGTGGACAAACCAGATATTCACATAGCTTGCCATTTCACACAAGCGTTTCGGAAATGTGTAAAAGTTTTTATTTGTAACTGTTTTCAATAATGTATTCCTGAGTACGAAGTGCAATTGAAGTATCATAATTCTATTATTCCTTGATAAACAATGAAAACAACCAAGACTTGGTAGTGTTCTCAAACTTTTGGTCCCTATTGTATTAATAGCTACAAAGTGAATCTGTTGAAAAAATGTTACCATTCCAATAAAATATTCAAATTATAATTGGTGCATTTTGCCTTCACCTTCAAATGTCAAACCTTTAAGAGATCTGCATTCCCAAGGGCTTCATATCTGACTTTCTGCTGTACTTGGCAGTTGATTAAAGTTAGTTCAAATCTCAGCTCATCCTCTCAATGATATAAATGAAGTGCTAAATTTGGCCATTAGGATGACATTCTGTTTTACCAACGACGGGAAACATGTTTTCCATCAATAACTGTAATTTACAACCTTCCTTCTAACCCCCAAAAAATAATGACTATAAAAAAATCATATGCAATTAGTTATGCTTCTGGCCATTGAGGTTTATTATATAAACTTGACATTATAGACGCCACCTGAGGCTGAAGAAATACATAGTAACAAATATGCTTGCATGTGCTCATCTGCACATATACCCATACACACGCACACACGTTTGTTACGTCCGCAGCCCTCTACCTCGTGCCTCTAGTGGCATGTGTCTGGTGTTTTGCGTTTGCTTTGTTTTTTTGTTCTCTTTTGATTGTAGGATTGGCGGGCACCTGTTGAAACCCTTTACATGGAGACCCATGATGACCAAAAGGGGAGCTTTTTTCTGCGGCAACCATCGGGGTTCCACGCTGCCCGCGATTCTGTGTTTTCACCTATTGTTAATACCCCCATTCTTTTTTGTTAAGAAATGAATCTATTTTTGTAACCATTTGGTTTTCGTGCTTTATGTTGCCCCTAGACGGTATTTGTTTTTTCTAAAAGCTCTAATTTGTCAACGAAGAGTTGATCCGCGCGGGTGTTTTTAGTTATCGTTTTTGAACTTTAGCCTATGTACGTCCTACCCCAGTCAGAAACACTGGAAGTGATTTTGTGTCCCCTCCCTCTTTAAGGTACAGAGACGTGCAGCACAGCAGGAGCCGTTAACCTCCCTGCAGTGGCTTTCTGAGTCAGGACCAACTTGTAATTATCTAGAATAGGGACCAGTATGCCTCTGTGATTTTAAAATATTCCCCAGCTATGTGTGACTTTTTGAGCCTTGGGACGGGGCACACAGAAGGACCTGAGAGTCATGAAAACAAAAATTCTGTACCTACATTTCATTTCGGAACCCAAATGCAGTTTCCCCACACAATTATTCCATGCCCAGAAAAACATTTGCACTAGCACAAGAATCTGTGAGCCATTTTCATCAAGAAACACACACACACACTCTCTCTCTCTCTCTCTCTCTCTCTCTCTCTCTCTCCTCTCTCTCTCTCTCTCTCTCTCTCTCTCTCTCTCTCTCTCTCTCTCTCTCTCTCTCTCTCTCACACACACACACACACACACACACACACACACACAGACGCTGCTAATCTGCCTGGCCCACAGTCCAACAGGTCTCTGCTATCCAGGGGTAAACACTGATTAAGGACACAGTATCCAGGGTAAACACTGATTAAGGACACAGCACTCCCACCGGCATTGCACCTCATACAGCAGCGGTGTTGCTTCTCCCACTGCTGTTCTCCAGGGTTTGTGTGACTGGCAGGTGAGGTGTATTGTTCAAGGCCTGTTCTGGGTGTGTGTGTGTGTGTGTGTGTGTGTGTGTGTGTGTGTGTGTGTGTGTGTGGGAGGGGGGGTGCTTGTGGAAAAAGTGCGGCTTTTAAGCGTTTAAAAGCATGTTTGTTTTGCATTTGAGCAGACAATATGTTGTCTTCAGCCGCTGCAGAGACGTATGGTCTGACTGTATTAGGCCTAAAGCACAGTGACACTAATCGGCTTTGTCAGGCCTCACCCCCGTCTCCTTCCGCCTCCCTGCCTCTGTTCCTTTCACTGTCTCAAAAAAAAAAACACACACAAGTACACACATACTCGCAGGGCTCGCCTTTTCGCTCATCTCACCTTCCTCTCTGTACCCCCTCCCATTCTCTTTCTCTCTCTCTCTGTCTTTCTCACTCCGTCTCTCTTTCCTCCCCTCCCCGTCTAGCTCTGGCCCAGTCAGCTGCGAGTCACATGACCAGCCGCTCGGCTCCGACTGAGCATGCCCGGGCCGCTCCGTGTTGTCAGGCAAAATAAAGACGGCAGAAGAAACGGAGATCTGCAACAGATAAACACGCGGCGTCGGAGACGCGTTTCAGCGGCGCGCTGCATGCGGGAGGAGAGCGCGCGACGGAACCCAGGAACAGTGAGTCAGGGAGAGAGGCAGCCGGCGCACTAAGCTCTGCTGTAATTCAGCCATTTGTTGTTTTTTTTTGCACGAGAGAGAAGAGGGATACCCATCCAGGTGCACCCCTGAATTGGAAAAAGGAAAGCAGTGACCTCCTTTCTGTCTTCTGTGAAGGTAAGTGCAGATGGGAAGGTACACGGGGGTAGATATACTCTAATTGCACCTTCTTGTGCATTATAATGTCGGCCTCTTTGGGTCTATTGGACAGCGGTGGGAGGGGCTGAGCAGGATAAAGATATAAAGATACTCGGGAAGGATGGATGGAAGCGTAGGGAGGAGGGGCGAACTGGAGGGCAGGTGGGAGCTAAAATGATGGATGGAAAGTAAAAGAGGAAGATTAAAAGTGATGATGGGCATTCAAAGCAATTTTGATCACGAAACAAATTGCTAAAGTAATTCATATAATAGCAACAAAAGATACCAATCAGATGTAGATGGGGTGAAGTTAAGAGGTGTGCCTCAGTGCCTATGAGGAGTGGTGTCTCAGTCTGGACTCTTCTGGAAGGGAAATGGTTTGTGCCGGGGGGATGTGTGGCCCCTCTGAACTGAGAGAGCAGAGTGGGGGAAGATGAGAGAGAGAGAGAGAGAGAGAATGTTTCTATTGAGTCATACCAGACCCAGGTAGGTACACAGTGTCGGACACCGCTAGATTTAACATACACTGCTAGGGAGCCTGTCCTCTTTATTATCTTCTAAAAGATAAATTAAGTCACCTGAATTGTTAATTCACCTTTAATTGATGCAAACATTTGAACACTGTCATAATACACTGTGGCTCTTGAGCTTTTGAAACACTAAAGAGACCTGTGTTGTAAACACTTTGAAGATATGCTTTGTTTTTGCTATTATTCTACACTTATGTTTTAACACAAATTATCATTGTAGAGGTATTTCTGCTAGAGAGTGTGAATGTTTCCATGTGTTGTTTGTGCACCTACATCTGTGTGTACAGAAGTGTCATGATGTTAATTTAGGGTTAAAATGTATGCACTACTGCTCAATGGCTCTAATTCAGAAACCATCTCTTCATATGATACTGTACCTGCACAAGTCAGTGTCCACATCATCATAACAGGAAAAGTTATTTTAATTTTAGTGCACTCTCAACTTGTAATTATCTAGAATAGGGACCAGTATGCCTCTGTGATTTTAAAATATTCCCCAGCTATGTGTGACTTTTTGAGCCTTGGGACGGGCACACAGAAGGACCTGAGAGTCATGAAAACAAAAATTCTGTACCTACATTTCATTTCGGTCCCAAATGCAGTTTCCCCACACCATTATTCCATGCCCAGAAAAACATTTGCACTAGCACAAGAATCTGTGAGCCATTTTCATCAAGAAACACACACACAGATATATGCTGTATTCTGGTAGCAGTGGATATCTAATCAGAGGAATAAAGACAATAGATTCAGGCAGCAGATGTGTGCTACTCACAAGCGTGTCAGACATTTGAAAAGCTTTGATTGAGGCCTGCGCTGCGTAAACAAAGCCTCAGTGATTTGCCCTCATCCAGTCGGTAAACACGCACTGCAATGGCGAGATTAGGCCGTCTGCCTCACAAAAAATAAAAAATAATAATAATAGCATCATGTTGGGCTTTATGAAAAAAACAACAAAACATTTCATACTACCTTGCTTGCCCCTGAAGTAAGAAAAAATTTCAATTGTTACTTTTTAAACTATGTGTTACCATGAAAGACTCAACAATGATTTATGTGTATGCATACAAAATTAAATTTGTACACATGCGTACCCATATTCTTTAAATAGTATGTATACAAAGTAGAAACACAAGTGACAATGCCCACACAGATATATAAGAATAGAACAAATCAGTGGGCATATCAACATTATTTGCACAATAATGATAAAGAATGAACATTTCTTCAGAAAAAAAAGGCACGTTAAAAACACCAACAGAATCTCTCCCACACACATTCCGCCATGATTAATGAAATGGCACCAGAAGACAGAAATGGTTGTTGCTAGGATACACAGGATGGATTGCAGATGATTGTGAAACGGGTGGGGGGAAATAATACGACTATCAGGATCAGGAAGTGCTGTACAGCCGTTATTCTACATTCTCCACTGTCCTCATTTGATCCAGCTGTCCCCAGGAAATGTTGTGTGAAGCGTGAATTGTACCTTTAAAAAAAAGTGGATTTTTTATTCCTTTTTTTTCTTCCCTGAATGCAAGGAACCAGGGGTTGCCACGGAGACAGCAGCAGTAAGAAAAAAAGAGAGAAAGGAGGCCCCCCGTGGGTTCAGCTTCTCTGAAGTTCCTAGCCCCGCCTTCACACTGCCACAGCAGGAATGGGTGGGAGACACTGGCCCCTGTCAGAAAAAAACATATGAATTGCAGATGGCAATGGTAAGTCTAGTCGATCATGTGGTCTGCTGCTGTATTTATTGTTCCATTTACAGTACACCCGGTGTAGACAAATATTTCCATGATTAGCTTATAAAGGCCGTTGTGAGGGCAAACTATACTACGTATATACATATAGACATAAAGACTGGCTATGCTGTCAATGTCTCCTATACATTGTCTGCTTACTTTGCAATACATACTTGAAGGGACACAAATGCTCATGCATACAGAATCTTGAGTCTGGTGAGTAGACTTTAGAGAGCCAATATTCTCACACGTTTCCATGTCAACTCTTGACCGTCAGCATTTGCACAGTACCTGTAGAAGAAACATACTGACTCACAGCGTCTAAATGGAAAAAATAAATAAATCTCTCAATCTAACAAGTGAACAATATAAATATCTTGGTATGTTCATTTCACACTATTTTTGAGGGTTTGATAGATTTTGATAGATTGCCCAATGCATCATTACAACTGACATTCAGACTTGCCTTGTTTTGTTTCAAAATTTATTACCTTGAAATTATTTTAGAAAATTGTTTTATGTTAGCCAAATTTCTCATTACCACTGTTTACATCAAACATAATGATAGGAAAAAGTAAAGCAATGTGTCTTTCGTCCCCAAGGGACACACTAAAATGCAGAGGTGGAAATCCTGGGGACATAAAGTAAAAGTCCTCCCCAGTATTTTGCTCCAATCACCTGGATTTGCTAATTAACATAATTCTTCAGTGAGGAGGTAGAACTAATTAGTGAAATCAGCTGCCTGAGTCTATGGGTGGAAGAAACACATGGTAGGACTTTTACTTTATGTCCCCTGGATTTCCACCGCTGCTAAAATGTAATCTGATTCATCTCTCCACAATGTATTTTTGGCAAATGCATGCACTGGTCGATCAGACTGTTCCTAGATTTAGTTGATGTATGATTCCTTTTATTTCTATTTAAAAACTGGAGAGAGAGAGAGAGAGATTGAGAGAGTGAGAGAGAGAGAACTCAAATTGTCACCGCACTTCCTACTGCTTATATCACTCACTGCAAGTAAAAGGAAAACACACACAGCTCACTGACATACACACAAACACACCACACACAAACACATAGCTCCATGGCATGCACACACACGCACGCACGCACACACACATCCCTGAAATCTGAGTTTATGCACCCTGTCCTGTTTTATCTCTGCTAACCAGTCTCTGTGATCTTCAGATCAATCCCCTGTGGTCGTACACACTTACAAAATGTATCTCTCCTCTTAATATTATAATCATTATGTTCACTTATACATGATTGTATTTTGAACAATATCACATAGCTATTTTATAAAAATGTTATATTTCATATTGGTTATGTTTTGTTTTGCTTTGATGATGCTGATAGTCCTGCCAACAAAGCATCGTTGAACTGAATAGAGTTGAATTGATTTGGGGCCTTTAAAATATGTGTCTCTGCAGGACATAAAGGGCCAGTTTTGGGCAGAGGATGAATCTGACGGAGACAATGACTCGGAGGAGTTCCTGTACGGGATCCAGGTGAGCAATGCCACATCGGTTTTTCTCAGCAATGGAGGACTGAAACTCTGTTGGACCGAGTGAAGGAGGGCTTTAGATCAAGCGCTTCTCATCCCACATCAGTTTAATGCTCACAGAAACTAATGGAAGCCTTAAGTTACAGGCAGTCATAAAGGCCTAAGATTACTATTTTCGAAGCAAATCCTATTTAACGCAGTAAAAGCTATTCCAAGTGTTTACACTATTTGAAAAGTTAGATCAAAAATGCAAAACTGTTTTTAAAAATGCAAGTACTTTCCATTCTGTAGTGGTATATTCCCTAGAAATGTGTGGTTGTGGTAATGATTGTGGGTGGTAATGATCCTGGTACACAGTAAAATGTGTGCCAGTGGATATTGTGTGTATTAGAGTGGGTGAAGAGTGAATGTAGTCTAATATTACACAGTAAATTCACAACAAAATGTCCAGTGTTAATACAACTCTAACAGAGTACATATGAGCCTAATCTGGCCAGAGTAGGCTCATATGTGCACTGCTGGAGTTGACTCAACACTGTTAGAGTTGAATTAAATCTGGACATTTTGTTGTGAATTTACTGTGTAATATTAGACTACATTCACTCTTCACCCACTCTAATACTCACAATATCCACTGGCACACATACTCACACTCACAACACAACATCACTCTCACAGTATTTACCTCACTCCCTCACACTACACTCACTCTACACTTACAGCAGTGGTCCCCAACCCTGTTCCTGGAGATCTACCATCCTGTAGGTTTTCACTCCAACCCTAACAAAGCACACATCATTCAATAGCTAAAGCTCTCCTTGAGCTGCTAATTAGTAGAATCAGGGGGTGTCAAATTGGGGTTGAAATGAAAACCTGCAGGACGGTAGATCTCCAGGGACAGGGTATAACAGATAGACAACATATTCGCAAGCACACCGCACTTACAATCATAATGGATTACTAACCACTTAATGACTAAAAAAGACATATGCTAACACAGTAACACCAGCAAAAATTCTAAATATCTGTGATCATTAAACATTTAACTTTTTCATTATTAATAACAGATGAGGTTTTACTATAAAGTATAATTCCGTTGTTTGGTTTGATACTTCTCTGTTAAGGCACATCTCCCCATTGTGAATTTTTTGGCAGTAGCATGTTAGCTTGAGAGATGAACAGTGTTCTACTGCTGTAGGGAAGCTGTGCAGCTGACCTGTACAGGCACCCCCAGTTGGATGCTGACATCGAGGCAGTGAAGGACATCTATACTGATAGCGCAGTCTCTGTCAGGTACAGTACATGCCTCCAAATTACATTAGACCAAACTCCACACAGCCACGCAGTTTTTCGTTAAATTTTGTGGTAAATGCAGTGTGCCTGACATTAATTGTGAATTATTATTGTGATAGCGATGAACACATTTTTTGGATCCCTGGTTACATTAGGTTAAATTGTGAAATGAAAACAGGCCTTTGTAGATTCGCATCTCGCTCCATTTCTTGCTTGACAGGGAGTACGGGACGATTGACGATGTGGACATTGACCTGCAAATCAACATCGGTTTCTTGGATGTGAGTCGCCTCATTCCTCTCTACTGAAGCGTCCACATCGTTTTCATTATTAGTCATAAAATTCTCTATGCTCCCGCATGTGTCTGAAAAAGTGTCCGGTCCAGATTTAATGAGTCTGAAAATATACCGTGTGTTTTTGTGTACAGTACTCTGTGTGTGTGTGAGTGTGTGCGGTGTGTGTGTGTGTGTGTGTGTGTGTGTGTGTGTGTGTGTGTGCAAAACTGCCTGTTGGTTCTCAGTCTGGGATGATGACATGATTGTATGTGTGTGTGTGTGTGTGTGTGTGTGTGCATGTGTAAAAATATGCCTGTTGGTCCTGGGTCTGCTATGATGACATGACCATACATGTGTGTGTGTGTGTGTGTGTGTGTGTGTATCTCTTCAGGAGGAGGTTGCGACAGCCTGGAAAGTGATCCGCACAGAGCCCATCGTGCTTCGCCTGCGTTTCTCCCTCTCCCAGTACCTGGATACCCTGGATGGGACCCGGTGAGCACCCACAGCCTTTTTCATAAGTAAAACTGCGGCTCATAACTGTGCTCACAGATTCACATCTTCAGAGTCGCCGCAGCTTCCAAGTCAAAAGCTGCGTCTGCTTTTGCTGTTGTCCGCAGAGGCCGTCCGTGGAAGTGTTCCAGCCGTCCAATAAAGAGGGCTTCAGCTTGGGGCTCCAGTTGAAAAAGTGAGCTCCTGGTTATGCCTCTCCTCCACACAGGCCCTAAACACCATCTCGGTGTTAACAGCATTTGCTACATCCAACTTAACATTTTTTGTTCATTTTAACATTTGGTGCCTACTGGAAGAAGTTTCAATGAAATTGCAGTATTTATATGTGCCGTATTTTATTTAAGTATGCAATATGCATTACGTTGTAAATGGTAATTGTGAGTTTAATTACTGGTAATTTAATTTTGCAGGCATGGATAACAATTTTGTATATTTTTTCTTGTCTTCACTGTGGTTGGTGTCTATATTGAATAGCTATTCATTTATTTTTGTACTTTTTAAACCATTTCTTGCTGTTCAATATGCATACCCAAACTGTAAGGCAGATAACACGTTAGATTATTTTATATTTTTGGGGAACATCTTTCAGGAGTGTACTGATTCATTATATTGCAGCAAGTACCTTCTGTGGGTAAGAATTTTGCACGTTTATGAAACTCTCTGCCTGATCCTGCCCCGTTCTCCCAGAATCCTCAGCATGTTTCACTTCACAGCAGTGGAAACACCTGAGCAACGAGTTCCTTAAGGCACAGCAGGAGAAGAGGCACAGCTGGTTCAAGGGCTGGGGGCACTATCAAGAAGTTTCGCGCTGGACTCAGCATCTTCTCCCCTATACCCAAGTACTACCTCAACTGCGCACTATAGAACAACAACTACTATCATATACATGTATCATGGCTAAATTCTGTAATCTTTGTTCAGATATTACTAACAGTATACAGTTACTGTATAACGGCTGCTGTTATAATTGGATACATTACATAATAATGTATTACACAGTAATAGCCATTTTCTTTTGATGCAGTTCACATTATTACATTACGATCTCTTTAGAGTACTCTTTGGCATGATCAGATTTTTGCTATACAGTATATGCTGTATTGTGTCATATAATGGATGCTGTGATCTTTAATTGTTGTTGCTCATTTTCCTGGTGGTAAATGGACCTGGAGATTGTAGTGTCTACTTAATAAACATGGTATAAAAGCCTAAAACTAAAATATGGACCATGTGTGCCTCTCCTCCTTCCGGCCCTCGCTCAGATCGCCCAGTTTCCCCCTGATCCAGGATCCGGGTCTGAAGGGGAAGCTGGCGGTGCCCGAGCTGCGGGTCACTCGCCTCATGAACCGCTCCATCTCCTGTACCATGAAGAACCCCAAGGGGGAGCTCTTCAGCTACCCTCCCAACAGCCAGGTAAGCCCCGCTCCACCCCTACCTCTGCTCCACCCCACCAAAATATGAGCAAAAACTGTAATTAACATCTGTTCTAGATTCCACATTTATTGGCAGAGAAATTCAGTTAATTAACAAAAAAACTACATGGTGTAGACTGCATGCTAGTTTTATTGTCATGCTATCTGCTCTCTTTATGTGTTTTTACAATAAAACTATATTATTAAAGCTGAAATCTGGATGTAAGAGGTTCTGAGAGCAGTTTTTTACTTAATAAAACACATATTGTGTATGTTAAGTGCAAAAAGACGCCTACTTGTCGCCCCGTCTCATTCAGTACTCGTATCCTCCAACAACCTTCCCTTCCCTCCTGCTCAACATTGCTGGCACCCTTTTCCCATAATGCTTTGTGTTCACTTGACCCATCAGACTGTGGCTGTCCCTGCGGCCAGACCCCCAGCGCAGATTACCACGAAGCAGCTGATTGAATGTTTTTTTCATCCCAGGCGGGAGGCCACTGCAAGAATATTCCTACCTTGGAGTATGGCTTCTTAGTGCAGGTAAGAGCCTGGCTAGCAAAGCATACTCCGCAGTGTAATTTATAACGCTATTTATAAATACTTTTACCACACTTTTACTGTTTGTGCTCTGGTGGTGTAGGGTTTTTCTTTACAGGCAATATACGGCACTGTAGAGCTGTACATAATTGATATTATTATAATCAAATGTCCGTACATGGCTCAGTAGAGCGTCTTGCACATTTATCTTGCAGATTTATTGTTACTGCGTACGCTGTAAAAGTGGAAATTTTTCTTGTGTTATTTGAATAATTGTATTCCCAAAAGTAACAATGATTAGTTATATTTTATATTTATTGAAGATTTTCAGAATTATCGCATTGCCATAAATTGTTCAGAATAATTGAAGGCGCTACCTGTCATACATGTTATATCCACAAGGGGGTGACAAGGATGGCACAAAGGCAAAGGGCAGTAATATCACACTTAAATTATTATCCATAAATTGCTGATGGATAGTGTAAAAACTATGAAAAAAATCTATGAAAAAAAATGTCATAATATGAAAAACAAAAGTCATTATTAGCAAGATATTTTAGAAATAACATTCCAAAAACACAAGATGACCCACTTGGTTGAAGACGAGTGCTGTATGTTTTTTTTAAATTATCAATGTTCCCTGCTTAGGAAAAAAACATGCCCTCTTGAACAGAGTGCCTGGAATGGTCAGGTATTTGTACACTAGCTGTGCAATGGTTTTCCACCACTTTAGAGGATTCTGGTCAACTGGTTACTGGGTGCTTGCTTTTCCATACATTATCATTTCTTGCTGCAGAACATTTTTTATGGAACACTGAGAGAGTGCCACAATGATAAATTATAAATAAAAGAATAAATTAATAAATGTGGAAATATAAAAATGTATAAATAAAATAATCTGAAAATAAATCAGTCAGTCTGGAAATTGTAAATTTACATGCAAATTTAAAATGTAAATTTACATGCAATTAAGTTATGACATTTTTTATACATTTATTTATTTCCATATATACGTCCCAATTTATTTCCCTATTTACTTTTTTATTTATTTCCGTATAAGTCCTTAGTTGTTTCCGTATTTCCCTACAAGCACAATTCTGTCAATCAACTTGCTTTGGACCACCCATAAAGTTTGACTAGTTCCCACCCTTATGGCTCCAACCTATGTGTTTAGAGCTGCAGACACCATTTCTCAATGTGAGCAAGTACATTAATGGAGAAGTCAATTTCTCAAATATTGAGAGACGGTGGAATAGGTTGTATATTGCTCACTTAGCAATATACATAGCGAACTTGTACCTGAGAAAGCTAGCTAGCTAGCTATCTGCTTTATTCTCGCAAATTTCAACCTGACCCCTAGTTACATAATTGTCTCTGTCTCCTCCATCATTGCAACGTTAGATTAGCTGCATCGTTTGCTTAGCCGACCATCAAAATTTCAATATTTTCAGTTGCAAAATTGTAATATTCTGTAAAGCCTCAAAGGTGAATTTTAAAGAGCCAAAGTTTGTTAACCGACTTTTTAAAAAAGAATGATAATTCATTCCCACAATATTCACTATGTAAATAAGCTATGTTGGACTGAAGTGACAGAACCAAGCTAGCATTAGCTAGCTCACCCTGTTGGATGCCAAGGAACATTGTAGCTACATTGAAGATGGTCATTGACAAACACTGTCAGTAACTCTGAATACATGGAAGGTTGGAACCATAGGGTTGGAACTTAGTAGGCAGACTTAGTGGGTGGACCAAAGCAAGTTCGCAAGTTGCTCATAGGGAAATAAATAGGGAAATATATACGGGAATAAATGAATGAATATATTAGAAAGATATATGAAAATTAAAAAAACGTATTGGGCTATGCACCACTGAAAAAAGGGACATTCAGAAGCAATAAATCACATTCTGAAATACGGAACATTTCAGCGTATACATACGGCTAAATGCAAAAGTATTGGGACAGTGACACAAGTTTTGTTGTTTGGCTCTGTTATCCAGCACATTGGATTTAAAATGAAACAATGATTAAGAGGTTAAAGTGCAGATTGTCAGCTTTGATTTGTGCAAGGGGGTACAGCCTTTTTATACATAGTCCCCCGACTCCCGCCATTTATGGGGAGCAAAATAATTGGACAAATGGCTGCTCAGCTGTTTCTTGGCCAGCTGTGTGTCTTTGCATCATTAGTTGATGCACAATAATTCATCTAGAGTTCTAGATCAATTCTTGATCAAATCAGAGTTGATTTTAGGTGTGTAATTTTGCATTTGAAGTATGTTGCTGTTGTCTCTCATGACAAAATAAGTGTCAATGCCAGTAAACAGGCCATCATGAGGCTGATCAGACACATAGCCGAAACAATGGGTGTGTCAATATCAACTGTGTGGTACATTGTTAGGAAGCAAGAACTAACTGGGGTGAGCTTAACAATAACAAACTAACCTGGTAGACCACAGAAGACCACTGTAGTGCATGACTGAAGATTTGTGAAGAAAAACCCTTTTCAACTGTAGAACAGATCAAGAACACTCTCCAGGATATAGCAATAAATCGTCTACCATAAAGAGAAAACTACACCAGCATAACCTCAGTGGGGTTAACCGCAAGATGCAAAGTAAAAGGTACAAAGTCTTATGGAGCGATGATAAATTATGTATTTTAATGAATATATCAATTTATGTATAATGATACAATTATTTTGGTTTTTGTGCTGAATGGATCTTCTCTAGGTACTTCTAGTGCAAGCAAACGGGGAGCAGGACACCTACTAAACAGGAGATATACCAAAACCCCCAGTAAATAGAAGCAAATCCAATCAATAGGTGGAAGCGCAGGCAATTATAGCAGCACAGGAGAGGTCTGACTCTTGGTTTTAAAAAGGGGGCGCTCCATTAGTGATGCGTGCATGTGATTGGTTGAGTATGAGAACATGTGTTTGTGACGCTCATGAACTGCTTATTGATACAAAGCACCCACCCCTTAACTGTGAAACATGGTGGAGGTAGTGTTATGGCCTGGGCATGTATGGCTGCCACTGTAATTGTAATCATTGGAGAACTACTGCTAAAGCAACTTAGAAGTTTTCAGGGCCAAAAAGTTGAATGTTCATGACTGGCCAAGTCAATCACCCGTCTTAAATCCAATTGAACATGCATTTTACAGTCTTGCTTAAGAACTGAGGGCAAAACACACCAGAAACAAATAAGAACTGAAGATGGCTGCAGTACAGGGCTGGCAGAGCATCACCAGAGAAGATACTCAGTGTCTGGCATGAGAGCAATATAAACAAAACAATATAAACAAACCAACCGAGCATTCGCCCAACATGTACATTAACACATTAATACAATGTCCACTAGCATATCATTCACGTCACATAAACAGTCAAGACCTAGACATACATTTATTTAAAATATAATGGGGGGGGGGGGGTAGTAGTCTATAGCCTACTACGAAGCGGGGACTACTGGAGTTAGCTAGATGGCTGCACTGAGTAAAAGCATAAAGTGAACGTTACTCGAAAACATGTCACTCAATTCGAACGTATGTAGCTAGCATCCACATAGCGAAGTAGTTTGCATCAGGGGACGAGACAGCAAGATGGTCACGGCCTATATGTTAGCAGCAGCAGATATGAACTAGCTATTAGCTATAGATTTTCAATGGGTTCTGAGATAGCTATTTGACTGACTGATTGCTAGATAATGTTCGATAGATAGCAAGAGAGCGTGCAAGCAATCAAAAGAGCGTACCACAGAACTGTATTAGAACTATCTTTGAAAAGCAACTTTCTTCTCAAAAACGGCACTTTTTCCACAGCCTCTGATTGGCCAGCGTGACATGTCACTAATTTAGCGTAGCAATTGTCACTAGTTTCTAGTTCTTACAGTTTGAAGACCGACTGCGACGCAACGGAAAATGTAAAATGTGTAAACGCTTACTCGCAGATTACTTTGATGAGAAGTACACCCCCCCCCCCACCCCAACCCAAAATATTTGTATTGCAGATGTATTGCATGAATGACCCATTTTGAAATAAAAACGGCGAATTTCGCCAAAAGGTGACAAGTTTGCACCCCAGATAAAAAGGGCTGTAATTCCTCCATAGATCACCTGATATGAATACCCTCAAATTAAAGCTGACATTCTGCACTTTGCCTTCATATTAATGTTTTATTACAAATTCAATGTGCTCATGTACAGAGCCAAAACAACACAAATTGTGTTGCAATACTTTTGCATTTAACTGTATGATTAAAAAAAGATTATATTACAATAATAATTATATATTATATTCATATGTCAAGTCTATCAGTTTTTTAAACAGTTTAACAGTTAAATTTTCTTTTCCTATTCAATGAATATTGATGAGTTCCATATCTAAATCTGATAGGCCAGAAGAGAGTTACAGTTATTCAAAAATATAGTGAATCACAGTGTCTTTAAACTTATATAGTTTGGTCCATGGTGGACAAAAGTTTATTTGTGTATTACCCATTCAAGGTCAAGTCAAGTCTATCAATTAATCAATTCAATCTTTTACTATCCCTGAGGGAAATCTCGGTCAGTAAAACAAACAAACAATTATGGCATAAAGGGACAGCATGTACAGAGAAAATTTTTGAAATGCATCCCATGCTATATGATCACATTTCAGTCCATCTTAAATGAGAGCAAGAGAATAAAAAGGTGATTTCAAAAGCTTTATATCCTGGAACACGGCCATTGTAAGCCAAAGCTCTTCCATTAACACCCTCCCCCCCAAGGGAAATTGGAGAGCCTACGAGGAAAAAGGTCACTTTTCTTCCCGACAGATAATGAAATACTCAGAACAGCGGATCCCCACGCTGAATGAATACTGCGTGGTGTGCGACGAGCAGCACGTCTTTCAGAACGGCTCCATGCTCAAGGTACAAAGCGCCGTGCTGAACACAGTACCGAGGCACTTACTGCAAAGACATGAAGCTGAAATGAATGCATGTCATCAAAGTGCGATTGTGCCCAGTGATGGTGTTATCTTTCGCGGAGCACTAGGTTTTTGAATACATTAGACGCTAAAGTTATGCTAATCTTGCCTCTTTTTTATTTGGTACAAAACCGTAGATAAAATATGAGCAGACTTGCCGAGGAAAATGAAATCTGAAGAAGATATAAGTTGAAAGCCGTTAGCACCTTGGATTTTTACATGAGATACATTTTTATGCCCTGTGGTCTGGTATGGAATATGTGGCCAGCAGCCCTGTTGGGTTACAGATAATTGACGTTAGCCTCACCCAGGAAAGGGAGGGTTTCAGTAGGCTGGTGCTTACAAGTCCACCTCTTGAGCTGCACATGAAGTATCCACTGACTCATGTCTGTGTGAGCACAACTCGCAAACGGCAGCAGCGGTGGCTGACATGACATGTTGTCTGCACTCTCCCAAATTGATGAGGTTGCAGCAATGAGCACTGGTGAATACGGTTGGGTATTCCAAATTCGGAGAAAATGGGGTGAAAAAACATTAAAAAGGAAAAAAGGACATTTAATAGACTGTAACATTATAATAGACTGTTTTTTATAGACTGCTCACCATTTGAGAGAAATTATCTTAATGTTTGTCACCCAGAATGAAATGGCTGGAGAACACTACTTTCACCAACAAATTTAGCTCAACTTTCTGTGTATGTGCTTATGTGTATTCTGCACGTGTGTGTGTCTGTTTGTCTCTCTGACCCTGTCCATGTGTCTGTGCAGCCGGCAGTGTGTACCAGGGAGCTGTGTGTGTTTTCGTTTTACACACTGGGAGTTATGTCGGGAGCCGCCGAGGAAGTGGCCACTGGAGCAGAGGTGACAATTTCAGTATTTTCTCTCTCTCTCTCTCTCTCTCTCTCTCTCTCTCTCTCTCTCTCTCTCTCTCTCTCTCTCTCTCTCTCTCTCCCTCTCTCTCTCTCTCTCTCTCTCTCTCATGTCTGGTTTAAGCAGTTAGCATTAAGTCATTTCTTCCTAAAGATGACTAATAACAGGCATGTTGCATAGGCTACTGTAGCACAGTGAGTGTAAGTTTATTTTTGTTCTGGCTCAAGCGCATTCTGTCCTTCTGTCATGTAATAATGCATTCTATTTTCATATATATATAATATCATATATACAGTATATCGTTTGTGGTGAGCATGTGCTTGTGTGCAGACACTACTGTTAATCTTGCTGATGTTCTCAGGTGGTAGATCTGCTGGTTGCCATGTGCAGGGCAGCTCTGGAATCCCCCCGCAAGAGCATCATCTTTGAACCCTACCCTTCTGTAGTCGACCCCAACGACCCCAAGACCCTGGCCTTCAACCCCAAGGTGAGGAAGATTTGAGAGTATGCTTCAACTTTGTGAAAAATTACCAACCCTATTTTTTAAATCAGATAAATCTCAAATGTGTTCTGAGATCAGTGCATGATGTGATTAAATAATTTTATAGAAAACAATCACGAACACACCCCTTTTAGAGTAAGAGGCATGCATCTCTTCCACTATGTATCTCTTTGCTGTAGAAGAAGAACTACGAGAGACTTCAGAAAGCTTTGGACAGTGTCATGTCCATCCGGGAGATGACACAGGTAAGAAAGGGAAGGAGGAGTCATTACTGATTCCCACCTCAAAATGAACCAGGCATATCAGAATATTATACGCTATGTACTAAATGCACACTAAATGAAGATGAAAAAAATATCAAGTACGACGATCTTTCTTCTGATTGGCTCTTGAAGTTGTACGGTTTATTTCTGTCAAGTACGTTTTTTTTGCTGCGTTGACGAATCACTCAGTAATATATCTAAATATTTTTGACAGGGGTCGTATTTGGAAATAAAGAAACAGATGGACAAGCTGGATCCTCTAGCACACCCCCTGCTGCAGTGGTAAGGGAAGGACTGTGTTGCAGCCGAGCCTTCTCTTTTACACGACTGAAGGACTGTGTTGCAGCCGAGCCTTCTCTTTTACACGACTGAAGGACTGGCTCTCACTGAAGGACCTTCTCACTCTATTCTCTCTCTTCCAGGATCATTTCCAGCAACAGATCTCACATTGTCAAGCTTCCTCTGAGCAGGGTACGTCAAGCCCCTTGTGCGCGTGGCTTCTGTTACATAAATGGAGTCAGACTCAGGAGATTCTCTCACTCTCATCTGAGGGTGTTGGAGATCAACTAGCCTCTGACTGACACCTGGAATGGTGGTCGAGTAAATTTTGCTATCCAACCGGTGGGTTCAGCTAAGTAATTGTGACCCCACCCCCCGGAAAGCCGCAGATCTCTGGTGGATGTCGTTGGATGTCCGGCTTCCATTTTCACACAACGCCGTTTACTTGGGTCCTGTGGGTCTCCCACTCCGTCTCGGCACACACCCCCCCCCCACCTCTTCCCATTTTATCCAATTCCTCACTCTCATGGTTTCTCTCTTGCTCTCTCTCTTTCTCTCCCTCGCCCTTATCTGGCCTGCACCCTTTCCCTTCCCACAGCAGCTGAAGTTCATGCACACGTCCCATCAGTTCCTCCTGCTCAGCAGCCCTCCGGCCAAGGAAGCCCGCTTCCGCACCGCCAAGAAGCTCTACGGCAGCACCTTCGCCTTCCAGTGAGTTCCCCCGCCCCCAGAGCCCCGCGGCCCCGCCCACTGGTATGGCACCGCACCGAAAGGGGAGTGGCCTTCAGACAACGCACGGCCGCATCGCTGCGCCCTCATGCTCTTTGTCCATTCCCTGGAAGTCACCAAAGTCGCGGAGGCTGGAATGTGGGGCCAAGTGCTGCAGCCTTTGTCTGTGTTCATTGATCGGGGACTAATCGGGAGCTTAAATGTTGCCTCAGAGCAAGGAAGACTGGCACGGCCTCCCCAGAGAATTGATTTTACACTCCATGTCTATTCTTATGAATGCTTTCCCCGCTAAGAATAACCGTGTCGTTTTGACCTCAGCTCTTTATTTTAAGAATATAGAGAGGGGAAAAAAAGGACGGGAACAGTCAAGTAGTCCCAGTGGACTTGCTTTTTATATAATGTGCTGCTTATTTTCTCGAAATAGCCTGGAAGATATGAGAGCCAGGAAGATATCCCCTCGTCAGTCGATTTGTGGCTGCAGCCATCAACCGGTGTCCGGCGCAGAGCCTCCCAGGTTGCCCAGATAAACGACAGTTACGGTCGTGATCAAAGAGGGCGCCGGCTCATTACCACAAAAGGCCTGAAATCAACAGCGGCCTTGGTTATGGTTATTTGCGGTTACTGTGCAATTGTCATGCTTTGTAGGTGATTGAGTACTTAGCTTGGGCAATGATGAGAATGAAGGTTAGATACAATCCACTTTTGTCCTTAAATTTGACTTACACAAACGCAGTTGGTTGAGTTAATGTTCGCCATCAAAGAACTAGTCTGAAGAAAAAAAACTAATCATAAAACTGACTATTACATTGACTGTGAGTTAAAGTTAACGGCAATCATTGATTGAATCCATTCTTATCCTTGCTGCATACAGTAGCTGTAGAAAACCCGCCTGTCACACATGATGCGGCGTGTTAAAGAACTGTTTGTTCTGTATTCACAGCTCTCCTTGTTCTCTTTCTCTCTCTCTCCACACTGCTCTAGTGGGTCCCACATAGAGAACTGGCACTCCGTTCTGAGAAATGGACTAGTCAATGCCTCTTATACCAAACTGCAGGTACGTAGCACTCGCAGTTAGCACGCCTGAGACGCATCCACTCTTGGACACAGCCTGCCTTCCTACCCCAGGCCTGCTGTCCAGCTGATCCATTTTGACAGTAACGGATGCCATGTTCCTCCTCGTTGCAATGGGTTGCTTATTATTTTTTCTCTCTTTTTTAAAATTTTTTAAATCGGACAGACCCACTGGTAACCGCCCCGGTTTTTGTCTGGCGCAGCCGCTTCCTGCGCTGACGGCAGTGGACACCGCGTCTCCCCCTGTCCGTAGAGGACGGAGGCCGCAGTGTTTACTGGGTTGCTGGGGTTACCTGTCGGTCTCGCCGACGGCAAAGGTGGACCACTAAGAGCTTCAAACACACCATGTCTCTCGAACCCCTTGGTTTATAGTGCCTCTTCTGCTTCCTCCTCTGGTCTCTTCCTGCTAGAGGATCTCACAGCGAATACAACCGGGTTTCTAGGTTGTCAGTGGTAAGGGGTTTATTATTGGGAAAATTAGTATTCTCTAAGGTTGTTGACCAGTCTAGACCACGAATGAACCAGGATACCTTTACCTGTGTTCTTCTTCTTGATTTTGTTTTCTTGTGTACATTATATGTGTCTCCCTTTGTTTGTGTACGTGGATACACAAACCACATTAATACTCATGTTAAAGCTTTGGCCCACTAGTTACCCTGTCTCTATAATTGCAAACAGAACAGCATTTTATATAGTAATATTTTAGTGGGAAAAATAGCTGTACCATTTTTGTATAAACATTGAGATTACTAGGATCATGGTTTTTTCTGAAAGATTAATTTATGGCCAAGTTTGAGCTTACTCGCAGGAGGGCACAATGTTTTTGACCAAAATATCTTATTGCTTGCTGAGGTTCATGATTCCATTGACCTTAACAAGAGCCCCAGGTCCATTAAATGTCAAGCAGCCCCATAACATCAAAAATCCACCATCATATTTTGTCCTAGTACGACATCATTTATTTTCTCTGAGCAATTGTATTACTTACAAAGAATATAACTTTCCCTTTTATTGAGAATGCAATATATCTCATTCCTCGTAAAGCCTTCTCTGCATATCTTTATCAAAGATGTAAATAATTTTGGAAGGCACAGTAATTGATTTGACAATCTCAATAACAGATAAGAATTTTGCGAAATTCAGTATTAGATTATAGCGTTTCTAAACTGCGGCGGAGCCTTAGGAGCCTCCTGCTAATAAGAATGGAAGACGAGACAGTTTTTTTCCCTCAGGTTGCAGAGGACTAATTTCCCCTGGTCATAATCAACAGTGCTTGGATTAAATCCAAGATAAATAACCGTGTGAATGCGCCGGAGCTGAATCCCACGCCGCCGTGATGAAGTCTCACCTCAGGCTTGCGTTGTTCTCATAGGCGAAGCTGTTCATTCGCAGATCCTTCTTCTGGCACCATCTCTTCTGGAGTCAGGCTGTAGGACGCTAATGTTTCAGAGCTTTGTTTTCTTGTCCTGTCTCCCACACCGCCATTTCTCGCCATCGAGTCCTCCCATTTCCGCGTTCTGGGTTCTCATCCTTCATCTGAAAACGGTCACCTTCCCCTTCTTTCCTTTCCGTGGTTATATAGATCGAATGTAGGTCGTCACAACTTACCTTTCACCTCGGCTTTCGCCTTAGCTCCAGCGTCTGCCCCTCTCCACCCATTCATTAAAACGCCTCTCCCCTTTTCAATGTGATTGTCCCTGCTTGTCCCATAGTGCCTCACTAGATCTATAGTTCCAGTTTTAGACAATAAGGAAATTCTATTGCAAGAAGAACCCTCTAAACAGCCTCGCTATTGGTCTTCATCCTCATGTCTTGTCATCTCCTGTCCTATCCAGAGACATTCCTTTCATCCATCTCCACTGGCTTTATGGCTCATCGGTCCACAGGATTCAATTACCCTTAAACACCCGCCCGTCCGATGCTTGTTACAGAAAATCATAATCATTGTAAGGTGCTCCCTGGCATCATCGCTGATTCAATAAGAGGTCTGCCGACGGCGCCAAAGGCATGATGCTAGAGCCAGAAGGAAATGTGTCGCAGTAGAGCCACCGTAGTCTCGGGTGAATCCCTGAGTGCACTTCCTGGAGGTGATATGTAATACGCACAGGCTCCGCCTCCTCTGTGTACGTCCGAGTCTGTTTCTTGTCACTCTGAGTGATTCCCCCCCTCCTC
The DNA here is from genome assembly GCA_029718625.1 of Synaphobranchus kaupii. NCBI lineage: Eukaryota > Metazoa > Chordata > Actinopteri > Anguilliformes > Synaphobranchidae > Synaphobranchus > Synaphobranchus kaupii. The sequence continues at coordinate 32,657,488 of CM056391.1, read as the reverse complement.
CCCCCCTGCTCTTTTCGACGCAAGCTGCACGGGGCAGCGTACGGGAAGGGCATCTATCTCAGCCCCATCTCCAGCATTTCCTTTGGATACTCAGGTAGGGAGACCGCCCTGCCTGCCCTGTTTTAACCCTGTAGTCTCTACTCATCTGCTCAGCCAACACCGCAACTGTGAGCGTGGGTAACTGTCCCTGCTCGGCGCTGCCGTATGCACGTGTGTGTGTTTGTGTGTGTGTGTGTGTGTGCGGGCGCATGTGTGTGTGTGTTTTTGTGTGTATGTGCGGGCACATGTGTGTGTGTGTGTGTGTGTGTGTGTGTGTTTGTGTGTATGCACGTGTGTGCAGGCGCATGTCTGTGTGCATGTGTTTGTATGTTTAGGTGTGAGTGTGTGTGTGTGTGTGTGTGTGTGTGTATGTGTGTGACTGTGTATGTGTAAGTGTGTGTGCATGTGCGTGTGCGTGCGTGTGCACATACAGTAAGGGATAGCCGAAGCGGGTGTACATGATGCTTAATGTACGTCGCTCTGGATAAGAGCGTCTGCCAAATGACTAAAATGTAAAATGTAAAATGATGTCGGCTGTGTATTCTGCCACATATCTGTGTTGCGTGTGACTGGCTCTTGGCGCTCGTCACTGGACCGTGGCTTTTTCATTGGGGTTCTCTGGCCCTCTGCCAGCGGGCCTCAAAGCCTAAAGCCTGCCCGGCATTGCATGCCAGGCACCTTGGCTGCTGCTGCTAAGTTTTATACGGGAAAGAGAGCTGGAGTCAGACATCTGGGAGGGGGGGGGGACTGCAGCTGCCGCTCGTACTGTCTACTCTGTGAGGATGTGTGCCAATGCGGGTCTGTCACATAGCAGGTGTATAGACAGTGCGTATCAGTGCAAGCATGTAGTGTGTACGATGGTGGTGTGTAAGTACAGGTGTGTAGTGTGAAGATGATGGTGTATAAGTGCAGGCGTGCACGATGGTACTGTGCTAGCGTAGGTGTGTAGTGCATACGATGGCGTGTATCAGAGAAGGTGCCTAATGTGTAGCATGGTGTGTGTTAATGTAGGCGTGCTGTGTGTAGGATGGTGTGTGTCAATGCAGGCCTGTGTTATGTGGGACGGTGTGTGACACTGCAGGTCGGTGGAGACCGATTAACCTTGTGCTCATTTCACCTGGTCACTATGGCAACGTGTGCTGTGTGTCTAGGTATGGGGAAAGGTCAACACCGCATGCCTACCAAAGACGAGCTGGTGCAGCGCTATAACCGCATGAACACCATTCCACAGGTACTGCCGACTGTAGCATACTCCTACACCACTGAAAACTGTAACTGATACAGCATTTATTTTCAAACCCTCACTATCCGTGCCCTATTTATTTTAGGAGGGATATTTTGTATCACAGTGACACAGTGTAATATGTGCGGTTGAAGGAGTAAATAAATAACCGATTGTACAGCATTTTCAGACAATATGCTGTGTTTTGGCCATAGTAAACTGTGCTGGGTATCAGTATGTGTATAAACGTCTGTTAAAAACTGTCTTTCTGTGCAACTTGGTCTCTTCGCAGAGCCGTCCAATACAGTCCAGGTTTCTGCAGAGCCGGAATTTAAACTGCATTGCTCTTTGTGAAGGTAAACAATCTGAACTAAAAGTCAAATATTGTAGATCGGCTAACAGGAAAATGGATAGCAAAAAAATATGTGCAATGCATCAAAATGCAATTCCATGGGAATAATATTCAATTACATGTATTGACAGTAACATTTCTTTGTAAGATAATGAATAGGTCCAGTGGTACCATATGTAGCCGAGATTATGAAGTGTAGACGGTCACCAGATAGGGCCAACTTCATTGCTTAAAGAATAAATCATTTACTAGTTTGAATTATTTCATTTTTGATTTTCAAAATAAGAGTAATACTAGAATAAATCCATCACTATTCAAAGAGAATGAAGAAAAAAAATAGAATCCACCCAAAGCCAAATGAGTGGCCGTTTCCCTTTGTGTCTGTCTCTCGGAGTTTAAGTGAATCAATTTTAACTTTTTATATGTTGCTTTTCATTCTGATTGTTGTACGATTGCAACGGTGTGTACCTTTTTTTTTTTTTTTTTACAATGGAAAGCCAATTTAGAATGTTCTCATGAGAACCACTATGTTGATGATTTTCAAATTAAACTAACTTTTGAAGCCTATTTTAAAAATGCTGAGGAGTGATTACAATCAATAAAGGGTAGTAATTACAAGTAGTAATTACAATCAATAAAGGGTTTAAAAAATTGCTTACTTTGACACTTAGAGTTCTGAACAATTGCTATTCTTGAAGCGTATCTCAGATGTTACGGTCTAGAACTGATCAGTTCTTGGCGAGACATGTGGAGCAGTCTATAGGGTGGCCGACTCTCGAGCCGTATATGAGCCCTCTGCGTGGGCAGTGGTTTTGATTCGCTGCCACGGTACCTTCTGAGCACCATCCCTTCTCTATCTGTTACTCTCTCTGCTTTCTACCTGTATGAAGAAAGCAAAAAATACAAAAGGTGGGAAGACTGTCTGCTCTCCCAAAATAAATAAATAAATAAAATAATGTGAGGCTGCAATGACTGGTGTAATCCCCTATGCTTTCCCACAGTAATAACATCTAAGGACCTACAGAAGCACGGGAACATTTGGGTGTGCCCTGTATCTGACCACGTTTGCACGCGGTTCTTCTTTGTGTGAGTACAGTGTCGCGTGCCGAATTCCAGCTTCCAGACCCCACCCATAACTGTAAATTCCTACTGGAAGCCAGCTGACTGCATTCTGCCTGACCCGTTTGTTTGTCCGTTTACTTATTTCATTCAGGTATGAGGACGGACAGGTAGGAGATGCCAACATCAACACCCAAGAGCCGAAGATCCAGAAGGAGATCATGCGTGTCATCGGGACCCAGATTTACTCCAGCTGAGAGTATTTGGGGAGGTGATGCTCGTTTGTCCACCAGGGGGCACCGGGCACATGCGTTGGTAGCCTGAGTCCGCCGGGCCACCCCAGCTGTGTGGCAATACGGAAGAAACAGCTCGATTTTCGTTGGCTTGAGGGGAGAGCAAGCGGAGCTTTTGGGGTTTCCTTTCACTCCTCTTCTATTTTGCCCCTTCTATTTTTCATTTCTCTTCTTTGACAGGCCGTAATAGACGTTTTTACCTCCTGCCCTTTGGAAAGGTCTCGGGTGAATGACTGATAATGGACGTCCCTTCAGATTAAATGCGGTAGAAATATCTCCTGTGGAAGCCGTCTGTTTAGGGTGACTTTAATGAGACTCTTTTAAATAGGATTTGTGGTCTACTCACATTGGCCTCCCATTGAGGAGGAAGGACAGATAATGTTACGCTCAAACCAGTCTGTACACCAGTCTACCATCCTGCTTACCTATCGACTCACCCCCCCCACTCCGAGATTCTGCCCAGTGCTCTCTCATCCCCCCCCCCCCAAGCCACTATGCCATTTTATTCAACCTTTAATCTTTCTTTCTGCAGTGGCTGGTAAAACTCTTCGTCATCTCAAACATCTGATGTCTGAAACTCACTATATTAGAAAATAATTCAGAATGATCCCGAACGCCTGTATGAGCCCGCTGTTGCTGGCCTGCACATAATGGGGTGAACAAGCCTTAGTTTGTCATTTCATTACCGTTTTTTATGAGGAAGTGTTTTGGCGACCTTTGGTTCGTTTCATATCCCTTCGAGTCATTTAATGTGAGCGCAGATCCGGAGACGCGATCAGCCGTGTCGTAAGTACCGCTTCGCAGTTATTTTCCCTAAATTAAAGTTGATTTCCCTTTCCTGCTTGAATAAACACAGAGCTCCTTGAATACAGAATCTGAACTTGCTCATTTTGCATATAGCATAATCACTTCCCTTAAAGTGGCTCATCACACGTGACTTGAAGATAAAACGTATGAAACTGACTGCACAAAAACAAAGCAAGATTATTTTTTTGAGTGGAGCCAGTTTATAACGGCAAATACAGGGGATTCAGAATGTCACTGTAAAATGTGTATACTTCCATTGATTTCTTTACTCCCACCCCAAGGATCTTTCTGCATGGTTTTGTCAAAATTTACATATAAACTCAATCAACCTAGGCACCAGTCTCAAAAGAATTTTCTTTGGGTATAGAGAAAATAAAGAAAATGGGTAAACTAGAAACCTGTTTGCTAGATTCCCAACCAATAAGCATTCATGTAGTTTGAAGGATTCCTATCCAATCAGCATTGACCACACCTGTATATTATGCTTCTCCAGCAGGTATTTTCTCAAATGAGGGACTGTGGGGCTAGTTCTCGGCATCTCTGATTGAAACCTCATTCCTAACAGAACACTGGAGGTTACTGAAGTGCTTTAATTTGAATCAGTCCTGTTTACCTTGGGGAATGATCGTCATGTATAATTTACCTAGTTAGATATGCTCTAATGTAATTGATGGTTTGTATTTATGTTTGCGTGTTTTATACTTTCCATTGCACTATTGCAGAGTTTGCCACACTCAAAGAGACTTGTCTTATGAATGATTAAATGACATTTGGCAGCCATTTGTGAGGTTGCTAGCGGTGACAGATACAACTTCAGAGAGGCATTAAAAAGAATATAAAAGAGGTTTTGGATACCTTGAAGAATGTTTGATGGACAGTAAGGTAAGAAAACAACGTATTACTTAGACAGCAGGGAATTGAGAAAAACACTGACACCCAAACATATCTCTGCTTCCCTGCAATACTTCCTTTCTGTTCCAATAGTTCACTAGGACTACCAACGTCCACTGCTTTCCCAATGGGGATACTGTACTTTATGTATCTGTTAAACAGTGATTTCTTGTCTTTTTTCCTGTAAGTCTTGTGCTTGAATGAAGGAGATTCAAGTGTAATCCTGAAGGTTACAGTAAAAAATAAATAAATAAAAACAGATTTTGCACAATTTTATACAACCTGTCCTTCTCCTTGTTTGATTTATTTCTTTATGTTCACAGTTTGGATAGCAGTCAGTAAAAAAACTGTACTTGGGCTTCAGAGACTGAGGAAGGCACCTTTCTCTATTAATGCCCGAGGGACAAGACGCAGAAAGATTAACCATGCTAACATTTCCCTCCATATTTTTCTGAAACACGCCTGCCGCTGCTGCAGCTTGTCTTGAGATACCATGGTGAAACAGGTTTTTATTAGCTGTCATAGGAGAACAACAGCAGTTTTACGAGAGACTAGCATTTATTAAAATGTTACTTGCATCGAAAAATCAAGTTACCAGTGGGAAACAGCGGACACAGTGCGTATTAAATTATCCTACCCTTCTATGTACCTAATCCAATATCTCATTCACTTTAGTTGTGCTGTGGTCAGGGATGGGCAGTATTTCAAATACATGTATTTGAAATATGTATTTGCATATATTCATTTGTATTATGGGTTTCTAATGTCTTTTGTGTAGTTTTGCCTCTGTGCCACCTTCTAAGCAACCTATGCCTCCACCATTTTTATTCAGTTTGATTTTAGTTTGCATTTTATAACAAGATGCATTTTAGTGTTTTCTTTTGCCCATCCCTGGGTGTGATAATATGAAACAGTGTCAGTGTCTTTGTTTTTCTTTGGGAGGAGGGTTTATTTATCTTACAGAACTTAACATTTTGTGTACACACCCTGAATAATCTTTGTCTGCTGTGTGTGTGTGTGTGTGTGTGTGTGTGTGTGTGTGTGTGTGTGTGTGTGTGTGTGTGTGTGTGTGTGTGTGTGTGTGTGTGTGTGTGTGTGTGTGTGTGTGTATCGGCACGCACGCGTGTGCACTCTTCCACAGCATTAGGCCGTGTAAGACTTTTTGCCCATTATCCTCTCTTGTTCTCAGAGTAGAGAAATATCATGGCTAATGAGCTGTATTTATGTAGCATCTCATCTCAGTACCTCAAACTCAGGTCACTCACCTTAACCACCGCCAATGTGTACTGCCCACCAGGGTGTCTCTCTGCAGCCATTTTGCATGAGAATGACCCACCACGGCACAACTGTAATGAAAAGGGAGAGATTTATTAAACCAGCACTTGGATATGGATATGATTAGATTGACTTAAAAAGCCAACTTATTGGTTTTTATTCAGCACAGTGGACAGCCCCCTACTCTAACTAAGCTGTCCCATGGTACCTTTAATGAGTGCAGTAGGCAGCACTTCAATTTAATGTCTCTTCCAAAAGTCAATGTCTCCTACAGCACAGGCTCCCCATCTCTGAAATCAGGCATTGGTTATCTGTTTAATTGTCCATAGGGAAGTCTGCCCACTACTTTTCTTTCCAACCAAGTACAAAACCCTATGCTTCAGCTGTCAGGAAGGAATAAATGGCACGGCACTATGGCTGCAGGCTAAAATACTATGCTGAATAATTTTGTTGTCATAATACACTTGCAGCCCTAGTAAGACTATGATCTGTGGGGTCCAATTGATCCAACAGATCCAGAGATCCAGCCTGCAGCGACACACCAATGATCCACTGTGGGGAGCTCTTGTATAATTCATCAGCACTGTTTGCAACCAACTCACATAACACACACAAGCATATTATGTACAAACAGAAACACACTCTCTATACACATAAACACTAAGACATACTTTACACATTGGCAAACATATAAACATGCACACATGCAAACATACCGCACATGCTTAAACAAGCCGAGCATACACACAAAAATGAATGCTTGAACGCACACACAATCCCACACACACAAACAGACAAATACATATGCACAGTTGCATACACACTGCAAACATCTGTACACTCAACATGAGAAAGCACATGTAGTGTGCACGGGCACCCAATGAAATGCACACAGAACTGGGAAACAGTGACCCAATGGCTTGGGGACAACAGGGGCTATGTTAGAGAGTGGGCCCCTCGAATACAGCCCCTCGGTAATCACTGCGACCGCTTGATTCCAGCACAAAAGGGGCAATTAAAGGGAGTTGTTTAATCAGACACGCTTTATTGAACTCTGGTCTCTTAACTTGCAGCTCCAGCCCCGCGTCCTCGCTGTCTCCAGACAGCGCTGACAGAAAAGGTCGGCAGCTTTAAGGGTCTCGGCCAAATAAGACACCGTGTTCGTCCACGCCCCGATTCAGGGAACACCCCCCCCCCACCACCATCCTGCAAAAAAGATCATGATCACTGATTAAAAGAAAGATCAGCCCAGACTGCTGATCTAATCCCCCCATTACATCTAAGAGCAACGCCTTCAACTCCTCACGCCGACGGAGGATTGATTTAAAACTTGACCTTTCAAAACAGCCCGTGTTTGTCTCATCATCGGAGCGGGCCCAAGCAGTGAGCTAAAACAGGGGCCTTTAGAATCAATGGAAACAAAAACCAGCGGGGTCATTCCCATACCTTCCTCTTGGAGGAGAGGGCTGGGAAAAAAAAGGCGTGCAGCTTGTTAACAGCCGCAGACGGAAACCGAACGGCACAAGGCCTAATGACCTGGGCGAAACCACATGAGGCCCGGCCCATAAACACAACAGCTGGGAGGGTAATGTTTTGAAACACGGAGGCTCTCTGTCCTCCTTCATTTCGGAGTGTGCCAGGAAACGCGCCATATTCCGCAGATGAAAAGGGCTTGTCATTTACCCCCTAAGTCTTAATTATCGCTCCGAGTTTTCCTTTCGCTTCCCGCGGCCACATTCGTGCTGATATATGGATCCATCTGTACACTGTATAATTCCATTTTTGCTAAGTGGCACTTTCAACAATGGCTCCAATGATACGTCTTCTGCGAAAGTGACAGCCTCGCAAGGCGGATAAGAACAAAAGAACGTGCGAGGAAGGGAAAGTCGTGATTAAAATTCCCATGATGCCAAACCTCAACAATTTCACATCATCTGCACATTTCCAGTTCATCATGCTGTCTCCTCTCTTTCATCAACGTTTCAGTCATTTTTACTTATTCTCTCGCTCGTTTATCCCTCTCCTTTGAGAAACTGCAGAAGTTACCCGGGTTTCGCACGGAGCCGTGACAGGAAAGAGCGCTCGATGCAAATTTCATTTGTTTATTTTGGATTAGCTCTCATCGCATCTGAGACAATCTAAAGTCATTACTTGTACCCTCATCACGGTTACGGTGTCATCACATCACTTCCCCCTCAAACTTAATAGCCGCGTTCTCCCGAGTCTCCTGACCTACACGGCCGCGTCTACGTGCCGGCTTCATTAAGCTGTAAGTCTAAACAGAGAGAAGCAGCCGAGTCACGTACAAACATCATATTTATGATAACCTGTGGCGGCTCCACAAGTACACTGCATCAGTCTCTGCTACCGATGTAACATGGTCAAAACAGAAACAAAGCATGAGTTGCCATTTGGTTCTTTTTTCAAAGCATTTCACATTTACATTTGAAGCATTTGGCAGATGCTCTTGTCCTGAGCGACTTCCATCGATTACATTAAATCAAGTTGTGCGGCTGGATATTTACAGAAATTCAGGTTAAGTACAACCCCAATTCCAAAAAAGTTGGGACAGTATGTAAAATGCACATAAACGCAGAAAGCTGTGATTTGTAAATTATCTTTTACATATATTTAATTGAAAACAGTACAAAGAAAATATATTTAATGTTTTACCTTATCAACTTTATAGATTTTTGTAAATATATGCTATTTCCAAATTTGATGCCTGCAACACGTTCCAAAAAAGTTGGGACAGGGCCAAAAAAAAAAAGACAAAAAAACAACCCTCCAAGTGATCCATCCATATACTGCATATCTGGCAGCAGAGTGATGGTTTGAGGCTTGTTTGATACCTCAGACCCTTGATTACTTACAGCCACTCAGCCAACCATGGATTCCATACTATTCCCGTGTAATTTACAGCTTAATCTAGTCCCACCCCCCAATTCCCATAGAGATCCATTCAAATGCAGAGAGGTTATAGTATCGCTTCTAAGAGTACCTGAAAATCAAATATCAAGAGTGTTTTGATATCCTTTTATACCCAGTCATGATAGCATCACATGTTTACCTGTGGAATGTTCCAAACAGGTGTTTTTTTTAACTTCCCAGTCTCTTTTTTGGCCCTGTCCCAACTTTTTTGGAACGTGTTGCAGGCATCAAATTTGGAAATAGCATATATTTACAAAAATCAATAAAGTTGATAAGCTAAAACATTAAATATCTTTTCTTTGTACTGTTTTCAATTAAATATATGTAAAACAGAATTTACAAATCACTGCTTTCTGCTTTTATGTGCATTTTACATACTTCCCAACATTTTTGGAATTGGGGTTGTACCTTGCTCAAGAGTACAATGGTAGTAGTGCCCTACCTGAGGACCGCATCCGCAACATCAGAGTTGTAAGCTCAGATCCCTAGCTATTACAGTACACTGTCACCCATGTACCCTTCATTCTTGTACAATAGAAACCTCATACTTTGATAGACAGGCAGATGGCCATTTTACTATGTTTTGCTTTTCTTCCTGTTTCAGTTATAGGTCTGTCATTATCCCCATCATACTCAGTCTTTGAATCTCAATAAAAAAGATTTTGGCACTGCGGTGGTGCTAGGCAGCCATGAAAACATACCCGGCATCTCAGGCTCTAAAGCCTCTTTCGGCATCAGCTGCGGATATCTCAGCGGCTCACAGCCACGCCGGCGTCCGCGCACAAGAGCTTCGCCCGCCTTCAGCTCCTTCACCACCTTTTATTTAGCTTTAAATTTAGTTTGTTTTTTCCACTTCATTTGGGTGGTTGATGAAGGCCTACACAGCAAAAATATTGGTGAAAATGTACACTGCTGGTGTACATTTAACACCCTAGGGTGTTAAATGTACACCACCATTTTCCCCATGTACATTCCGGTTACAAATGACATTCACATAGAAAACAAAAGAGCAAAGATGACACAAAAAAGTACAAAGAAAAATAAAAATAAAGAAGGAAAGACAATATTATAGTACAGTCCCAAACTGTTGTAAGGTGCTTTTATGCCACCTGTAGTCCCTGGGGCCGTGACCAATACTGCACACCTCTGTAAGGATGTAAGGGAGGACACATTTGTGCTGAGGATGTAAGTGCTTTTAACTTAGGAGAGTGTTGCAGGACGTTAGAGGACACCAATAGCAGGAGGAAATGGGGTATAAAACAGTGGGGTACAGGTGGAGGTATAAGCCCCCAGTACCAAAAAGGGCAGGAGACTTACCACCGATGGTGCTACATGAGGGGCTGGCTACTTGCACATGGTTGGTCAGGTTTGATTCTGAGGTGGGGGAAGGGTGTCTATTTTGTGATCGCCCTGAAACATTGTAGCGTCTATTGGTGAACTGTTGAAAGGATGAAACCTTTGTTTTGTCTGTTGAAAATGTTTTGTTTATGGCTGAGAGTGGTTGTTTCTTTTGGGGAGTATGCGTCGGGACCAAAGTACAGATTTCAATAGCAGCACAGCATGGCTTTGCTGAACTTTCTGTATGGATAGGCAAAACTTGCCATATGGACAACGCATAGGAATAAGCATCAGGGATGCGGGTCCACAGATGCCAGTGCAGCTGGTTTTTAGGGGGTATGTCTCTGTGCACCTCAGGGTAGAGTTTGAATATTAAAAAATGATGAATGATGCGCCAACTTTTAACAGTAGGTGGTGTATTGGGGAGGCAGTTGACGAAGAGTTGTAGACATGTTTGGGTTGAGCACCGTGTGTTAGATTTTATCATTTATTTATTTTGGGTTTGAAGGGAGTGGGTGGGTCTGAGGGGATTTAAGATGGTAAATTAAGTATTTGTGTTTGTGATGGCAAAGATTTTTGTGTGTTCAATGAAGGAACATCAATATTCTCTCTCTGCCTATCCAAATCATTCCATTTCTCCATTTGTTTCACACTGCTAACTGTGGTTATTGCATTTTTCATAGTTTTTGTCATAAATTGTATCATTAGTGCTTTTTTCTTATGCAAACATAAGTGCTTTTTTCTTCAATACGATGGTCACTTGTTGTCTCTCTGCTTATGGCAAGCTGTAACATAATTTGCAGCTAATGTAATACATTTTCTCCTTCGCCTTTCTCCCCCACCCTCTTTGTTTATTTGCCTGTTTCATAGCTACAGGTTTCTCTCTCTCTTTCTCGTACACACATGCATTGTTTATTTGTCTGCCTGTATCAGTCTTTCATAGCCACAGGTTCCTCAGCATCTCTCCCCTGGCACGCTCTTCTCTAACTGTCTCTCGGCCGTCCGCTTTGACATGCAGGAGCTCTGACCCCGGAGGTGATTGGCAGCTGTAGGTCTCGTTCATCTGCTCCCTCTCTGTGGTGCTTCAGTGGAAACATGAAGAGGGCTGTGCTAGCCTGCTCGCTTCCTGATAAAGCGCCGGGCCTGATTTATTCTCTACCATCCTTCAGACTCCTCCTTCTTAGGCTGCTCCCCCACCCCCCCCCCCCCACCCCTCTTTCTTTGGGAAATTTCCCTGGAGCTCCTAACTCTTATTTGTCCTCCCGGTGACTGTGGCCGAGGGATATGGGTTGTCTGTTTCCCTCCTGATAATGCCTGCAAATTCAATTACCCCCCTCCCCCTCACCGACACCCCCATAATCTGCCTAGCTCCTCTGCAACTGGTGTTGAATGTATGCGAGTATATGGCAAAGACAATCACAGACAAATCCACAGCATATCACGAGCAGTCCGAGTTACCTTTCTCCATTCTACAGCCTCTCCTCAGTCTTTCGCCCTCCCTTTCTTTCTCCATCTCTTCCTATCGTTCTCTCTCTCTCATTCTCTCTCTCTCTCATTCGCTCTCTCTCTCTCTCTCTCTCTCTTCTTCTGTTGTTCTCCTGGGTGACTGGCTCAGAACACAATGACCTGAGCCGGAGTGACATTCAGGAAGGGCTCCCCTGCCTGCAGAGCTGACATTTCAGGCCAGCGCTTTGATGGTGCCTTTGAACGGAGATCTGTGGATGGAACGGCCAGGCTGTCTGGGAGCACGACGTCCCCCCCCCCCCCCCAGGGCTCCTTCAAAGGGGTCCACATCGGCGCCTCGATGCGCCCCTGAACAGCTGCTCTTCGGAATGCTTCATTCGTCCCCCTCCTGCCCAAAACCGCCGCACCTCGCCTTGCCCTCCTGTAGCTTTGGACTCCTGGGAATGATGGAGTGAGCAAGAAATAAACCAAAAAAAAATTGTAATGCGATTGTATCGCTCTCAACACCTAGCATCCGTTGTGATGTCATCGTTCACTGTTGCCGTGGCACTCCAGGATTGCGTCACCCTTGATGCTGGAGAGGGGAAAATATTATATCTTTGCACCTTGACAGCAAGGGGGAGGGAGGGAGATAGACAGAGAGACAGAGGGAGAAAGAGAGAGATGGAAAAAAAAAGGGAAGAACGGATAAAGCAAAGGTTACTGGGACTGTCTGTGTCATGCTGTGGATTTGTCTGTGATTGTCTTTGCCATGTATGCACACATGCATTTAACACCAATTGTAGAGGAGCTAGCTGAAGGGCGACATCCTATCACTATCCACACTTGAGCTTAATTGGACTGTATTGGATATTTACCCATCATTTTAAGATGACAGACTCGAGCAGAAATATTTTGTTCTTTCGGGACCTCTCAGACTGATTTGTCTCGATTACAGCAGACTGCTTGGGGAAGCTGTAACTCTCTGTGAGAGAGAGGGTCTTAACAGACAGCAGGGGAGGTCAGCCCCCCCACTGACACCCCTTTCACAACAGTGGACCACTTGAAATCCCTCATCCCCACCGTTCTGGGATCTGGCAGCCTGCCAGAGATGCTGTATTGATCGACCACAGGGGCAGCGGCTCACCTGCTAATTGAAAGGCTCTTCTGGCCCCTGTGTGGGGCTGTAAAACTGCAACAACACTGCATTAAATGGCCCCGGTGACTTGCCTCTGTAAATCCACGGACATTTCAATGCTCTGGTGTTGCAATATATGAGTCACGGTTTGCGTGGATCTGACAAGGGGGTGGGGTTAGGGAGCGTCACCTGGAGACAAAGCCTTCCCTTGGTGACGCACCGTTTCTTACATGCGCAGGGAGGGGGGTGGGGAAGATGAGGTATTGCACCTGTGGCTAATATATTGCTCGCATCGCTTCCCAAGTACCTCTCTCCTGCCGTGCCTGATCGCCCTTTCCATTTGTTTCTTCGCTGAAGGACACACACGTCCCTGTTGTGCCCCCCACAGAGGCTACCTGGGCTGGGTTCTGGGCCTTTCTCTGTCGATATTGAGCGGGAGAGAAGGCATGGAACCGGGAGGGGCACCGGATCTTGGCACCCAGCGGAACAACGCTCTGAAAGAGAGGTTAATTGGATTGAAATTAGAGCCAACGTGATTAATTGATAGCATCTATAAATTTCAATTTTCCTTTTGTGAACCGGACAAGCGAGAGTCGATGCTCAGTTGGGGGAAGAGAGAAGTGCAGGAGGTAACATCTTCTCCATCTCTTTTGTGGGGAGAAGAGCCCTTATATTATTGGCTTTGCCGTGCCGTTATATGATACTTTGCTTTGTTGCATATAACAATAGCTCCTCTGTGGGACTAATTTGTTCAAGATTTACAGTGGTTGCACTGGAGGACTGAGATATGCAACTCTGTGGTTGCATAAAGTGACTTGTAGGCCACACTGCAGTGATTCCCCATTCCACTTTTCATGAACTGAATCTATCCATCCATCTTGTGTTGCGCTTGGTGATATTAGTGTTATGCGTATTATATTGAAAACAAGGGCCTTCTTGGGGGCTATGTTCTGAGACCTCATTAGGTATAATTATGGATTTCAGTGCAAGAGGTTTATGCATACTTTACAGTGCCTCCCACTGGCAACGCTTTATAGTGCTGGCCATAAACTATTAATGAAATATCATTAAAATGTGTAAATGTAATGAGCATTACTACATGGTATTTCAATGCCTATACTAACATTGACACTAAACACCCCTTGAATTTTAAGTTGGGAATGTTCATCGAACATCTCCGTTTTAAATACTGTAAAGCTGTATTTGACTTCTTTTGTAAAGGGCGAATGGTCTCTCTGTTTCAGGACAGACACTGCAATAAATGTTACAGTTTTTTACGATTGCTTTGACTCATTTTGCACAGCAGAATTTCAATGTACAAAACTCAAAATGCAAAGTGCCAAACTGACTTTCAAAATTCATACTCTAAGACACTACATCCTATGCTGGCATACAAAGTGTAAAACTGTTAACGCAAAGTGCTAAATTGACTTGCAGAATTCTTACCTTAAGTCACTACATCCTGTGATGACATACAAAGTGTAAAACTGTTAACGCAAAGTGCTAAACTGACTTGCAGAATTCTTACCTTAGGACACTACATCCTAAGGACATCCTAAACTGTTAATACAAAGTGCCAAACTCTAAATCATATGCTCCATTCTCAGAATACAGCTACCTAATATTACAACAATGTTCAAATGTTTATTACTACAAATGCAGATCACTAAATCAATTCAACAGGTGTTTGTAGTCATGTCTCAGTACTTCCAACAACCTTGCCCAGGTGAGTAGCTTTGCAACACAATTGATAATATCTTCACCACTACAAAAAAGGCTGCTTAGAAACCTGAATGGCAGTTTCTGACAACATGGAGCAGGTCAGTGAGGTTGAGGTTGGTAACGAAGGACAGGGTCATGGTCGTGGTCGTGGTCATGGTCGTGGACCATGTACAGTAAATATACAGTATATAGGTAATAGGTACTGTACATGCCTAGTTTGCCTAGACCCAGTCCTGAGACCATTGGGCAGGCCCACACACATCCATCCTTGATTGGTCAGCCTGACCCTCTGCTGGGGGCATAGTACAACTCCGTGCGCCTCATACATTTTCTGGATGGGCTGTACAACCGTCTCATACAGCCAAATGCTCAGATGGTGTTCATCATTGTCTGGGACAACGTAAACTTCTATCGTGCATTGGCTGTGCAAGACTGGTTTACAGCTCATCCGTAGTTCCGATTCCAATTCCTTCCACCTTACTCCCCCTTTCTGAACCCCATCAAGGAGTTTTTCTCGGCCTGGTGGTGGAAGGAATACGATAGGTGTCCATATGAGCAGGAAACGCTCCTTCAGGCCATGGGCATGCGATGACATTACAGCCCAGCAGTGTCAGGGGTGGATAAGGCACTCAAAGCTTTTACCAGCGCTGTCTTGCCAACAAAGACATCAGATGCAACGTTGACAAAATTCTGTGGCTAAATGCAGCGGAGAGGCAAAATGCTGGTTAAGCACAGAGAAGCAGTTTTTTTTTTTTTACTTTACAGTAAAGTTTGTTGTTACTGTAACTGTTTTTGCTTTTACTGTTGTTTTTGTTTTTACTGTACAATACAGTTGAGCTTACAGTACTGCATTACTGTATGATTTTTCTTTAATGATTAAACTTCATATAATCTAATCTAATATTTTGTTTGTCTTTCATAAAAACACAAGCGCAAAACTGCAGTCTATCACAGGGGATGCTTGCTGTACATAATTTCAAGCATTTATGAGGAAATGACCATTGCATAGTCTTTTTTGGTAACAAGTATTTTGTGTTTGACCACATTATTTGATAATGGCCGTTGTATTTGAAAATGCACCAATAATTAAACTTCAACGATAAACATATCCACTGTTCTGACACTATGATAAACTTTAGCATGAAATACAATCTAATTTGGTTCAGTTGTTTATATTGTGCATGCTATATATGATTTTGAGCCCAAGATTAGGATTAGCATTTTGCGTTATGACCAAAAAACACTTTCAAACTCTTTTTTTATCAGAAGGATTTTGTGTTTGGCAGCATTATTTCATGATGACTGTTGTATATTGAAAATGCAGCAATGTTTTAACTTCATTGTTTGAAATATCTAATGTTCTGGTGCTGTGATAAACTTTTGCATATAATATTCTCTGATTTGACACTGGTATTTTTATTTTGCATGCTATATTACATTTTGAACCCAAAATGAGCAGTATAGCATTCTGTGTTAAGATGTTTGCACATTGAAACTCTGTTGTGCAAAATGAGTCAAAGCAATCGAAAAAAACTGTAATAAGACTTTAATTATGAAACAATTAATGGTTAATTAAAGACACCTTAATATAAAGTGTGAGCATCATTAGCTTTGAGGGTATTTTTTGTTCAATCAGGGCAAAAAGAGAAGTTTCTTAAAGTAGTGAATTATTCATTTTTTATATAAGTTCATAAAATTTTCATCCTTGGTGTCATAAGTCAACAGAAAGTCTGACCTCATTATTCAGTAACAAAGCAAAAACAGAAATATTACATGCTTTGGGGCTACTCTGTTCCTTGTTGGTACGGTTTCCACATTAATTGAAAGTGTAACGCCTGTGCAATATCTGCCTGTACTGGAGTAGAAGATTGCACTGGAGGCTGGATTTTAAAAAGCCACCATGCAGTGCCTATCTGTCAAACCCAGGCTTGGGCCGGTGGCCCCGCATCACAACCAAAACATTTCTCTGCCTTTGCTGATGGTGCGTTTCTGCTTCCTTCTCACATTTTCTCTGAATAAAGAGTGGCTGTTTCATTTGCGGTGTGAACCGCAAACAAAAGGTGGTGAAGGAGCTGAAGGCGGGCGAAGCTCTTGTGCGCGGACGCCGGCGTGGCTGTGAGCCGCTGAGATATCCGCAGCTGATGCCGAAAGAGGCTTTAGAGCCTGAGATGCCGGGTATGTTTTCATGGCTGCCTAGCACCACCGCAGCGCCGAAAGCACGTGTGCATTTGTGTGTGTGCATGTGTGTATGTGTGCGTGTGTGCATTTGTGTTTGTGTGTATTTGTGTGCCTTTTTGTCCATGTGTGCATGTGTGTGTGTGTGTGTGTGTGTGTGTGTGTGTGTGAATGCGTGTGCATGCATATGTATATACACATGTGTGTGTATGTGTGTGTATACATGTGTGCGTGTGCATGTATGTACGTGTGAGTGTATGTGTGTTTGTGTATGTATGCGCGTGTGTGTGTGTGTGTGTGTGTGTGTGTATGTGTGTGTGTGTTTGTGTATGTATGCGTGTGTGTGCGTGTGCATGAATGCTTGTGTTTGTGTATGTATGTGTGTGTGTGGATGTGTGTATGCGTGCATGTGTTTGTGTATGCATGTGTGTGTGTGTGTATCTGTGTGTGTGTGTGTGTGTGTGTGTGTGTGCGTGTGTGTATCTGTGTGTGTGTGTGTGTGTGTGTGTGTGTGTTTGTATATATGTGTGTGTCTGTGTGTATGTAAGTGGGAGAGGGGGAAGGGGTGAAATCCATCTGTCAGGATGATAAAACGGGAGAAACAATGAGATTTTGTCCTGGGAGAGGTCAGCTTAGATAATGAAGGAAACCTGCCAATCAGATAAGGTGCCCCTGGCCCATACCCCCCTCCCCATCACAGCACTGCAGGAATAATTTACCCTCAATCTCTGATCCAAGCATAGTTAAAACCCTGCCTCCACCATCGCCCGATTGGCGCAGAATCACCTGTGGCTCGCAGGTCAGTTTCTGATGCCAAAGTCCACTTCCAAAATGGGATTCAAGATCCAATGGGAGGGGCTTAGGCCCTTCATCAAATGCAAACTACAGTTCTGCTGCAGTTTATTACAGCAGCTTCTGCCTTTGACACCTTAAAATGATTCAGTAAGGCACATTAGGACGGATATAAGGCCCGTGCTTGGCAGGGGTGGGTTAAAATGATTCAGTAAGGGACATTAGGATGGATATAAGGCCCGTGCTTGGCAGGGATGGGTTAAAATGATTCAGTAAGGGACATTAGGATGGATATAAGGCCCGTGCTTGGCAGGGATGGGTTAAAATGATTCAGTAAGGGACATTAGGATGGATATAAGGCCCGTGCTTGGCAGGGATGGGTTAAAATGATTCAGTAAGGGACATTAGGATGGATAAAAGGCCCGTGCTGGGCAGGGGTGGGTTAAAATGATTCAGTAAGGGACATTAGGATGGATATAAGGCCCGTGCTTGGCAGGGATGGGTTAAAATGATTCAGTAAGGGACATTAGGATGGATATAAGGCCCGTGCTTGGCAGGGATGGGTTAAAATGATTCAGTAAGGGACATTAGGATGGATATAAGGCCCGTGCTTGGCAGGGATGGGTTAAAATGATTCAGTAAGGGACATTAGGATGGATATAAGGCCCGTGCTTGGCAGGGATGGGTTAAAATGATTCAGTAAGGGACATTAGGATGGATATAAGGCCCGTGCTTGGCAGGGATGGGTTAAAATGATTCAGTAAGGGACATTAGGATGGATATAAGGCCCGTGCTTGGCAGGGGTGGGGGGCATCCGTTTTTCCCTCTATTGCCTTTGCCATCACTGATGGAGTAACAAACGACTAAGGTAGGTTAAAGCACAAGCGGAGGAACGGTAACCAGAGTGACGAGGGAACATTCTGCATTCTATGATTTTGTCCAAGGATGGGATGTTACACGATGCCCTGTGTTACGGTAGCCTTGTCTGCTGGTAGGCGTGGCGCTGTGCTTAAGGAAGAGGCTGGGCCTGTTCATCATCGTGCCGGCGCGAGGCGGGGAGGCGCGGCGCCGAATGTCAGGGGCGACACGGACGGACGGGGGTGGGATGGGAATGGGCGGGGAAGGGTGCTATGACAGGGAAGAGGGCGGGGATAAAGTAGGCCAAACTGAGCGATGAGGCTAAGGGTGCATACTGTGTTAGCAGTTAATGGAAACGACTGCTTAAAGGCTATGAGTCACACAGTGAGCCCAAGCATGCATCAGATATATAGCCATATTTAAGCAAATTAATCAAATGCGAGCTCAAGTTCTCACTTGCACAACATGGGGAAACAAAGTGGCTAGGTAATGCAAGGGATCATGTAACCAATAGGCTGTAGTGTGGGTAATTAGGTGGGCAGTGTAGCAAGGTAGTTTTTCTGAAATCTGACCAGGGCACTAGGTATTTACTGAATTAGAAAAGTGTCAAGGGACCTTTAATGACCACAGTGAGTCAATGTCTTGGTTTAATTTCTCATCCAAAAGAATACATTCTACAGCACAGTACCTCAACACTGCCCTGGGTCAACAATTGGTTTCAATTAGTCCAGAGGGAAGAATACCTCCTACTGAACCACTAACACTCTTCTACTTATGTTTTCTAGAAGGTGGGAGAAACCCTTGGGGTTATCAACACATCTTTAGCGAAGAAAAAACTGGAATACAATAGATCAGCTAAGAAACAAGCTGGTTCTCCTCCATCGGCTATTTTTTATGGTAACAAAGCCAGCTAATTTAAGGGGATTTACATACAGGGTGGTATATAATATATAATTTAGGGGTATACACATACAGACAGGCAGAACGGTAGGACCTACAAGGTTTCACACACAATATTTGAAAAAACAAAACAACAAAAAAAAAACACGAGTCTAAAAACCTGGGATCATTTATTAAATCAACCCTAGATCATGTACAAAGGGCATAAAGGGCATAAATTATACTCCAAAAAAAACCCCATCTTACCCATCTAACAATAGTCCCCCTCACACCACCCAATCACAACCCATAGCAGGGTTTTTAATAATTCTCACTGTTCCCGGCCTGCACAAAGAGAGCCATAATCAGTTTTGCTTGAATGTACTTTGTCTAATTTATCAAACAACAGTAATTTCCTGCAGTGTGCAGATAATGACATATGATTTCAGAACCTCATTGAATTCTTGAGTTGCATCAACAAATAAGAAACACATGAATATAAATGGATTAAAAGCCCACACAAAAGTGCTATTTCATTATTTTGATGTCATTCATCAAAGTAATGTCATTACAGGTAATCTCCTGTGATTGTAAGAAAGCCCGCCGACAAATTGGGTTAAGCCATTCAAACAGTGTTTTCTTCATATATGGATTATCATTATACTCTGTTAGCTACTGTAATTTTCCCAAATGCCAGCCCATGTAAAGACGCACACTGGCAGGCAGACATGGATCGGCCCATCATGTGACGCATGCGTTTGCTGGCAGCCTGTGTACAGAAGCAATTCCCGCCGAGCAGGCTGTGACCGAGGCTAACGATCATCAATCACACCTAATACCCTCTTCGTCCAGATATTATTTGTTTTTGATCTCGCCTTCACTGCGATTATTATTGTGCTTGATGCATTTCCTGACAGCGCGCATTTCCATTACAGGTTGACAATTAATACGCAGGAACACAATTACGGTGACAATGCGTCTTAAACGGGGCCGCGTAGACCGAATGCGTCGTGACAGGGTGTATATTAAGACAGTTCCGTCGACTCCGAGCATGTCCCGGCCGCGCGGATCCCTCCTTGGAGGGACAAGAGCGTGGCTAAACGATGCCGTCAGACCCGCGCGCGTGCTGGCGGGGAGAGTTCGAGATGATTAGACGGACAGACGTATCAAGTTTCCTTTTTCAGATTCAGTGTTCTTTTCCTTTGTTGTTCTCGTCTTGCATGCGTCTCCATTGTTCATGGCGGAGAACCCATACGCACAGCAAAAATCGCGCTGTACATTTAACACCCTATGGTGTTTATATAAGCCCGTAGTCCATTGTTAGATTTAGCATTTTTGCTGTGCGACTTTCGGGGTTTTATACAGCCACCAGTGCATGTAAATTTCTCAATTGTTTTGACTTTTGCATACTTACGGTTTCAATGATAACTGAATGAGAAACAACTGTTCTAATCAAAATAAATATATGGCTATGTTTGACTGTTCTGACCGTCCTCTGGCCTCGTGTTAAATACGGCTCTGGATACAACCCCATATTTTTAAAAAATAATAATCAGGGTCACTCGACCAAATGCTGATGGTTGAACCCTTCCTAAGCGAAGATGTTATTATTTTTATTATTTATTTATGAGTATAAACCGGTTTAGGTTGCATTATTCAATAACAACACTGTATTTTTAGTATTTTGACCAGTTGTCATTTTATGCAAATAAATGTTCTGAATGACACTATTTTTGAAAATCGAATTAAATTTAAATCAAATATGGTCAATAGCTTGTGAAAAATATAAAAAAGTTTGATTTTACACAGACACATGCCCATAAACTGTGACACTGAAAATTTGATGTGGTCTCCTCATTTTTTCCAGGGCTGTATGCTCTAGACTGAAATTGTTCCCTCTCTCCCCACCTCTTTCCCCTGACCCGTCACACCTTCTCTGCCCTTAATCTCTCTCTCCTTCCCTGGCTCTGTCCCCCACATGCATGCCCAAGCTGTTTCTCACAGTGACATTCTGGAGGGCCAGGGACGGTGGCCCTAACGCGGATAAATACAGACGCCGGTCTGCATTTCACGGCTGACTGCTACGCAGGCACTGTTCTCTACTCTGCCTCCGGGGGGCTCTGGACGCCCGCCGTTACAGACAAGCTCGGCGAGCTTTGAGTTCATGTCTGAGGGTTTCGTTCTGTCATGCAGGTAGGCCGTGGGAGCTGGGCCGGTGATGGGGGAGGTAAGAAGAGGCTCCGCACTGACCCCCATCCAAATCCCCCGGCCCTCTAGTCCAAACGCCCACAAACGTGAAAAAATCAGTAATGAGAATGTACCAATCCTTGCAACTTCCACACAGGCATAAATATTTTAAAGTCTAATGACATTCCCACCCACCTTCGATAACCTCACCCCCCCCCCCCCCCCCCCCCACCCACCCCACAACCCCTTCCATCTGTTCTCGAAATCACATTTACAAAGAATTAAGATACCCAGTTAAAAAAAGAAAATTATTTTTCATGGGTTTCTGTATCCAGGATGGGGGCAGAGGGTTCATATGACTGCTACGTATAATCTTAGACTAGCTCAGAGCATTCTTTTCACTGGAACGGCCCAGGCATTGCGTTTGACTGAAGAATGACCTTCTACACATACAGTAATGTACAATTAAGTTATTATGAGTTCCAGCTCAGCAGAGGCAGCCCCCCCTCCTCCTCAAAGAATTCTAGTAGCAATGGCCCCTCACTGCAGAAAATGGATACATTTAGTTTCACTCTGTACCTCATTGTCCCACAGTACAATATCTACTTTTTCTGCGAATTTCTGAGGGAAAACCTCACATCTGTACATGCTTTCAACTGGAAAAATCTATATTTGCTGACTGATTCCTATGCAGATGTTGTTGACCGAATCCCCCCAGGATTGATCTTCCACAATGCTTCTTCAAGTTAATTAATTCGGCAAAAAATCAGACAAAAATACAAAATTGATTTCTGCTGGAAATAGATTTTTCCAATTTCCATTTTTCTCTCACTCTCTTTTTACAAAGAACACCTCCATTTACAATTGTTCCATTTTCCATTTGGTGAATTCAGCTCCCAGCTATTAGTATTCCTTGCAAACTGAAGGTGCCGTGGTTACTAAGCATGGCCGCGTAAAAACTTACCGCGCAAATGTCCCCTCTTTATCGAATTGTTAAGTACCCTTCACACTTGCCTTCAAATTAATAATGTCATTCCCAATGTCAGGGTGTTGTGGATATGAGCATGGTTAACACTTAGTGATATGTCAGTCCCAGGATGTGAAGATGAATGACACCTTTTCTCCTCCTCCTATGTCTTCTCCCTCTCTTCTTTTCTCTCCTCTTCTCTACTCCCGTCTCCTTTCTTCACATAAAAGCACTCAGTTCTCTTTGTGTAAGAGTGTGGGAGAGCAAGGTTAATTAGACAGAGGGCCAGAGAGAAGGGTATTTGATAATGGGAAGGAGCTGAGTAGAAACAGATGGCCTGGAATTGATTAACTTGAAGGAGAACTTCAAGGAACCCACTGGACCAACCATTAGCGCCGACATCTTCAGGGAGGAGTTAAACTGGGATACGGCGCGGGAAGAAACATAATCCCACTGATTTCCTTAATGCAAGACGGTAACTTTGAAAGGGCAGAGGGATAGTGACCATCTACTTCAGGGGTACATCAAACAAAAGGGACTGACATTAGGTGGACCCGCGATCACTCGTAATAATTGAGAGGAACCTCCATTAAACAAGACCACCATGAGCTGATAGCAAGGGAGTTAGAGGATGACCAGATGTAACATGAAGAAAGATGTCAGAGAAGAACTGACACTAGAAAGAGCTCGAAAAGACAATGACCACAGACGACCTACCATCTGCTCTCATGATACACCACACAATGTGGAACAGAAATGCTTCAAGAGTACAAAAAACATACAAAAATAGCACCAGCTATTGTAAAGAGGAATAGATTGGTGCTCAAAATTCAGGAAAACCATATGTGAATATGAAAGGGCTCCTTGGGTAAATTCAATTGTGACTAACCGAATAAATGAGAGATTGAGCGCACAGAACTTATGCTAAGCACACACATTTTTTTCTCGGATGAGTAACTATTGAATTTACCTGGGTAAAGATTCCTTTCGTATTCAAAATGCTCCAATTCTTCACCACTCCAGTAATGGGAGAAATTTCAAAGCATGATATCGGGCACAGCAGGAGCAGTAAACATTGTTGAACAAAATACCCTTGTAACAGCATAATATACATCATGTATTACATTAAACCTGAAACATGCAATCTACTCCCCTTTGCACCTTGCAGGCTCCCCAAACCGTTGAAATATTCTCAGGAACTCAGTAACAAGGTGGCTTGGCTGGCAGGCTACTGCACTATGACTTCCTGTTCAGTCAGCGCTCTGCCATGGATGTCCAATCCATCAGGGCTCATGCTGTAGCACAATCCGGCGCAAGACTTTGATACAAATAAAACTGGAAACTTTCTCTGGCAAGCATAAATCTCCCACTATTAAATAACAATTAAGATCAGGTTCAATCAAGATTTAAGACCCTTGCACTCACATACCGCCCCTCATTTTGCCATTGCCCTTATTATCCGCTTGCGAGGACATTTAGATAATTTCCTTTTCTAATGGAAAGAGAGATGGTGTAGTCACTGGGCCACAGGCATTAACTGTTGGACTTGGGATCATTCCTGCATATGAGGAGGTATGGTTTAGCATTACAGTACAGGAAGAGAGTTGTCACTCACTAGGCATTTACCAGGCTACCAGGCCCCACGCCAAACAAAGCTAAGGCCTAGATTCAATCAACATTTGACTCCATTTTGGTGATCACTGAACTCATCAAACTGTGTATGTGAGGGAAATTTGAACAATTGCATGTATTTGTAAATGTAAGTCAAGGACACTATTGAACATACCCAAAGCTGCTGTATACGTATGCACATTTTTGTTTAATCATGTTCCCAAGTGAAACTGGTCTATGTACTAGCCACATGCATTTTTATAAATGCCTTTTCCACATTTCCCCCCAATTTGGAATGCCCTATTACATTAATAAGCACTCATTGCCACAAACTCTGTAATCATTTTGGGAGAGCAGAGACAAGCATATGCTCTACTCCGAAGAATGTGATGTCAGCAATTGCTTCTTATCACATCTTATCAGTTTGCAAGTCAGATTCGCACAGACAGGAGTTGGAGGAAGACACCTTATATGCAGCTTAACCGGCGAAATTGTGGGTGCCCCATTTGACCAATAGGGTCACTGCATGGTGTGCAATGAGACACGATCATCCCGGCTGACTGAAATTGTCCATCCCTGGGTGATGCTCGAACTAAATTTGTGTCGTCCTGCGGGGGTGCTGGCCACAGTTGTCACTGGTATGGTGTGGATTTGATACTATAACATAGGGGCAACATGCTTCTATTGCAGATGGAATTTACAAAACCAACCTATGCCACACAACAGTGATTCTTACCCAGTAAATTAATTCACCTTACAAAACTGATGATGAATAAATATGGGTTTATTTTGTATACTGTTTTTCTTTCCCTGAAAGCTGCTTGTGGTAGTCAAAATACTCAAGAGAGCCGTTTGCTACCTAAGTATGAGGGCTTTCCGTGAAGCTCCATTACATATGACTCAACAACTTTGGTTTGAAATGAAACACCATTAACTCCTGCCAGCTTCCTGTTCAAATCAGGATTAGATTAAAATGAGCCTGGAATTGTCCTTGTTAACATGACGTTTTCATGTTTTTTTGCCAGAAAGAATAGGCTTGGTTCATTTAACCAAAATGGCGCTGTCATACACACGGAGTGATTATGTGGAAGAACACATGTGAACATACTTCAACATAGTTCAGCTCACAGCATATAGTATAGGTGGGCACAGAGAGCTCTGGAGCTTCAAAGTGGAAATAATGTTCCTTTGTTGATGTCTTGATGTGGGCCTGTCTCAGTATGCACTCAGTATCTCATTCCTGCCCTACCTCCTGCGTTTAGCCTACAGTTCTGCAGGAAAAGCACTGGCTCTGTGGTTAGGTTTGGTATTTTTGAACCCACGCCTGATTTTCAGATAGTCTTGGATGATTGTGAATAGTAGAGACCAAAATTTTGTAGATTGCATATAAATTGTGATCCGGCGTGAGGTTCAGATAACGTTACATGTCTCGCACACAACGATTGCACAGGAGATGCGAGAAATGTAAGAAAATCACTATCCGGTCAAAATTGAGTTAATACCAGAATCGCAATCCTGAATATCAAATCTACCATTCACCTAAATTTCAAAATTCAAAGCATTGTGCAAATATGTGAAATCTTCTTAAAGGGTAATTCCCCGAAAAACAACATTAACCTCATTTAACAGATCAAGGTGCAACTAATTAAGTCTCTCCAAAACAATATGTGAACCGAAATATTGACAGCTAAAGTTATAAATTTGGTAGAGGTACACATCAAAATGACATACACCTCTACCACTTCCTTGTTTTTTAAAGACTACAGTGGCGTCAAGTGGGCGTGTAAATTACATTGTGAGGGGGAGTGTAAGGTTCGGAGAACCAAACGCGACCGATAAGAATTTCTAAAAGCATATCTAGAAAGATACGCCACAAAGCAGAAGAAACCGCACCAAGACGGAGATAACACAGGATCAGGAGCAAAACTTCCCTAGCATAAGGCAAAACAAAGCAACCTCAAAAACTGAGGCGATCTCGATAAACAGCGAGAATAACTAACAAAATAACTTCACGCACTAAATAATTAGGCGTAACAAGAGGTAGAGAAACAAAGCAAAACTCAATAAAAGTGAGTGAAGGAAAATAATGGAAAAGAAAAGAGAAAACCAATCTAATCTTAATTCTCTAACTGGACTTGTTGCGTTTCTTATTTGTACGAACCAGAAATGCAGCGACCGAATTTCCTATACCTTACCGACTTTGTTGTCAACATAAGAAAAACAATATCTAAGTGCCGGATGGTGGAAGTCCTGAGATATTTATAATAGGCAAGAAATCCAAAACAGGTGAAAGGAATAATTGCCGGGCAAGATTCAAACACCGGAACAGAGGCGGAAAAAATCCGATAGAGCGTCCCAACGACGCCAAAAAGAAAACCGAAAGCAGAAACAGCAGAGGCTGCTAATAACCATGACAAAAAC
The DNA here is from genome assembly GCA_029718625.1 of Synaphobranchus kaupii. Lineage (NCBI taxonomy): Eukaryota > Metazoa > Chordata > Actinopteri > Anguilliformes > Synaphobranchidae > Synaphobranchus > Synaphobranchus kaupii. The sequence goes on along the minus strand of CM056391.1, from coordinate 32,631,088 downwards.
AGCTAAGAACTACAACGATAACGTTTTAACTTTTAATTGTATATGTTTATCATTCTGTATCGGCATGTTGGCCGATACAAAAGCATTTCATACTGAAAAACAGGAGGTCGGGGTTGATTTCCCGATCCCCGATTTCTGACATGGAACTCTGACATACTAGTTGGAATAGCGTTTTATAAAAAAAAATTTCCGTTAGAAGACCGGGGTGAGGAATGAGTAGCCTAAGTGTTACAGACATCTGGCTAGGCTGGCTATTGTTTTCACGATACCAAACGTAAATAAATGAAGGGCTGTCATTTCCTAAATTAACAGGACTAACGTTAGCAGTAAAATGCCCAGTCCCTCCGCTCCGGTTGTAACGTTCTTCAGTCAGTGGGAGTAGCTGTGCCGTTGTCTGACACCACCTATAAACTGCGTTGTAGTTCACAGTAAAGCAGTTACCTTGTTCATGCGCAGTAGTTTGGGGCTATATCTCTGCTGTCACTACAGGCAGATAGTTAGCATTTTTCAGTGGAATTCCCCTTTAAATATAGACTAGTTAGACCTCCAGAGCCCACCACACATAAAAAATAACTTTGACTTACCGAAAATAAAAAACTTTTGCGTCTTCATCGGTCTCTGTGATGACAAATTGCAATATAACGTAATACTGATGCTCGAGTCTAGTGTTATAAAGTATTCCTTTTAAAGTATTCCTGAAAGGAGCTATATGTAACAAATTTACTGTACTAAATCATAAAATGACCATGATATGTCATCAGAGATTAAGGAAACATGCTAAGTCGAAATACTGGCTTCTCCGACAACAATGCTACAGCCAGTATGTTCTCCTTTGAAATTTCCATTCCGGGTCGGAACGTCTGTATTTGTTTTGGCCTGTGTGATTCACTATTCTCCGAGTTGACTCCGCCCACTGCCCATTACGAACAAGCAGATGTACTCCGGCACTCCGACAGCCGATTTACGAATGCCAAAGCTAAGTTCAACATCGTTTTCATTTAGCTAGCTAGCTAAAGATTTAAATATATATATATGTATGTAGTTACTAGCTAAACATACCACTAACGTTAGCTTATATCTGTGTGACCGTAAACATAGCCAGCCATGCATCTAGCTAACATTGACAGAGTTATAAAAAATCCACATGAGCTGGTTTATAATTTGCAAACAATGAATAAATTGCAAACGTATACATTAGCTGATCAACTTACAGTGTAGGACTCGTCATCGCTTGTCATTGTCAAAATAGAATAAGCTCGTCTCAAAATATAATGTTGCGCTCGGCTCGTCTTAGGCTCGTATCCGTTCAGTGTCCTCAACCTGGCAACCCTTCGAGTCTGAGCTTCGAGTCTGGGGAGGAGGGGGCGGGCGGAGACACATCTCTCCCATATTGTGAATTTGTACTGCAGTACCCATTTTAAACGCTCGGTGTCAATGTTACATATAGCTCCTTTAAAGTATTTTAATGACAGAAAATACCGTTCTTTTCTTTATCTGTTGTCCGAAATGAGTTGTTTTTCTTCTTCTATACAGTAGAAATGTGGAATATCTGCTGAGCCTCATGGATAGTGTAGTTTTTGAAATACCAAGCTAACAAAAAACACAATTTCACCTAAACAAAGTTGAAACATTCGTAACCGAGGGTCATAACATCAATCATAACGTTTCACAATCCAGGAGACTTCTGGGATTCTCTGTTGCATAATATTGTGGTTATTGCTTAGATTAATAAAATCTATGAATGGGAGAATATGAAAACCTAGGTGGCTCTCATTCACGCTTTCAGATCTATTTTTCTACAATCTATGGTTCAGATACATCTGCACAGCCGCCCATAAACAAATGAATGCAAGCATCCCTTGATCAAGGGGCCAGCTTTCAGCTCTCAACCTCAGCACCAGATATAATGTTGCCCTCTGCTGATGTCTATGATTTGCGCTCAAAAAGCCAGTTTTGGGCTCCATTCATTTTTGACAGCAAATTAAAAATATTTCCACTAAAATAATGATGTTAACTCTGTGCATTATATTTCTTAAAAAAATAATTTTTCCGAAGTAATTTTTTTGTTCTTACCACAAAGATCTTAGTGCTTTGTCTAAACGCATGGCGTAAAGTGCATTTAGGGTGTGTCCAAGTCCACTTTTGCTAGATTGACGGCGTGTTTTTTGAGCGCTAAGCATGGTGCAACGTGCAAATGGGCTGAACCTAGTCTCTTCATTAATTATAGGTGTGTCTTGGGCATGACATGCAATAAACCAATCACCGTAGGCTATCAAAAAAACTTTATGCACAGCGAATCCCGGGGACTGTAGCCTAGGCTATTTGAAAAACATTAAATGCAATATTCGCCGAACAAGGTTTTGAACTATTTCTATTTACTTACAGGCTGTTGGCCGACTCAGGCCGAGATGAACAGAGCTTTATTCTAATGACATCTGAAGTGCATTTTCAGAACTCAAATGTCCGTCTATTGAAGTACGCAAGTTTTCCATTGAATGACAATTCACACATTAGGTGTAAATGACCTTTTTAATGGATAGCCATTGTCCCGTAACAGAAGATTGTCCCCCCAGAGGATTACAGGAATTATTGGCAAATATAGGCTAAGTCATAGCTCGATCCAGGATAATTGCGAATAGTCTATACATGTAACCTTACACATACCATCGCACATTGCCTGGATGTTGATGGAGTGGGCTGAAACCAAAGTAATGCGGTATTCCCCTTCGCTGAGGGATAGGTAGCCTATGTGGTCTTTGACCTATGGACCCTTTTATTATTATGCATTTTTTGATATAGCCTACACAATAATAATATTTCACATTGTAATCTTGATATATTCAGTCATGCTTGTGCACGCCACTGTGTGTAACAGACAGTATTAAAACAATTAGCCTATGATTAAGCTGAATATGGTGGAATGGCTATTTTGGTGATATTTTTTTAGCTTACTTTATTATAGCCTATATATACATTATTGTCCTAGCCCAATTGCTTTTCTTAGGTTATTTGTCATAATTACAGTGTGGCCAGATGTCGCTTGTGTTGATGAATGAATTAAGGAATTTTTTATTAATTTGTTCTGCCAACATCCCTTTCATGATTATAAAACCTATAGGCTAAGCACAAACACAGGCTACCTTCATGTAGGCTATATGGGCATGCCGCCCAAAATAAAAGGTATTTTTAAAACTTAAGAACTTCTAAAGACGAGTGCCTCGGAATAGTTTTTCTTTATTACAAGTAAAATAACTGCTTATTATGTGTGTATGGTCCTGTTCTTTTAAATGTTATAATATAATTCAAAATCCTGATTCTTTCAGCAACCAACACCTCGACCAGAGTGATCACATTAACTTTGTTCAGTGTTGGTACCTTTGTTTTAGTCAAAATGCCAGTTTGTGCTGCTGTAGGCCGTTCAACTGTAGGCCGTTCACGTTTGTTCTATTTCGTTCCTTAGACTATTAGGGTTGTCAATATGGATGGCCTTCTGGGGCCAGATGCATCGAGACTTTTATACCAGAATTTGTCATAGTACATGACCCCCGCGTAGTGACATAATTCCTCCCATAAAGGGGGAGCGTCACTGCGGAAGTCCTCTTTAATTTTCTCGCCAATTCATATTGAGACTTGAGACTGTTTGTATCCTGTGTGAATCCCACAGTGCCTTGTGACTTCGGTCGGGGCTACGATTCTTATCGTTCAACACAATTTTTATCGTCGTCCAAAGGCGGCGATAAGCACTTAAGAGCGATATCCGCTGATAGCCATCTTGCACGAATATCGGCTCTTATACTGCAGCGGTAGGCACGTGTGCTACCGCATTTACTGCATTCACTCTAGCGAAGCAAGTTACGTGGTGAACAGGTTTGCATGCAGTAAAGTACAGGTTTGTATCTTTCTGCGATTTCATTGATCGAACCTGGGTGTGAAGAGTGTACTCCAGTGAGATCTACTACCAAACAATCGGCAAGCTACGGCTCCAGTGATTGATTCTAAGTCTGTACTGGCTGCGCGAGCACACCAGTGAGGCTTCCCAATTGGTTAGCGACGGTGCTACATCGAATGGTTTACAAGGCAAAGTACACTTGCTTCGCTACACTATCTGCCTCGACTTTCCCAACTAAAAACCACCGCCACGTTCTATTGTCTGCAGGTGCTCTTTACTGTACTAAGGGGTCAATTCTATTGATTGGACCTGGGCATGGAAAGTGTACCCCAGTGAGATCTACTACCATATAAGTGGCGAGCTACAGCTCTGGCCAATCGATTAGCGTGGGGCTATATCGATTGGTTTGTAAGGCAGCGTATGCGTGCTTTGCTACACTAGCTGCCTCGGTTTTCCTTACTAAAAGACCACCGCCACGTTTTATCGTCTGTGAAGTACTCTTTATTTTTCTAAGGCATGAGATTCCAGTGATCGTACCTGGGGGTGGAAAGTGTACCCCAGTGAGATCTGCTACCGTACAAGTGGTGAGCTACGGCTCTAGCCAATCGGTTAGCGCGGGGCTATATCGATTGGTTTGTAAGGCAGAGTACGCGTGCTTTGCTACACTAGCTGCCTCGGTTTTCCCTACTAGAAGACCACTGCCACATTTTGTCATCTGCGAAGTTCTCTTTATCTTTATAATCGGTGAGCTATTGCTCCAGTGATTGATTCTAAATTGGTACTGGCTGCAGTGGCACGCTAGTGAGGCTTCCCAATCGTTTAGCGCGGTGATACATCGATTGGTTTATAAGGCAGAAGTATGCGTGATTCGCTACGTTATCTGCCCCCCCCCCCCTAGTAAGGACCACCGCCATGTTTTATCATCTGCGAGTGCTCGTTATTATTCTAAGGCATAAGTGCCTTAGAGTTCAATTTATTCCTCCATACGTTTGTAAGTAGAAAAATACATGCAGGCACGGCTTTGTTTCAAAATAGGTTGTTTAATAGGGCAGAATGAACTAGTGGGTCTGTTCCCCAAGTACAGATCAACAAAAACCAACAAGTGAGGGAGAATGTCAACACTTATACTGGCGGTTATTAAGCCATTACTGAAGAAACCAATCCTCGAATCTGACAAACTGGAAAACTATAGACCCATTTCAAATCTTCCATTTCCATCAAAAATATTAGAGAAAGCTGTTGCTAAGCAACTTGGTGCATACCTTAGCTCAAACCATATCCATGAAATGTTCCAGTCAGGATTTAGACCCTACCATAGCACTGAAACGGCACTTGTTAAAGTTAACAATTAACAATTTACTATTATCAGCCGACCAAAACTCTGTGTCTGTTCTTGTACTCCTTGACCTAAGTGCAGCTTTTGATACAATAGATCATGAGATTCTACTGAACAGACTCCAGGGCTGTGTTGGACTAAATGGTCAAGCTCTTGCATGATTCAGATCATACTTATACAATAGGAAGCAGTTTGTTAAATTAAATGAAGAAGTATCCAGTTACTCAGTAATGAAATATGGTATTCCACAAGGATCAGTGCTAGGCCCAGTACTCTTTTCATTATATATGCTACCCCTTGGTGATATTATTTGGGCACATGGGGTAGATTTTCACTGCTATGCGGACGATACGCAGATATGCATTTCCATGAAACCCGGCGAGGCACTACCACTTTCTCGGTTAGAGGCTTGTATTGCAGATATTAAAGCTTGGATGCTTTCCAATTTACTGCTCCTAAACTCAGAAAAGACCGAAATGCTGGTTTTAGGTCCAAAAAAACAAAGGGAGAAATTGGGTACATCTACTTTAAATTCCGATGGTTGTTTAGTTGTTCCAAACTCAGCTGTGAAAGACCTAGGTGTTACTATAGACCCAGATCTAACCTTTAGCGCGCACATAAAAAACATATCTAGAGTAGCTTTCTTTCAGTTAAGGAACATAGCTAAAATAAGGCACTTCCTATCAGAAGGGGACGCAGAGAAATTGATCCATGCTTTTGTTACGTCTAGGCTAGATTACTGTAATGCCCTGCTATCTGGCTGCCCTAAATCCTTGCTAAATAATCTCCAGCTTGTGCAGAATGCAGCCGCTCACATTTTAACTAGAACTAAGAAATATGAGCATATTACCCCAGTACTAGCATCGCTTCATTGGCTACCAATTAAGTTTAGGATAGACTTTAAGGTTTTGCTTCTGACCTTTAAAGCTTTAAATGGACTTGCGCCAGTGTATATATGTAATCTGCTTTTACCATATAAGCCAAAAAGATCACTTCGTTCCCAAGACGCAGGCTACCTAGTAGTCCCAAGAATATCTAAAAACTTGACGGGTGGTAGAGCTTTCTGCTACAGAGCGCCACTACTGTGGAACACCCTGCCAAAATTTATAAGGGAATCAGACACCGTCTCAATATTTAAGTCTAGATTAAAAATGCACCTTTATGATCAGGCTTATAATGAGCTATAGTCTGGAGACAGGACCAGAGAAACATTTAGCCATAGAGTAATGTGGGGTGGCATCCTTTCCTTACTGTCACCTGTCAACAGCTGTGACCCCATCTTCCTGGGCTGGCTCTTGATAGGTGGGTAGGATTGTTTTCCCTCTCATGACTGCATGGTTTCTCAAACTCTGTCTTCATAGCTATGCAGCCATAGATTACTCCTGGCGGGGGCACTTGGAGTTTTTCCTTGCCACTGTTGCCCTTGGCTTGCTCTTGTGGGGGGTTTAGGCTGGGTTTTGCTGTGAAGTGCATTGTGACAACTTGTTGTGAAATGCGCTATATAAATAAATATTGATTGATTGATTATACTCTGTCCCACAAAGGAAACAAAAGACCAAATGCCTTGAATGAGAACACATCAGGATGTCAAACAAAGGTACTGCATATCAAAGAAGGAAATTTGACTGGATTAGGGGCCAGACGAAGTCATCTAATTTGGCCCCACCCGGGGTAGAGGATGTATACTGTATATCAAAGAAGGGAGCTAGACGAGGTAATCTCATATTGGCCTCCTACAAGGTGAGCCACTTCAGGGGGGTTAACTGTTCTTGGCTCCCATGATTTCAAACAATGCCTCCCTCAAGCAGAATGCCAACGGCAGAAGAGGTTGCGCCTACAGCAACGTCAAACACCTACTTTAGTCAGAGTCGGTCCGAGACAGCAGACCAATCTGACAAAGGGTTGAGAGGAGGCTTGGATACTCAATCTCTCTAGAAACCATTCTCTGTGCGGCCTTGGCACACATCGGTTGCGATATGCCACAGGCTAGCATTTCGGAGACGTCTAAGGTTTCACCGAAGGGCCCCTCAGGGGGTACGATTAGCTATGCCAGCATCAAATGATTTTCTGGTGAAGTTAAATAAAGGCTGGCCACGCCCTGGTATGTATCGGATGGCCAGAGATTGTAGGATGTTTGCGTCCATGTCAGATGCAGCGGTTCATGGGCTGGACCGATTGCCTTCTGTGGAACCTGCCATTGCGGCATTAGTAGTGTTCCCAGAAGAGGTGGTCCGGGCAGACGCCCGTTGCCTTAGGCCACAATACAGAGCAACAGACAATCTACTATGTAAGGCTTATAGAGCAGCTGCCAGAGCAGCACAAATTGGTAATTTGCTGTCATGGCTAATGCTTGCGCAGTTGCAGACGATGCATGATGCAGAGGTTGATACCTCATTGAGCGATGCGAATGATGGGGTTACTTACTAGTCGAGCGCAAACCAGGAAAAAGGTGAAGAGAAGAAGAAGGATCTCCAAGGCTTAGTGGATGCCCAATGCGGGATAATGCAGCTTCTGAGCCGAACGGAAAACTCGGATGCTCAGTCTTTCTATCGGAGGCGTGGGTCGCGGGAATTAACCAAAAGACGCAGGAGTCCAGGTGAAGTCGTAGAAGAAAAAAGAAAAAAGAGAGCGAGCCCTTGAGGTCGCCCACCTAAAATACCTGACTGGCTAGAGGAGGGTCCACGCTGCTATTGGTTGTTGGGAGTACCCGCCTTCACCTCCTTGCCACAGTGCCCGTCCCGGGCGGGTCACACTAATTTTAAGAAATTAGTTCGGAAATGTAATTAAGTTAGCTAACTCTCAACTCTACCGAAATAGCTGCAACCACATCAGCTAAAACCTCATTTTTCCAGTCTAAAATTGATACATGTGTATCTAATCCACGTAAACTCTTTTCCACCTTCTCCTCCCTGCTCATCCCCCCTCCACCCCCTTCACCCTCCTCCCTCTCTGCAGATGACTTCCTGCCCCACTTTGAAGGGAAGGTGGCCACGATCCGCAACTCCTTCACGCATCCGGTGACACCCCACATCCCCCATACTGAACCCATCGCTACACTGTCGTCCTTCAAGATTCTGGAGGACTCAGATGTGCTCCAGCTGGTGACGCGCCATCGCGCAACCACCTGTCCACTAGACCCCATACCTTCAGCAGTCCTACAGTCTATATACGCTGAGCTCCTTCCATATCTGTCCTCCATTATCAACACCTCCCTAATCTGTGGCCATGTTCCTGCTGCCTTTAAAACTGCCTGTGTAACCCCACTCCTTAAAAAACCTAGGTTGGATCCCTCTGATGTCAGGAACTACCGTCCTGTATCTCTCTTGCCCTTCCTGTCCAAAACAATTGAACGTGCTGTGCTTAACCAACTGTCTGTTTTTCTCCACCAGAACAACCTGCTTGACCCGCATCAGTCCGGTTTCTGAACCGGCCATTCCACTGAAACTGCTCTCCTGGCCGTGACGGAGGCACTCGCCACTGCTAGAGCCTCCTCCCTCTCCTCTGTTCTGATTCTCCTTGACCTGTCTGCGGCATTCGACACGGTCAACCACAAACTCCTGATCTCCACACTCGCTGAGATGGGCACTGGGACTGCCCTCTCTTGGTTTGTATCGTATCTCGCTGATAGATCCTACCAAGTCTCCTGGAAGGGTTCCGTCTCTGCTCCCTGTCCCCTGTCTACAGGAGTCCCGCAGGGATCTGTACTGGGTCCTCTGCTGTTCACTATGTATACTAAGTCTCTTGGTTCAGTAATTAATTCACATGGCTTCTCATACCATAGCTATGCTGATGATACTCAACTCTTCCTCTCTTTCCCTCCCTCTACCCCACAGGTTAAGGAGAGGACATCTGCTTGTCTGACTGACATCTCTGAGTGGATGGCTACCCATCACCTGAAGCTCAACCTTGACAAGACAGAGCTCCTCTTCATGCCGTACAAGACCTCCCCACTACGTGACCTCTTCATCACCGTTGAAGGGACCATGGTGGCTGCCTCCCGCTCTGCAAGGAACCTGGGGGTGGTCCTGGACGACCGGCTGGACTTCAAAGAGCACATCAGGGCGACGGCACGGTCCTGCAGGTTCCTCCTGTACAACATCAGGAGGATTCGACTGTACCTGACCACCTACTCCACCCAGCTTCTTGTCCAGACCATGGTCACCTCACGCCTGGATTATTGCAACTCCCTGCTCGCAAGCCTACTGGCCTGCGCCATTCTGCCTCTTCAACTGATCCAGAATGCAGCTGCCCGGCTTGTGTTCAACCTCCCGAAATTTTCCCATGTAACCCCCCTGCTGAGATCACTCCACTGGCTGCCAGTTGCAGCCAGGATCAGGTTCAAAGTTCTGACCCTGGCCTACACTGCAGCCAATAGGACAGGCCCCGCCTACCTGCAGGACTTAATCCAGAACTATGTTCCTGCTTCTACAGCAGGGCGACTCGCACTTCCCCCCCTCTGTGTCAACGGCTCTCGCTTGTCCCGACTGCGGAGCTTTTCCACCTTAGCTCCTCAGTGGTGGAATGAACTTCCCATTCCCCTACGTTCTACTCGAACCCAGCCTGCATTCCGTCGAGGCCTGAAGACACACCTCTTCAGACTCCACCTTGACTGATTTTCTAACCTAGGAATATCAGTTCCCTGTGTTTTTCCTGTCTGTTTGTTATAGTTTATAATAGTATTTGGAATAGAAGTGTAGTATAGCTGATTTACCCACAGCTTACTGTGAACTACAGTCAACGTTCATTACAAGGGATAGCTGCTACATTATGGGAAGGATGTGCTTTGTCTTGTCTGTTCTGTAGTGATCTTGATGATGTCTCTGTATGCACTTATTGCTTTGGATAAAAGCGTCTGCTAAATTAATGTAATGTAATGTAATGTAATATAGTTGGTCTCTTGATTTTCGTTATAAATTTATGGAGCTAACCATACCAAACATGATTATTTTAGGCTTTGTTTAGGGGGAGATGGTTGATTATTCATTAGCGGCATGGGCTGGCAACCTCGGAGACGCGGTGCTACACGATAATTAGGACTTGGACACAACTTTATTTATTCGGCTCCGTTAGGCGTCAGAAACTGCATTTTTGATTAAATTGAATGAGAGGCTACTTTATCCATTCATGAGCATGAATGGATTCCCCTGGAGATACTGGGGACGCTAGGCGTCAGTAATGTTCTATACAAAATATAAGGGTGGTGATTGATTCTTTAGGCGCCGTGCTGGCGCGATCAGAGGCTATATTTATAGCGGGGTTCACACCTCGCCCGTGATCTGCGCAATCGTCTGGGCTTATGCTGGGTGGTTGTTAACTCCTATTGTTACCTAATGCTTTGATCCCCGGGGCCTGGAGCTCCAGAAGGGAAGTGAAAGATAGCGTTGGAATGTTACACAGACACAGGGGCATTTTTAGGGTTTTCTGTAGATACAAAGAGTTCCCTACTCAGGAAGAGAACTGGGGAGAGACAAACAGAATGATAATTGTCCTACAGCATGAATGGCCAGACGGCCTGCTATACGTGTTTCCTCCAGAGTCGCTGATCAATGTGACTCTGCACAGGCTCAGCATGAATGCAAATTCACCCCTACAACATGATGCTGCCACCTCTGTCCTTCACGGTTGGGATGGTGTTCTTCGGCTTGCAAGCCTCACCCTTTTTCCTCCAAACATAACAATGGTCATTATGGTTCAATATAGTTCAAACAGTTCAATTTTTGTTTCATCAACCCGGAGGACATTTCTCCAAAAAGTAAGATCTAGGACTTGTTTTACTGTGGATATAGATACTTTTGTACCTGTTCCCTCCAGCATCTTCACAAGGTCCTTTGCTGGTGTTCTGGGATTGACTTGCACTTTTCGCAACAAAGCACGTTCATCTCTAGGAGACAGAACGCGTCTCCTTCCTGAGCGGTTTGACGGCTGCATGGTCCCATGGTGTCTAAACTTGCGTACTATTGTTTGTACAGACGAATGTGGTACCTTCAGGTGTTTGGAAATTGCTCCCAAGGATGAACCAGACTTGTGGAGGTTCACACTTTTCTTTCTGAGGTCTTGTCTGATTTCTTTTGATTTTCCCATGATGTCAAGCAAAGAGGCACTGAGTTTGAAGGTAGGCCTTAAAATACATCCACAGGTACACCTCCAATTGACAATTAGCCTATCAGAAGTTTCTAAAGCCATGACATAATTTTCTGGAATTTTCCAAGCTGTTTAAAGGCACAGTCAACTTAGTGTATGTAAACTTTTGACCCACTGAATTGTGATATAGTGAATTAAAAGTGAAATAATCTTTCTGTAAACAAAAAATTACTTGTGTTATGCACAAAGTAGATGTCCTAACTGACTTGCCAACATTATAGTTTGCGAACATGAAATCTGTGGAGTGGTTAAAAATGAGTTTTAATGACTTTAACCTAAGTGTATGTAAACTTCCGACTTCAACTGTACATAAGTGTAGCCTGTCCTTGTCAATATGATGAAATTTGCATTTATCCCAAGCGTTTATCACCCGTCACTTTGGATAAAAGCGTCAAAATGACTGCAATGTAATGTAATGTAATGAGAACTTGTGGAGAAGGGGGGTGGGCTTTGGCACAGCCTTCTCTGCATCTTCTTTGTTGTACATGTGACTTCACAAAACAAAAAAAAACACTGGACACAACTGCGCATGTGAGATGAGCGCAAAATTAAAACTTCCGGGTTCAGATGTGCTCCCCATTAGTTTCAATTGGCGTCGCTATCTCTACATTTTATATACTCTAAGCCAGGGGTTCCCAAACTGTGGGTCGCGACCCCAAGTGGGGTCTCCCGATTTCAGGATGGGGTCGTCTGAAATTTTTTCTGAAAATAAGAATAGAAAGTTTTTTGTCTCTTCCAAATATGTGAACGTACTACATGTCCAACATTTCAACAACCCAAATATAAAAATATAATCATTACTTCATACATTTCAACCAATCACAGATCTACTGTGCATCTACTCTGTGATTTATGTCATTTTCAACAGAGGCGTGCGTGCACGTGCGTGTGTATGTGCACGTGTGTTGGGGTCGCGTACATTTGTAAGCATTAATTTGGGGTCGCATCAGAAACTTTTTTGGGAACCCCTGCTTTAAGCCCTTGATAAGATCTATGATACATTTCTTAATTCTCAACTAATTTTGTGAAATTTGGCTTCTCAGGTTACTTGATTTCCGATTTTGTCAGAACAGTTAGGCTATTTGTAAAATGCCCTTTTAACAAATTACTTTCAATTGCTTACAGGATAGGCTAACTTCGGGTTTTTTCAACTTGTACCTGTTTTTACTATTTCCACAATACTGTTAGGCTAATAATAATAATTTTGTCACATCTTTCTTTGTGCACCAAGCTAACCTGCTTTAACCAATGACTTGTTGAAGTCACTGCAATGATTGATATTTTTTAAATTGCACTTAATGTTCTACTATGGCACTCATCTGACTTCTCACAATGCCTTAGGGTGGTATAACCATACTGTTTGTGAATAAAGATCTTTTTTCCTCAACTTATTCAAGACTCAAACTCAGTATTCAAGAGTTTGCCCCATTCAGTTACCAACTTCAATAATTTCACTCATGTTGAACAGTCACATGATAGATAGGGGGAGGGTATTAACACATTTCACCATTAATCTGCCATTAGTCCTCCAAGATACAGATGGAAATTAGTTTGCGGGCAGACAAAGCATTATGCAAGGTATTGTGGGATAGCTACTTGGCAAGAAGTAATTACCTGATGATGAGGGCTATCAAAATTTATGGACACTCCTTGAAGTATTATTTCGATAGGGAGAGCTGTCATCAACGTTTTTAAGTTACGTGATAATGGAGTCATGCCAAAATAATTAGGGAAGTGGAAGAATGAAAAAGGGTTAAACCTTATACGTATATGTATTATTTACATATTTTTATTTACATATAGGGCAAAATTCACAACAAAATTTAAAGCCAATTTTCGAAAAACGGTGTTTTGCAAAATCACAATATTCAAATTCCATAAATCATTTTGTAGCTCTGATTCTGTACTTTAATGTGAGATGAAAAACTAAAATGTCACATTTTTAAACATGTATCTGAAGCGGGGATTCGGTCACAATTGAGTTTGATGCATCTATGATGCAACCTCAGACCCAGATCCAATAGGCACACTGTACATTGGGGAAATTTTTCACCCTTCAAAAACCATGATAAATGTATTTTTCAAAAACGGGAAGCTCAAATTATATTCAAACATGTCTTACCGTGTTCTGCTGAAAAATGACAGCATTGTTTCAAAGGTTACGGGCTTCGGAAGTTGCATTCTTCTTGCTCTTATTCTGGCTACATCTGCGCAGTTTGGCCATCTCCCTACATTATAGCTACCCCAACTCCTGTGTCTAGTGGTGCTGCAGCAGAAGGCCGTCTGACACGGGGAACAGCTGAGTAGTTCAGAAAGAAACTACTCAGCTAGAAACTTCACATGCTCGTTTTTATTCCTTTGATGGTTGCAAATCTCTGTCAAAATGATCACAGCACACCCGATGGTCAGCTAAACAAAGATTACGGATAGAAGTTTTGATATTCATCTGCATAACAAGCAGCCAGAGCCACAGTCTATCACGGTTGCAGAGTGGAATAGTTAGTTTGTAAACTCTTTAGTTAGTTTGCGAAGATGAAGTACACCACATTGGTAAGCACTGCCCTTCTAGCTAGCAGATGTTTACAGCCGGCTGGAGGTAGTGCTTGGTTTGAGAAAAATAGTCCCAATTCAAATAATACATAGACTAGCTCTTTTTCAAAACAATTTCTGAAAAATAAGTTGAGACCGCTATGAATAAACCGTGAGCTTTCCGTTTTTCGAAAAATACTTTAGCATGGCTTATGAAGGCTGCAAATTGTGCCCCTGTGTATTCCCTGTGTATTGGAGCCGGGTCTCTACTATTCACAAATTCACAATCATCCAAGAATATCTAAAAATAGGGACTGGGTTCAAAAATAACAACCTATCCTTTAATGACATTCAGCCTTAGGTCTGCCTGGGGACTGAGACCAAAGTTCTGCAGAACACACACCCCACAAAACACACACACACACACACACACACACACAACAAACACATAGAATTTCTGTGAAAGGTGCATGAAGCTTGAATGAATGGCTGTGGTCTTCCTGAGACGCAATGTGTGGCTAGGCATTTCTTACTCCTAATTATATATAAAAATAAAAGTCCAGATTCAGCCTGATTTTTTATTATACAGTACTTGTCAGGATCCTGTACTTTGTCTGTCTGTTTATTCTGTGTAATTATTTTTCCTGATTTCTTTGCCTATTTTCCCGCATTACCCTCGCGATTGTCTGTTTATTTTCCTGACTTTGTGTATTGTTCCATCACTCTAGTTCCCTTGTCAGTCCACGTTCCATGTTTCCTGAGATTCCACTCCCTGTCTTTGTCATTGCACTATTCGGGTGATTTTGGGAACATTCGGGTTTCCTCTGTATTTCGTATCTCGTTTTCTTCCTTCTGGTTTTATTCATATTTTTATATAATACTAATGTACTAATCATACTAACTGTTAGATTAGATTTAATACTAACCTGCTAACAAACTAATGTGTATATAATACTAACCAGCTAACCTACTAACATTAGGGTTTTAGAGTTTACTACTAACATTACTAATTACTAATTCATCTTGAGTTTCTACCTGCAGCTGTCATTTTCCTCCTCCTTATCATATCCCTGCATCTATCTGTGATTTCTCATTCTCTGCACGTGTGTCCACTTCCGCGTTCCTCCCCTCCGAGCTGTGCATGTGTCTACCTGCTAACCCCAGGCTGTTTGTTATCATTGTGTCTATGTGAATTCCAGTCCGTGTCTTACGTTTCCCCTGTTATTGTATTATTGGTCCTTGTTAACCCTCATTGTTCTCACCTGTGAGCAATCTCCCCTCCCCGCCTCTGCACACCTGATTCCCATTATGTCTGTCTCCCTCTGTGTATATATACCCTGTCATCTCAGTGTTTCTTCGCGAGTGCCTCACCATTGATTTGCTACTGTGTGTCTTTCTATTTTTCCGAGTACCTGCCCTAGTTATCTGTTTTATTCCTGAGTATCTGTCTCCTAGTTTTTTTTATCCGTAGTCCTTTGTCTGTTGTTGTTTTAGTTTTGTTTTCTTTTTGTTCCTCTTACGCCTCCCTGGTTTTGACCCCTGCCTGTGTTCTCGCGACCCTGATTTTGGATTCTGTTTTTGTGCCTTTGTTGTGTCTTCCCGGTTCCAACCCCTGCCTGTTCTGTGACTACCCTTTGGACTCTTTTTGTACCGTTGCCCTGTCTCCCCGGTTTTTTGACCCGGCCTGTTGTACTACGGATTGCTGCCTTGCCCCTAAATTAAACTTCGTTTTTTGTACTTTCTGCCTGTGACTGTGTCCTGTTTCCACCTACCCTAACAGTACTTAACAACCCTTTGGATGTTCTATTCAAAAAGTTACTTGGGAAGTTTAGCTGTTTCAATTATATATTTAAAATTCTTATAATTAATGTCTACATTGCCAGATCTTCATAAGGGATGTCATGAATTCCCTCATTTCCCTTATTTGTGTAACTGCCTTAGAGGAAAGTGAATGATTTGTATCAGACTTTGTGATCTAAATCTGTACTAAAAAACAAAAACAAACTTAACAGATCTGTAAAGCTACAGTGTGCACCATAATTCATTGGAAAGTGACACATTTTTTGTTATTTTGGTCCTGTACTCTAGAACTTGTTTGACGTCAAGAAGTCATGGCACGCAAAAGATATGCGACCAAATATTAAAAATGATTGCTTTATTCTACATTATGTTAAACTGTCCAATATTTTTTGATGCCCGAAAGTGGGGGGACTATGTACAAAAGGTTCTATAATTTCTAAACGGTTCATCCGATATGGATGAGAATACCCTCAAATTAAAGCTGACAGTCTGCACTTCAACATTATTGTCATTGTATCCTTTCAAACTCAAAGTGCTAGAGTACAGAACCAAAATAACAAAAAATGTGTCACTGTACAATGAATTATGGCGCTCACTGTATTTATTTATAGGGCCTTTGCAATTGACCTTTTTTGTTATATAATTCATTTTCAGAAAATGTTGGAACTGAAATTACGTCAAAAAAGATCTGGACTGCACCTGCACCATACGCCCAGCTTCAGAAGATCCATTGACAGTATAGGAAAGAAAAGAGTTTCTCTATTCCTGATTGCTGGTTTTTATTGTCTCTTTACATTTAGCAATATATTTAGAAGAAAAGGACTAGGTAAGGTGAATTTACTGTGTAATCAAATACTTTAATTGATCAATGAAGTGTTGAATAACAACAAAAATCGCAAAATCCCTGCAGGCCTCCAAAGCCAGGGTTGGGGAGCCTGAGATAACCTTTCGATTCTCTTGGTTATTTTCATGTTCCCACTCATGCATTTGCTACAAAGAGTTTGCTTGCCTGTGTGAGCAGACCAGTGGGGTGTCTACCTGCCATTCACAGAATTATTGCATGATTAAAGGATGCATAATCAAGTGATAAAGGAGAGACAGACGACAATTTCAAAATGAAACTGAACAAAGCCGGAGATGCTTTACAACCGCCCAAGTTGAATAAACCACAAACAATAGACCTGTTATTTCCATACGTGTAGAAAATGTATTCTGAAGGAGTACAGCTGCAAAAGTGAAACTTGCCATTTCTTTATCTTCAGAGGAGACAGGGAACACCACTCCTGTCCCTGAGGGCAGAGCCAGTATTAAAAGAAGTAAGGAAATAGCTTTACCTACTCAAATACATTTTAACAATAAGTAAAATTCTGTTAATGCTGGGGGAGTCACACAAATTTGAATGTGACATGCATTTTGGGTTATTTTATTATCAAAATAACCACTCTGTTGACCAACCAAATTAGGATGTGTTAATTGTACATATTCTTTCATTCCAGCGTTTTCAATTGTCCAATATACTTGCATGGCTGTAATCGTACGCTGTGTTGGTGCCGTATGTATGAACTGAAATTGTACATTACAACAATTTGCATATTTATTTTCGCGAATTATCAACCTTATCTCATTGTATTTTTATGCATCCAATTTCCACCTGATTTACATGTTCGTGTTTTTACTCGCATGCATTTGGGAGCAACTCGGGATAAAATCATTAGGTAATGAGGTACACGGCTCTCTGGAATTTCAAACAGCCTTTCATGCCTCGCACACGCCATTACTGGCACTGCTATGCCCATTCTAAGCACTTAAAGCCTGGCACCACTGGCAAGCCTCTTCCCGTACCCACCAGGACTGTATTGTCTAACTGAGAATTTTATTTTATTTTATTTCTTAAAAATAAATCTTGCTTATTTCGGTGGCGCTCTAAAACAAACCGAAAGTGTGCACAGACACCATTATAATCAGGAATAGCATGTGGTACCTGCATTTCCCCAGTCAGTCATTCTGGCAATATCCACAGCTGTGAAGAAAGGTTCCCCACTGAGAAATGACAAAGAAAAGAAAAACAAATCACAAAACCAATAAGCAGTGCTGAAACTGAATTAGCTATGCCTTTATGGAAATGGGAGCGGCTGATGACTCTGACAAGGGGGCCTGCTGCGCCTTTATAACGCATTTGACAAATAAACTCTCCATGCGTTTTTGAAATGATCTACAAAGTGATTAAATAAGTAGGCAAATGAAAATAAATCAATAAAAGCAGGAAAATGAGATACCCTACCAGATGTTGCTATTGCGCTGACTTTTAAAGGACATTTCATTTCTCTATCATGAAAGGAAAAACATGAGATGTTATGCTATGCCTTTTTTTTAATTTTTTTTATTTTTTACACTGGTTGTAATTATGTGGGGAGACGTATTTTTATTTGCCCACAAAATTGGAATAATCTACATTTGTCCTTCAGGAGAGCCTTTTTTCAATTTAAGGTCTATTCAGACTGAAAGGATGTGCCTAACTGCTCAGCTTGAGACAGACTTTTTTATTTTATTTTTTGTGTGTAATGCTGGATTTGCCAACAGCTCTGCGCTTACTGAGCACACATTACTGCACAAATCAGGACCACGGTCAGCAACAAATCGGCAGCTGTGTTTTTATCCGGGCCATGCCTAGCCAATAAGTGACCTCACTGGTGTGGTTTATTAAAATTAGACTTGTACAAACACTTGGAATAGATATATTAAGTGCTTAAGTGCTGTTAAAGATGAAAAATGTATGTATGTACAGTTACACTCAAAATTATTCAACCCCCTTCACTTTTTTCACACTTTATTGTGTTGTAGATTTAATTTTAAATGGATAAAAATCTTTGCCCATCAATCTACACTCAATAACCCATAATGACAAAGTGAATGTTTTTAGAAATTTTTGCAAATGTATTAAAAATTAAACACTGAAATAGCCTTTGCTTTAATGTATTTGTAAAGTATCATATTTCATATTTGGTCACAAATCCTTTGTATGCTGTTACTTCCTGAAGTCTGTGACCCATCAACATCAAAAGACTCTCGATATCTTATTTTCAGGTACTGTTAAAAGCGATACTATAACCTCTCTGCATTTGAATGGATCTCTATGGGAATTGGGGGGTGAGACTAGATTCAGCTGTAAATTGCACTGGTACAGTATGGAACACCTGACTGGTGAAATGGCTGTAAGTTATCAAGGGTCTGAGCTATCGAACGAGCCCCAAACCATCACTCTGTTGCCAGATATGGAGTAGATGTGGATGGCTCACTGCAAGGGTTATTTCTCCTGACACATTTTCCTATAGAACTCTATGGGGAAAAAAGTCAGGAGAAGAAACCCTTAAAGTGATCAATCCACATCTACTCCATATCTGGCCGTAGAGTAATGGTTTGGGGCTTGTTTGATAGCTTAGACCCTTGATGAATTACAGCCATTTCGCTAGTCATGTGTTCCATACTGTACCAGCATAATTTACAGCTGAATCTAGTCTCACCCCCCAATTCCCATAGAGATCCATTCAAATGCAGAGAGGTTATAGTATCACTTGTAACAGTACCTGAAAATAAGATATCGAGAGTATTTTGATGTTGATGGGTCACAGACTTCAGGAAGTAACAGCATACAAAGGATGTGTGACCAAATATGAAATATGATACTTTAAAAATACATTAAAGCAAAGGGTATGAATACTTATGCACATTAAAGATTCAGTTTTTGAATTTTAATACATTTGCAAAAATTTCTAAAAACATGTTTTCACTTTATCATTATGGGTTATTGAGTGTAGATTGATGGGCAAAAAATGGCAATTTTAAAATTCTACATTATGTTAAACTGTCCAATATTTGTTGATGCCCAAAAATGAGGGGGACTATGTACAAAAGGTTCTATAATTTCTAAACTGTTCATCCGATATGGATGAAAATACCCTCAAATGAAAGCTGACAGTCTGCCCTTCAACCTCATTGTCATTGTATCCTTTCAAACTCAAAGTGCTAGAGTACAGAACCAAAATAACAAAACAATGTGTCACTGTCCAATGAATTATGTATATCCACTGTATATACAAGGTGGACAAAATATCAGAAACACCTACAAAAACTGAATATCTAGTAACTAATAATGAGTAGGCCTCGTTATTTTGCCTTCAAAACAGTTTCAATCCTTCTAGGAATGTTGTAATACAATTTCTGAACTGTGTGTAGTGGGATATTGGCCCATTGTTCAAGAAGGACGGTCTCCAGTTCTTTACGGGATGAAGGAGCTCCAGAACTTCCCATAAAGGTTCAATTATGTTTAGATCTGGTGATTGAGCAGGCCATGGAAGGCATTTGACATCATTCTCGTGTTCTTGGAACCATTCTGTAATGTTTGCAGTGTGTATGCAGTGTGTATGGGGGTGTTTGTTACGACCCCGGAAGTGGACTGGACCCAAATGCACGACTCGAACACAGGAATGCCAAAACTCAATATTTTATTATGATCAGGGTAGTCCTGAGCATGGGGAGAAAGGCAAAAGGTGGTTAGTGTTCCAAGCCGGAACTGGATGAGCAAGACAGACAACAGAGTGCGTAGCTCTAATAAATTATGCTTCGACCAAACTCCTGAAGCATAGGGAGAACATGAATGACAGACAGTCCAGGTATGATGCTGCGGGGGAGCAGTGGGAGTAGGAGAAGCCAGGGAAGGTTATGGAGATGGACAACCGGTTTGGTGGAGCAGGGGATGAGTGGGAGCGGGAGCGGTAGAGCAGGACAGTGGAGCGGGGTCCGGGCAGGATGCAGGACACAGGCGTTGCAGCAGGGCAGCGGCAGTAGCAGCACAGCAACAGCAGGGTGGCAGCAGCGACAGCAGAGGCAGGAGCGACAGCACATCAGCAGCACCGCAACACTGGCAGTAAGCGGGCACCGCCGCAGAGTGGAGGAACAGGAGCCCAGGCTGCATGCACACACGTCAGGTGGGAGGCAGGGAAACCGCAACACAGGCAGGGATTACAGACGACTGCAGGCTGGCAGACTGAAGCAGACAGAGTTAGTATAGCGAGATGAAACAATGAACAGCAGGAAGTGCTGTTCCAGACTGAGCAGACTTTGACTAGGCAGAAATGCAGGGCGAGTAAACGCTGGCACAGAACAAGACTTTAAGGTAGTAACTAGACAAGGAACCAGACAGGACCAGAGGTTTCAGACAAAGAGCATTAATGAACTGGCACAGGACAGAAAACACCGGGTGACTAAATGCAAGCATTTAATTGGTATCAATTAGGTGCCGCGTGCGAATGTATGCAAGAGTGATTAACAGAGCGGAGAGTGTGGAATGCATGCAAAACGGGGGAATGGGATAGGCTGAGATAAGTGCAGTGAAGCAGAGTGACACAAACGGGAAAACACGCCCAACCTGCAGCAAGGGGGAAAACGGACTATGGAGAGACAAACACGAGACAGGGGGAAAGGGAAAACACGGAGAAACAATAGGACGGGAGTGGGAACGTTACAGTGTTATCATGTTGGAATATGGGGACTTAATGAGGGAACAGT
Source organism: Synaphobranchus kaupii (assembly GCA_029718625.1). Lineage (NCBI taxonomy): Eukaryota > Metazoa > Chordata > Actinopteri > Anguilliformes > Synaphobranchidae > Synaphobranchus > Synaphobranchus kaupii. The sequence continues at coordinate 32,609,828 of CM056391.1, read as the reverse complement.
GTTTGCACCATAGGGTGCACCTGGTCTTGTAAAATAGTTTAATATTGTTTGCCCATTACATGTCCATGGAGAGCAATCATTGGATCCAATGAGTCCCATGAAATGGCTGCCCATACCATTACAGAACCACCACCATACTTAACAGTTGGCAAAAGACAATGTGGATTGAATGCCTCCTTAGGCTTTCTCCAAACATAAACCCATCCAGTTGTATTAAAAGAGTAAAAGATGACTCATCAGACCATATCACTTTTCCCCATTGCTCAGGGGTCCGGGTTTTGTGTTCCTTATGTTATGCGTTTTTGTTCATTAGCCTTGGATACAAATGTTTGCCTTGGATACAAACAAATGACGGCCCTGCCATAAATACCAGCTTTGTGAAGCTCACAACATACTGTTTTTGTTGAGACTGGTTCAGATATGCATTGATTCAATTCTGTGTTGATTTTTAGAGCTGTCGTTCTGTGGTTATTAGCAACTATCCTACCAAGTGTCCATCTGTCCCTGTCGGAGAGCTTTGACTTGTGGCCACAGCATTTTGCTGATGCTGTTTTTTGGTGTTTGGCATATGTTCTCATAATTTTTTTTTCCATAATTCCATTCAAAAAGTGAAACTTTCATAGATTATAGATTCATTACACACAAAGTGAAATATTTCTAGCCTTTATTTGTTTCATTTTTCATAATTTTGGCTTACAGCTCCCAAAAAAAACCCCCAAAACAGTATTTCAAGAAATTAGAATAGTGTGTCGAAAATCAGCATTTACTTCAGTTATTTCAGAGAATGAATGTTTTAGACTGAGTGTCACACTCTGTACGTGGTGGTTTTTGAAGCACTGACTCCAGCCTCAGTCCACTCCCTCTGCATCTCCACCAAATTTTGGAATCGTCTTTGCTTGACAATCCGCTGAAGCCTACGGTTATCTCTTTTGCTTGTGCACCTTCTCCTGCCACATTTTTCCCTTCCACTAAACGTTCTATTGATATGCTTGGACACTGCACTCTGTGAACAGCCAGCCTCCTTAGCGATGACCTTTTGTGGCTTACCCATCTTCTGGAGGGTGTCAATGATGGTCTTCTGGCCAATTGTCAAGTCTGCAGTCTTCCCCATACTGAACCAAACTGAGATACCTGTCCAATTTAACGACACATCTGTAGAAAAACTTTGCAGGTGTTTTGAGTAAATTAGATGATTAGAGTGTGACACTCAGTCTAAAACATTCATTCTCTGAAATAACTGAAGTAAATGCTGATTTTCGACACACTATTCTAATTTCTTGAAATACTGTTTTGGGGGGTTTTCTGGAGCTGTAAGCCAAAATTATGAAAAATGAAACAAATAAAGGCTAGAAATATTTCACTTTGTGTGTAATGAATCTATAATCTATGAAAGTTTCACTTTTTGAATGGAATTATGGAAAAAAAAAAAACTTTTCCATGATATTATAATTTTTTGGAAAGGATCTGTATATATACATATATATATATATATATATATATATATATATATATATATATATATACAGCTCTGGAAAGAATTAAGAGACCACTCCAAAATGATCAGTTGTCTTGTTGTTATTTTGGTTCTATACCCTAGCACTTTGAGTTTGAAAGGATATAATGACAATGAAGTGCAGACTGTTAGCTTTAATTTGAGGGTATGTTCATCCATATCAGATGAACCGTTTAGAAATTATAGAACCTTTTGTACATAGTCCCCCCCATTTTTGGGCATTAAAAAATATTGGACAGTTTAACATAATGTAGAATAATGTAATCATTTTTAATATTTGGTCGCATATCCTTTGCATGCCATGACTTCCTGATGTCTGTGACCCAACAATATCAAAAGACTCTTGATATTTTATTTTCTGGTACTCCTACAAGCGATATTATAACCTTGCTGCATTTGAATGGATCTCTATGGGAATTTTGGGGTGGGACTAGATTTAGCTGTAAATTACACTGGAACAGTATGGAACACATGGTTTGCTAAATGGCTCTAAGTCATCGAGGGTCTGACATATCAAACAAGCCTTAAACCATCACTCTGCTGCCAGAAATACAGTAGATATTGATGGATAACTTGAAGGGTTTCTTCTCCTGACTTATTTTTCCATAGAGTTCAATAGGAAGATTTGTCAGGAGAAACAACCCTTAAAGTGATCCATCCATATCTACTGCATATCTGGCAGCAGAGTTATGATTTGAGACTCGTTTGATACCTCAGACCCTTGATGACTTACAGCCATTTTACCAACCATGTATTCCATACTGCACTTCAACCTCAATGTCATTGTATCCTTTGAAACTCAAAGTGCTAGAGTACAGAACCAAAATAACAACAAGACAACTGATAATTTTGCAGTGGTCTCAATTTTTTCCAGAGCTGTATATATAATTATAGTATATTGTGAATGGTGAAATACTATGCAAATGCAGGTGGTCTTATTACTTTTAACTTAAGTAGGAACCACTACATGTTGCCTGTATTCACTCACATCAGCCCTTCATTCTCAGTCTTCACCTTCACTTGATAATACTATTGTTTCTGTAAAGTCCATTGCCGTTTGAATTGGTTCGCAGAGCACATCTTCAGAAATGATACAATTTGGTGGTCTGTCATAATCAAATATTCTGATATGTACACATGTGTATAATCTTTTTGATAGTTTAATATCCCAAGCTCTTCTTTTACACAAATGTTTGGATTCACACTCCACCCCATGGGCCTCCGGTCGTCGTGTCCTCCGATTGGCTAACCCGAGCTTATTATGCAAATTGGACAGGGGGTCTTGTCAAGAGCCCATGAGCTGACGTCACTAGGCAGAGTGGCAGCTGACACGGGGAGATAGAAACGAGAACGAGAGAAGGAATGAAAATATATAAAAGATAAATAAGGCGAAATCAAAACAATAGGACGGAGCGAGGGGAGGGAGAGTTTGTGAGGGAGAGCGAGCGAGAGAGAAGAGCAAGGAGAGAGGAAGAGAGAAAGGAGTAGAGAAGGGAGAGTGTGTGCTTGAGATAGAGGGACAGGAAAGGGAGAGCGAGCGGGTGAGAGAGAGAGAGAGAGAGAGAGAGAGAGAGAGAGAGAGAGAGAGAGAGAGAGCAGTCGGGCCCATTGAAGAAAGATGGCTACAGTCACTGCGAACGGAGTGCAGCAAGAGAATGGATTCAGCACCACGAACAGCGCCGGCAGGATGAACGGGCTCACAATCGGACAGAATACCATTCCCATGAAGGACCACGACGCCATCAAACTGTTTATCGGACAAATACCGAGAAACCTCGAAGAGAAAGATCTGAAGCCCTTGTTTGAGGAATTCGGGAAGATATACGAACTCACGGTGTTGAAAGACAGGTTTACAGGAATGCATAAAGGTCGGTTCTATTATTGTACTATTGATTTTGGACCACTTCGGTCTGAACTGGTATATATTCTTAATCACTTTGACAGAATTCATAAAAAAGTGTTTCATTTATCGTCCGAGTGGGGGTTGGGACAGCGAAGAGAAATGTCGTACATTTTATTTCAAACTAAAAGAAGTTGCAGACTCTTCAGGGACAGTGTGCATGCATTTGTATGTGTGTCCATGGGCCGAATTCCACAACCACGTGAAAACTATCGTTTAAGGGCATTGTCTCTGGATGTGTTTACATGGGATAATTATGCTAAAGGAACTATTGAACCACACAGAGTGCACAGTAAACCGAATAAGAATAAAAGTGTCCTAACGAGGCACTTGTATTAGTTTGCCTAATATTGCCTTTTGCCCAGGGAAGTGAACGTCATAACATAGTCGGAAGTTTGGAAGAAGTAGGTGGACTTTTAGTTCACCATTGGGTTGCACTCGTGGACTGGACTTATAAATTGGTGAATATAATCGTTCCTGTAAATTGCTTATAGGCAGGAACAGGAAAGGGAAATAAATGATATGGTGTCTCTGTTTTGCTGCCAGTTTCCATATCCTCGCTCTTAAAGAGCCCAGATGTCACTGCTAAAACCATTTCCCCTTCCCCGAGTGCAATATTTGCAATTACATGCAAATTGAAACAAAGCTTCTTTTAGAAGTTGCATTCCGAAAACCGTTGCTGTCTCTTACAAAATGGCGTAATTTAGTTGTCAGACAAGCGAAACGCGCCTTCGCCAAAAATCCCAAACCTGCACAACAATTGCTCTTAATGTGTTCTTGCAGTTCCCATAATATAGACTATAGCTCCTCGTATCCAAAAGTCTCCGAAGTTAGATTTGATTAGACCGTGCAAGCATTATACATGCATATATAAGACTATGACTAGAAATGTAAATCTACGTTAATATCAGAGTAAAATGTTTAGTGTTCAATCAACTCTTATAGAGTAGGCTACACATGGTACCTATTTGACTTATATGTAGGCATATTCTGTAATTTAATTAACACTGGACATTTTACCGTGATTAAAAGACAGTTACCTTTCATGTCAACCTCTTACTGACCGCAGATTACTGTTTCAATGAAAGCAAAGTGTTGATTTTTTCACGGTTGTTAAGAAGTCATGCAGATAAAACATGGCCTATTACTGCCGCTTTCTAACTATCCTGTATTATTTTAAACAGTAAAATAAATTATAACTTTAAAAAATAATAAAAATATAACTTTAAACAAACTGAACGTTAGTTTACACTGACAAATATGTGCACGACACCTCACTTCAGTGCCTTCCATCAATAAATTATGGGTTCGTAATAAGTTTCCAATCATAGCATTTGGATAAAAATTTGAATACCTCCCAAAATAATTTGTCACAAAAATCATAACGTATTCGATGATCCTGAAATGTAGTCATGTATGCAACATTCATTTGAAAAGATGCCATCAACATTGAACAGATGACGTGTATGTCAGAATATCTCCGAGTATTTGAGTAGAACATTTACTGGCTGCAGTGATAAAATAATTGTTTAGCATTCGCCCTTACGGTAGCCATGCAGCCTATAAAATCATTTTTCGCTTTGAACACCTTTTAACAAAATAAGCATTTGCAGCTTACGATAACAAACAATTTACCATACGACTTGATTTTGATTGACAACATGTCCATCAATTTTTTGTTGTGTTTGCAGTAGCCTATGAATACAGTTATTATTTTCCTATTATTTCTAAGTCACTTAGGCCCTACCTATTATATTTGGCAAATACTGGACTAGGTAACATTAGGCAATATATCACAAACAATAATTGTTACCATCAGCACAAAACTGTTATTATATTATATTATTAATATTATTATACTATTATTATCAGACATTAGCGCCTTATAGAAAATGTTGAAAGATTCACATCAAAAGTGTGTAGATTTGGTAAAGAGCTGCCTATCGCCTATCAGTAGGGCTACAACTCTCCCTTTTCGTGCTGCGGAACAGACTTCTACTTCTGAAGATATAGGTTTCAGACTCGCCCCAGGGGGGCTAGAGGCGAGCCCGATAAGAATAAAAGTACCTAGCCTATATTTAATAGACTCCGTCCTCTGGAATCTATATGGCACTATGAGGAAAGTTCCCGGCACGCAGCTCTCGTGAAAGTGTCAGTTATATATAAATTGGTAGATAGGCTGCATTGTAGTATGGTCAATTAAAACCAATTAAAACAATGAATACTCAATGATATTATTATTTTACTTTACTCCGTTTACCCCTGACCGTTACGCATTGGGAGTATTTCATGGTGAATAAACTTATACTGAACTGCCTGTTTACCCCGCTTATTCTGTAGCTACTGTATAGGCATACCACCAATTTTAAATGGAAGCTATTAATTTCACAACCAAGGCTGTGCCATACTCTGTGCGTGTGCGCGCGCGCGCGTGCATTTTGGGGCGGGGGCAGGCACGCCCCATAATTGTTCTCAACAATAACAAGCAGAAGGAATGGTTTACACAATGTAATATTCCGTACTACAAGGTTCAGTCTGTTCCAAAATTTCGTGTTTTAATAATATGTTTATGTTTCATATCATATGTTTACATTTGAATTCTTGCCATTCTTAAGCTTGTTAAATTAGTGTATTTTCTTATATTGTGCATAATACGCAAGTTAGGTTAAATATATTCAGTAAAGGTTGGCTACAATAAAACCGAATGGATGTAACAATATTTTTGCTAATTATTTAACATTTGGTGAATAATGATAAAAATACATTCATCCTGAGATTTGAGTGCTCCAAATTTGAGAAGTGGTATACCTGCTCACTTCATATTGTTGTTGCTTTTATTCATCTTATTTTTCATTCATGCTGCTTTTGATTTAGGTGTTAAATGACTTCTTGATTGTGAAATCAATCACCATGTTACCATGTACCACCATGGATTTGTTTGGTTCCTTTAAAAACGATCACTTTCCCATCCTTTTTATCCTTATTTTATTTTACAGGCCAGTATATGGAAACTGGAACAATAAAGAGGGCTTAGATGCAGTCAATAACAAGATAAAAATCTTCCAGCGTACAGGAATAAGAAATTGAGTCACTGGACCATTATTCTATAGAAGCAGGGGATAGTACCTCAAGGCTCAAGCAGCTAGTATAACTTCAACTTGCCCTTCACTGGGAAGAATAATATATTGTCATTCTTGTACTTCTGATCATGACGACATGATTATTATTATTACTGCTGACGTTTTGCTGCAGTTGCTGTTGTTGTTGTTGTTGTTGTTGTTGTTGTTGTAGGTCTAGTAGGACTGTTCATTGCATTTTTATAGTGGAAGTTTCTGGTCAGTAAGAAATTAAGTCTTACCTGCCATGACCTGACATAATGACATATTGAAAGATTCCCTGCAGTTAAAGGTTTATATTATGTCAGTCTCCCACGAGTTTCCCAATTTCCCATGAGTAGCCTTGAGTAGTCCCCTCTTGTCCCCACTTAATTTTTTTAAATTACGGGGAGTGTACTGACAGGTGAAGAAAGGGTGGCATTCCCTCTGGCCAGGGTAATGTGGGTATGTCAAATGTGTAGGTTTGGATGTTGGCTGAGTTCAGTTTTAAATCATTTAAAATGTGCTGCATCAGACAATTTGGAATATTATACCGCACCAGTCATTCAAGGGGTTCCCCAAGGTTTGGTACTTGGGCCACTGTTGTTCATTAAATGTTATCTGCCATCATGGTATCATGTTTCACTGATATGCTGATGTAACACAGGTTTACCAGAGCACCAAATCAGTTACGGGCTTGCATCTTCTTACTAATTGCTTGGCTGACATTAAAAAACTGCAGCACACATTTCTTAAATTACATTGTGACAACCCAGTACTGCTAATTGGCATTCATGTGCTCATCCAAAGTGCTGGTAACTTAAGTATTGACATTGAGGTTTTAGTGTGCCCCTCTGTGCAAAACCTTGGTGTGATTTCTGAGTCAACCCTATCTTTTGATGCTCGTGTCAAAAATGTAGGTCTCATTCTACCACCTCTGAAAAATGACTCACTTGAGACCTTCCCTGTCATTTACTGATGCTGAAGCTGAACCATGCTTTTATGACCTCGAGGCTGGATTACTGTAACAGCCTACTCTGCTGTGTTACTGGCAGGGTTTTAAATTGCTTGCAATATGTTCGAAATTCAGACGCCCAGATTCTCACACACCAGATTTAGGCAGCACATAACCCCCATTCTTTTAAACTGCACTGGCTCCCTGTCAAGTTCAGGATCAACTTCAAGGTCTTGCTCCTGACCCATACGACTTTAAATAGGCCAGCTCCCCAGTATATGACAGACCTGGTGCAAAAATACTCTGCCACTTGCTGACTCCGGTCAACTAATTCCAGCCTCCTTGTACCATGCAACGCAATCCTGGGGTGACAGGGCTTTCTCTAGTGCTACACCTGGGGGGTATACTACAAGGCAGGATTACTGAGTTAGCTGGATAACTGCACTGAGAAAAACTGGGAACAGCTCTTTTTACTTCAGTCCATGTAACAGATTTGGGAGGGTTCCGGGTTTTACTCAGTGCAGTTATCCAGCTAACTCAGTAATCCTGCTTTGTAGTGACCCCCCCCCCCCCCCCATCTCTGATGGAACCATTTATTATTTTTATTATTGTACTTGATTATTATCTATTTCATTGATTTTATTTTTGTTTTATTTTGCTCTGCATTCTCCATACTTGTTGTACAGTGCTTTGAGCATTGGAAATATGCCATATAACTAACATGGATTATTATTATTATTATACAGCTTTCAATTTACAGCAAATTTAGACAGAGATGTCACAAGTGTGCAGATCTAAGAACAGTCTCTCGTTTATCAGTTGGGGGCATCATTTAATGTGCAGTCACCAGTTCCCTCGCTACTGCAGAGAAATGGAACTGTGTGAACTCCAGCGAGGAAAACAGGACATTATTACAAAGTGAATAAAAAGGAAATTAAAAGGAAATTTCTTTTTCTGTCTCTATGCACCAGTGCTCCTGTGCAATTGTTCATCGGTACCTTGGATGATAGCTTTACTTCATAACCTACCCAAGCACTGGCATGGGAAGAGACAAACATAAAACAATACTTGGAAAAAAAGAAACCTTACGCATAATTTAGCATTTTCAGCCATTGCTGCTAATGCATAAGGGTACGGAGCTCTTCACATTCTCCAACTGCTGTCGTGTTTATTATTCACATTCCTGAAATCTGTAGCTTTATCTCGTACTGTTTTCCGGAAGTTCCTAGTTAGCTGTGAACATGCAAGAGACAAAGAAACCGGTTTACCTGTTCAGAAATTAAGAAACAAAGCTGGGTTTTATTCTGGGGACAGTGATATGATCTGTAACATGCTTGGTGAACCAGGTCCAAGCTGAGGAATCTGGTGACACTGTCCAGCTGTGTGTGTCAGTGATTCCTGTTGCTAAGTGCTGGCCAGTTTGTGACCCACTTCTGCTTGTAGGTCTCAAGTGTTAACGCGGGAGAGATGCTGGTCTTTCCCCATGTCCCACAGGTTACTATAACAGACATTGGTCCGTGAAGATGCTTCTAAGTTGCAATGTAAATGAACATGAATCATTCACCAGGAAAAAGAAAATTGGAGCATCTGCTGTTGTTGCCTCTTCCAAGCAGCTCTTGACTGCATGTGATTGCTCTCAGACGGACCATCCATTTTTGCTTCAGTTAGCCAGTCAAGTGCAGCAAGCCTTGTAGTCGGTTTCATCATGGGTTTAATAATGTTTGTGCGAGCTACTTTTCCATGGCAGGAGTATGTCAAGAAAGAAAGAAATATAGAGGAAATATGTCTGTGGATTCAGCAATATGTGGCTGCCGACCAGCAATTTAGTGTTGGTGCCAATGATTTATATTGCACTTGATTAAATGCCATCAAAAATCTTTACACCGCAGCCTTTGGAAGTGAATAGGCTCTGATAGTCCTGCTGTTCTTGGGCACTGTGTGCCCTTTCTGCCTGGGTGGCATCTTGGGGAAAGCAGCCACATGAATAGGGAGGCTTATATAACACGCTTTGGGAAGGGGAAAGTCTAGTGAAAGTTTACTTTAGATTGTAAACTTCAGTTGCAAAGCGGTGTGCGTATATCAATTGTGCCGCAGTCCAAATAAGCTCAAACGATGAATCCTGTTGCAGATCAATATGGATAACCATATCATTACACAACCTGATCTCACGGGTCCAACTTAGCAAGGTTGTGCAGTGGTGCATGAAAAACCGATCAGAAAAAAGACTTGGCTTGTTTCTCCAAGTCCAGTAAAACTTGCCCTTAGTGTGTTTGTCCAGTGTCCAGTGAAACGTGTTTGCCCAGTGACACTAGCTGTTGCCATTTCTGCCCATTGTCCAGGGAAATGTCCCTTGCGTTTGCCTGGTGCTCAGTGACAGTTATTCTTGGCATTTTGGCCTGATATATACTTGCTCAAAAGCAAGTTGTGGGTAAATCGACACAATCCAGATAAGAAGAGGTGACAAGCTAGAGAAGGGACAAAATTTGCTTGAGGCATCTTCCTCCTGTCTATTTATGTGGGAGGATATCTGCTGAGGAATCACGACCTGTCACTGCTGAGGGGGAGATCTCTGGGGTCTGGAACATGGCTGCTCTTTGTTCTCTGGTGTTCGCCAGTCTTGTAGGGGAGTTTTCTCCTCATGATAGCAGGCTGATTGGAGAGGAGGGTGAAGGTTGTGGTAAAAAGAGGCTCTCTTGGCCTGAATGCTGTGCTGTGATCCGGGCTTGAGGGTGTGGAGGGTGTGTGTGTGTGTGTGTGTGCGAGAGAGACAGAGACAGAGAGGGGAGAGACAGAGAAAGAGAGGAGAGTGATTCTAAATGTGGGATAGTTTCTATGTGAGTGTGTGTTTGCATGTGTGTGTCAGAGAGAGAGAAAAAGAGAAAGAGAGATTCTACATGTGGGAGAGAGTTTCTATGTGAGTGTGCGTGTGCGTGTGTGTGTTATATTGTGTGTGTCTGTGTGGTGTGTGTGTGTGTGTGTGTGTGTGAGAGAGAGAGATTTTACTTGTGGGAGAAAGTTTTCTATGTGAGTGTATGTGTGTGTGTTATAGTGTGTGCATGTGTGTGCTCCCCATTCCCCACGGGAAGTCCTGGCAGCAGGTGTGACATGCAGTAATTGGAAAATATGCTGCCCGGTGCAAAAAATCTTCCGGAAGGGGTCATCCACTGTCAAGTCGCCCGGGTGCATAGCGGAGCAGCCACTCAGGGTTTAATGAAAGCTGTCACACTGTTGTTAGCATCACAGTTTACCCATACATATTCAGATTAGCTGTTTTTCTTTCTAAACTTTGAGCGTAGTCTCATGAGATGTGAAAGGTCATGTTTTTTTTTTTGTGCCGTTCCAAGTTTTTAAGATGAGAGGATGAAAGCAACACTTACAGCTCGCTCTCCCCAGGCGCCCCCCCCCCCCCCCCCCTCCTTTCTTTTCCCATTAATAATTATAAAACCCACTTTTCTTCAGATGAGAACATCAAGTTATGTGGAATTAGCATTAGGGAGTATCTTCTCTTTTGAAGCAGGCTTTAGGAAAGTCAACCAAGGTTTTATTTAATTTTTTTTTAGTACGCTTCTTTTTTGACTAAATCACTTGAAGTAAGGCCCCCCCCCACTTTCTCTCTCTCTCTCTCCCTCTCCCCTGTCTGCCCGCCTTCTCCAGGATGTGCCTTTCTAACATACTGTGCCAGAGAATCAGCCCTGAAGGCCCAGAGTGCACTGCACGAACAGAAGACCCTGCCAGGGGTAAGTGCCCTGATTTCTCTCTGTGCTTTTCCCTTCCCCGCCGAGGGGTAAGCGCCGTTATTTCCCTCCCTAATTTCGCTCTCTGCCGGGGGTAAGTGCCACAATTTCCCTCCCCGCTTTGGTTTCCTGGCTGTAGCCATCTCAGGTGCCTCTGGTTATCTTCGCAAATCCTCAGAGAGAGAAGGGGGGGGGGGGGGGTGAGGGATGTGGTTAGGAAGCTCTCGGTTTTGGGTTAATCAGCTACTTGCAATGCGGTAGATCTCCTGGGTAATTTATTGTGCATATCATACCGGTCTTCATTGCACTTAAAGTCCTGTAGAAGAAAGCTCCTGTCCTGCGTGCTGCTCATCAATACATACCTGCACAACGGCGGCTGTCAGGAGAGTTAGATAAAGAAAAATGAGAAACGCAAGACATGCACTCATCTATAATTCTATTTATTGAAATGTATAATTTACTTAAGTTCGCAGACATATGCAAATGTGCTTTAGAGCCAATATCCATGTATGGGGTGTGCTACAGAGACAAGTGCATTTTTAGTGGCCACATACATCAACCATTCAATTAAGAGCAAAGGCAGTCAATACTGATTAAGTACAGAGTGCATGTAATATGCGTCACCAGTGTACACGGGTGAACAATAACATAATTGACAAATAGTTTTCTGTCCCAGCAGAATAATATTCTGATAATGTTCAACAGGACGTACTGATCCTTTTAAAGAAGGAATTACCAAGGGAGTGAGATAGTAGTGGAGTAGCAGCGCAGTGGCCGTCTGTGTGTTTTCTCCTATTTAAAATAGTTGGTGTAATGTCTCTGTGACTCTTGAGGAGAATCTTCCAGGCTTACCTGTCACAGCGTGGCGCCGGTCTCGCAATCCGTATCAATTTTGAGCTCGCCGGCGTCGCGGCGTCCTTCTGCACACGCTCAGAGATAACTAAGGAACCACGCCGCCACGGCGATAACTGGCTCTGATCCCTGCCCAGATTTGTCTTTTTGTAAAAAAAACAAAAAACAAAATCATAAACACAGCTCCTCGTGATCTCCGAAGCGCTTACTGCATTCCAACAAACGATTTCAAGCTTCAAGCTTGCCGGAAAATCGACCCCCCCCCACTCCCAGAAAAATAAATAAATAAATCACACGATTCTGGTTGATCCGGAAATGTGAGCTGGCGCTCGGACGGCGCGTCCGTGTCCCAATGTTCGGGTTTTTGTTTTGCACAGAGGAGCGTCGCCGTCCTATCAGGCAGAGGCTGCAGGTCCTTTGAAAAATCAAGCCCAGCCACCCTAAACCTTGACAAGAGCGGCGCAGGGGTTCAGTCAATTATGACAATTATGCAGCCAAGTGCTTGGCAGCAGGCTGGGGGAGGGAGGCAGGGGCCAGGCGGCGTGTGGATGGGGCGGCTTTCAACGGCTCCTGGACTCTTTGTAAAGGGAATTGCCACAGTAGGCAGTGGAGGGGATAATAAAAGCCTTCCAGCTCTTTGTCATTTTCAAAGCGAAATGTTTCCATCTTTTGTGCGAGTGCATTTTGAAGGGGACCAGAGCTAATTTGAGGGGGGGGGGGTTCTCTCTGTGAAGAGAAACTGATGGATTTCTGTCACCTGGAGGGCGTCTGTTTACTTCTCCGGAGACTTGTTTACTGTTCTCTCCTTTATTTCTTTCCTTTTTCAGGTTCACTCCTTCCATTTCTTTTTTTTTTTCTTTTTCTCTGTGGGCTGCTGCCAACTTCCTACTTGGTTATTATTTTTTTAATCGACCTGACCTGTTCTGCGATAGTGGCAGTAGCTGTTCGCTAAAAGAAGTGAACTTCCTTTCATACGCCATTGCGTCAATGCTTGAACGGCATGAGGCATCGGCGCGTGAAGCCAGATCCAGCAGGAACATCCATGTCTACGAGTTCCCCGTCCCTGTCCCTGTAGCATATTCTGCTGTGGGCGTGATTAATGCAACCTCTTAAATATTACTGGTCCTCCGTTAGCCTCGTGGATACCCGTCTCGGCTGTTTGGAGCTGAGAGTTTCGCATTTAAACATCGCCCGTTTCCTTTTTGTTGGTGGCAGCGGCGAGTCATTCACTGCCCGGCCCAATTAGATCCTTGGGTACGGATATACAGGCCTGCGACTGATGCAAGACCCAAACCCAATTAAAGCACTGGGATAAAGAGCCAGAGCTTTTCCTGGACCCCCTCCCCCCAACCCCACCCCCCCCACGTCCCACCCACACACCCCCCTCTCGTTGTTGCGCGCTCGCTCTCTGCCCTTCCCCCCTCGATTGCGCTCGCTCGCACGCTCGCTGCCTCTTTTTGTTTGTCTGACGTCTGTGTTGAGGGTGCCGCCGCAGCCCCGCGCCCGTCGTTCCATCAGCCGCACGGAGGTGTCTGAGGAGCTCCACGGGGCTTTTTTTCCCCCCTCCTCTTCTCCTCTGGCTGAGACGCTTCAGCGAGACCTGAACGCTTTATTAATAAAGAGCCAGCCGAGCGTGGCCGGCCACATTAGCGGGTGAGGTGGGGGCGGGGGAGGGGGAGGGGTATAAGAGTTCTGGAGAGGAAGTTTCAAAACTCCTATGCGCAACCTCAGAATGGCACATTTTTAGGCCTTCTCTTCCACTAAATTAAGCAACGAAGCCTTCCGTTCTTTTTTCCCCCCTCTGCCTCCCTCTCTGTGTCTCTCTCTTTGTCATGTGTCGACAGCTCAGGACGCATGACTCTGCTATGTACCTGCACCCAAATGGGCTGGGATGATGCTGTTTGGTGCCTGCATGTGACTGCATACGTAGCTCTAGACCAGGGGTCTTCAATCTTATCCAGGACGGGCCGGTGTGGGTGCAGGCTTTTGTTTCAACCAAGCAGTAACACAACTGATGGTTGATTAGTAGAATCAGGTGTGTTACTGCATGGTTGGAACAAAAGCCTGCACCCACACCGGCCCTTTCTGGATAAGACTGAGGACCCCTGCTCTAGACTCAGGTCTGGATTCAAGCACCATTTGTATTTGAAATATTAAGCGTTAGCTTTTTTTCTTTACAAATACAATCTGTTTCTGCAATTGAAGTTATCAACCATAAATCAACTCAAATTTGGAAATAACAAAGCGAGTACTCGCATGTATATTTAAGGTCAAATGTTGATTGATGGCAGGCCTCGGTTTTTGAGAATTCCCCATAATATTGAGCATTCCACTCAGGTAATCCCATTACGCTCGTCCCATTTCCTTTCCCCTGTCCATGTGTTCATGAAGGAACACAATTAAAATACAATCGCTGCTCTGGCAGCTCTTTTTTCTCTCGTCCTCCTCATTCTTCTTTTCAGTCATTTTCTAAATTAAATTTTCTTCACGTACAGTAATTCCTCCGATTATTCTTCTTTATCTTACCGCCATGAAATAAAAAAGTTAATTGATATTTATTCGCGGGCGAGGGGCGACTCTTGGGCTTCGGCCGGCGACCGCGGCGTGACGTCACCGCGCCTTATCGCTCAGGACGCAGGGAGTTCCCGTCCGCGCGGTCGGCACCGTGAGAGCGGACCGGGAGGCCCAGACTAATTACTGAAACAATACGAAGCCGGCCGAGTCTTTAAAGAGAAACTACACTCTGTCGCCGGTCAATTTGCCCTCCGCGCAGGATTTGTCAAACCTCGGTGCCCATGAGCAAGTTCTATGATGAGAAAGGGAGGGAGATTTTGGATTGTGGGTAAGGAGGGGGGAAGGGGGGGGGTCTCTTTTATTTCTCAGCTCGGGGCCTTGAATGACATATCATTTTGATTTTTCTTCTGTTTTCCGAAAGGGGGGAAAAACCTGATGGCCCTGTTCTTTTTTCCCCCCATCCCATTGGGATGAAAGTGCTTTAACAGAACCGGGCTCTTTACACGAGAGACATCTAAAGTAGTTAGATAAACTAAGTATCTGAAGCTGGACATCAAATCATTTGGTGATGCAACCTCTCTGTTCACACCAGACTGCAGTCCTCTGCAATGCTTTACTGCAGGGCTCAGTCGATGAGCAATATGAGCAAAGCCAGTGTAATTTGGAGCAAACCCGCTCTGACGTTTAAGGGATGCTGTCCAGTTGAGTAGTAAGACGTTTGACAGCTGAAGGTGGGAGGGGGAAGGAGGTGTTGGGACGGAGGCCTGTTCTCCCCCGGAATCTTCCGTGCCGGAACACCACAGCCGTAGGCAGTGCAACAGCCAATCGGGCGGGGACCTGTATGGGACGGAGGTACGAGGCGAAGTCACAGACGCAGAGAGCGCTGCGCTAAAAGTCTGTTTTTGCAGCCAAGTCTCGGGATGGAAAAAAAGAGGCACTGTGGCAGAAGCTGAAAAGTTTGGCCCCCGGAGGGCCATGGCGTAGCAGCCGCCATCTCCAGGGGGGTTGGGGAGCTGGGGCGTGCGGGTAGGGCCGGTGATGGAGTGCTGCATCACATGACCTAATCTAACACCCAACCTAAACACAATAGTGATGGTTTGGGATGAGTTGGACCGGAGAGTGAAGGAAAAGCAGCCAAGGTGCTCAGCATATGTGGGAATTCCTTCTGTTGGAAAAGCATCCCAGGTGGCTACCTCATGAAGTTGATTGAGAGAATGCCAAGAGTGCAAAGCTGGTATCAGGGCAAAGGGTGGCTACTTTGAAGAATCTAAAATATAAGATACTTTTTGATTTGTTTAACAGTTTTTTTGTCACTGCATAATTACATTTATGTTATTTCATAGCTTTTATGTTTTTACCATTATTCTAAACTGTAAGAAATAGTAAAACTAAAGAAAACCCCTTATATGAGTAGGTGTGTCCAAACTTTTGACTGGTACTGTATATATATATATATATATATATATATATATATATATATACGTGTATATATAATAAAGTCAGTGCTGAACAGATGAAATTCACAAAGAAGTGAAAATGCATATTTTTTTACTGAAATGCTATTCTTTAAATTTTTTTTTTTGAAGGCGGAGGAGGTTTCAGCATCCCCAGTTCTGTGTGCGCTCCCGGTCCAGTTAAAAGACTGAAAAAAAAAAACTAAAAGAATGCGGCAAAGCAGGGCCTTCCACTTGCCATTCTTCCAGCATCAACAACCCATCAACAACGCATCCTTCCTCACCTTCTCTCCATCTATCAGGTAGAGCCATCGCACTGTAGCGTTGCATGGGCTCCTGGTCTAATTTATCTGCCTCTGTCTGTAATGGGGCAGAACTGCTAAATGTGACCACAGGATTGTTAACATCATTGCTTCAGTGGAATGGATAAAGATGGCAGGGCGTAAAATGAGCTTGAACGCCAACACATCAGACAGGGACCATTCCCCACCCCACCCCCTCCCCCCAACCCACTACTGCATGCACACGCACACGCATACCTGCAGATGCACATACACACACACACACACACACACACACACACACGCATACTTGCAGATGCACATGCACGCACACACACACACACGCACACACATACCTGCAGATGCACATACACACAAACACATACACATTCTCCAAGGCGCCTGCCACACTTAGGTGTGGTAAAATCAACCCAATATATTATATACAGATCCTTTCCAAAAAATGTGAATATCATGGAAAAGTTGTTTTTTTTTCCATAATTCCATTCAAAAAGTGAAACTTTCATAGATTATAGATTCATTACACACAAAGTGAAATATTTATAGCCTTTAGTCTGCAGTCTTCCCCATACTGAACCAAACTGAGATAAACTTTGCAGGTGTTTTGAGTAAATTAGATGATAGTGTGACACTCAGTCTAAAACATTCATTCTCTGAAATAACTGAAGTAAATGCTGATTTTCGACACACTATTCAAATTTCTTGAAATACTGTTTTGGGGGTTTTCTGGAGCTGTAAGCCAAAATTATGAAAAATGAAACAAATGAAGGCTAGAAATATTTCACTTTGTGTGTAATGAATCTATAATCTATGAAAGTTTCACTTTTTGAATGGAATTATGGAAAAAAAAAAAACTTTTCCATGATATTCTAATTTTTTGGAATATATATATATCTTATTTTTGAAAGACAGCAATCGCCCAGAGATATCAAAGTTATCAGCTTGCATTTGTATAAATAATAAAGGAGGAGGTGGCACTGTTGAGCTTGGCCCCCCCCTGTTGTAAGCGAAGTGCTATTGAACAAACTGGCCACACTGAACAAGCAGAAGAGCAAATGACACACAGGGAGGTGCAATCTCTGTTTCTAATTCTGAAAACATCCTCAATCCATTCAATCTCTCGCTCTCTCTCTCAGACAAATTCAAACACAGACACACACACACACACACACACACACGGTCTTCTTGTGGCAGAGGTCCACATACACAAATCAGGTTCTTTGCCACGCTCTATTGCACAGAGAGTGATTAGAGAGGGGTCCCAAAGTTTGAAGAGGCTTTAAAGCGATGACTCATGAGTGAGAGCGTTAAGGCTCGGTCGAAAGTGGGTTTGCATAATTGATATTTAGCATTGCTAGGACAACCGCTTCCTACACAGTGTCCAAAGGATTAACTGTAAAACTAATCTCCTTGTGACTTGCCTTTGAAAAATTGACCTTGCGGTTAGTTGAGTTCACGGGTAAGACCTTGAAAGCAGGGGGAGACGTGGGAGAGCGTTGGCGGTGGTGGGGCGGAGGGCTTGAGTTTCTCCCCCGCAATGGCCCTCTACGTGAACAGACAAGCTTGGTTCTGTGTGTTTGTTCGCGTCTCTGTCTGCGTGCGTGAGAGCGCTCCTGTGAGCCTGATTTACTAAGTCCGTTAAAATGTGCAAAACCTTTTAGCACACGCAAATCTAATAACACAACCAATGATTGGTGCAAAACAAATACCATGACCAATCATTGTTCATGTTATTGGTTTTGTCGTGCACTAAAGGGTTTTGCATACGCTAAAGGTCTTAGCAAATCAAGCTCTGTGCGTACGCATGCGTATGTGCCCATGCTCATTTTGAACGAGTGTGCGTGTGTGCGTATACACAAGTGGACGTGAATAGGTGTTACGTGTGTGCGTACGCAATTGCTTTTGTACGTGTGCACCTGCACGCGCATGACGTGTATGTATGTGTGTGAGTGTGATGAGAAAAGGAGCACTGATCGTTCCCGGGAGAGAAAGCTCTCATCGGGCTCAGAGCCGTGGCGGCAGGGAGCCGTAAAGGAGGCGCACTGTAACTCCTTCTCCTCTGCAGCTCCTCTGTGCTTTCCTTAAAGCCGAGTCCCCCTCGAATCTCAGCTCCAATCCCAACACCGAGGCACTCAGCTTGGCCTGCACTTCTCCCCTCAGACCCAGGTAAGATTACCACACTGGCCTATCTGTGCAGCGCACAGGGTCTGTGCTCGGCCTCTGCCAACCAAAAACAAAATGTCTCAGCTAGGCTAATTTATTGCGACGCCATTTGCCCGGCTGTCAATCAATCCCGGCAATTATATCAAGTAGTTCCTTACGTAAGGGATGCATTGTATAAATAAATTCTGCACATCGCCCGGCGTATATGTGGGGTGACACAGGGGAATGCAGCATTGGAATTTTAAAGCAACTATTTTTTGAAGCCTCTGGCAAATATCACCTGACTGCGCTTCGGCAATGTTGCCAGTACGGTGTTAGTCTGATGCACGAAAGTGCACACCCACGCCATACGTGTGGTACTTGTGCGCACGTGCGTACCCGCCTGCCTCTACATGGGTATGTGCGTTTGTTTGCTTGTGTGTGTGTGTGTGTGTGTGTGTGACTGTGTGCGTGTTCTCTCCCATAACCCCCCCCCCCCCATAGTGCCCCCCTCACTCTGACCACAACGCTAATGAGACAGAGGGGGGCCGGGAAGCCGGCTGCTACCTACCTCAGGGGTGAGAAGAAGAAGAGGGAGGAAGAGAGAGGGATATAGAGAGAGACAGAGAGAAAGAGAGAGAGAGAGAGAGAGAGAGAGAGAGAGAGATTGAGACTTTAGGTCTCCTCGATTGCACAGAACAAAAAGAGACCTACACGTTCACATCTTACAAGTATTTCAAAATGACTCACTCACCGCGCACAGATAAAGGAAATAATAAGAGATAATAAGAGAGAATAAAATGAAAAGAGAGGGAGGAAAATGGAGAGAAGAGAGAGAGAAGACAGAGAGCGAGAGAGAGACAAGGATAGAGGGGCACACTGTGGCTCACGGTCCTCTGCAGAGCCTTCACACCGGGCTGACGTGAGAGCTAGGTGTCAGACATGGCGCCGCGAACACTTTGCCACTTCCTCATGACTGCAACCCTCTCACAGGCCAAGTCCATTATTCACAGCATTATTCCACCTCATTGTCTCTCAGTAATATATAGCCTGCGCTTTCAAATAGATTCATAATTCACACCTATGGCCATGATGCAACTGCACGCGCGTTCCCGCACTGACATCGCCTCTCGTCTGTAGTGCGTCGGTGGAGGCGTTGAATCTCATTCTTTTTTTTTGTTTTTGCATTTCCTGTGAGCCGGATTTAGTCTTTCCAAGAGTTCCCGCACATCAAGTTTGCCAGTTGCTGGAATCATCAAAAAAACATGTGAGAAACCCAAACCCACCCCCCCCCCCCCCAAAAAAAAGGCAGTGACACTTGGTTAAATTTGTTACTCAATTTCAAAGACAAATTGCATCAGTTGTATTGAGCACAAGCCAAATTTAATGACAAAGCACAATGCAGTCAGATTGAATCTTGGCCTGAGTCATTCTTGCTGCAGTGTCGACGCTGGCTGTGGGGTGTAATCACTTTTTAAAGGTACGAACGGCATGAAGTATTTCTCTTTTTTTAAATGAACAACAGCGAGCTCACCTTCCAGCTGTCACAGCCTCCACCCTGGCCTTCCTGTCCTCTCTCATAGTCCCTATAAAAGAGAGCCATAAACGTATATACTCCCCCCCTCCCAGTCTAACGGGTGGGTGGGGGGGGTGGAGGCTTGAGGGAGAGGCGCAGGGTCCTTGGTGAAGGCAGATTGAGTTTCAGCTCTTACATTTAAACTGTATCATTAAAGGAGGTGGAGGAGAGAAGCTGGCCCCTCCACACCTCATAAAGTGCGACTGCCACGGCGGGCGAGGCAGGCCCCAATGCACGGCTGGCTTTATGGGGACGAACGCACGTGCTGTGCAGTTTATGCAGGGCCAAGGCAGGAGCTAACAGCCGCACAGCCCCGCACAACTATTCTAATCTGTTTCTTTTAGATGTATTTTCAAATTTCTACCTCAGAGGCAGTTTTTTTTGTTTTTTTTTTACGTGTTTTTTTTCTTCTTTCCGCATCGCCCTATTTCTCTGCCCGATTTAACAGGGCTGAGACAGATTTCTCAGTCAAACTTTTCCTTAATGCCTCTTAAATTACTAAGAGACCTGTGCTGCTACTAACGCAAGACAACGCTCTCCATTTAAAAATGGCAGGTCATTAAATATTATGAGATATTATACCTTTAAATAATTTGGCGGTTTGTCAGGCCCCAACAATAAACGTTTTCTGGTGCAAAATTCATCCAAACCTCTGAAAGAAAAGCATTCAGTGAACCTTCCATGTGGCATCTTACATATATTATTCTGCTACACCAGCATACTGTAGGTTTTACTTTGTTTAGCTTATGAACTCATTTTCGTTTTTCCTCAGTCTTTTCCCCTTTATCCTTTACCATTTTCTTCATTTCCCTCAGTCTTTTCCCCTTTATCCTTTACCGGTTTCTTCATTTCCCTCAGTCTTTTCCCCTTTATCCTTTACTGTTTTCTTCATTTCCCTCAGTCTTTTCCCCTTTATCCTTTACCATTTTCTTCATTTCCCTCAGTCTTTTCCCCTTTATCCTTTACCGTTTTCTTCATTTCCCTCAGTCTTTTCCCCTTTATCCTTTACCGTTTTCTACATTTCCCTCAGTCTTTTCCCCTTTATCCTTTACCATTTTCTTCATTTCCCTCAGTCTTTTCCCCTTTATCCTTTACCATTTTCTTCATTTCCCTCAGTCTTTTCCCCTTTATCCTTTACCGTTTTCTTCATTTCCCTCAGTCTTTTCCCCTTTATCCTTTACCGTTTTCTACATTTCCCTCAGTCTTTTCCCCTTTATCCTTTACCATTTTCTTCATTTGCCTCAGTCTTTTCCCCTTTATCCTTTACCGTTTTCTACATTTCCCTCAGTCTTTTCCCCTTTATCCTTTACCATTTTCTTCATTTGCCTCAGTCTTTTCCCCTTTATCCTTTACCGTTTTCTACATTTCCCTCAGTCTTTTCCCCTTTATCCTTTACCGTTTTCTTCATTTCCCTCAGTCTTTTCCCCTTTATCCTTTACCATTTTCTTCATTTGCCTCAGTCTTTTCCCCTTTATCCTTTACCGTTTTCTTCATTTCCCTCAGTCTTTTCCCCTTTATCCTTTACCATTTTCTTCATTTGCCTCAGTCTTTTCCCCTTTATCCTTTACCGTTTTCTTCATTTCCCTCAGTCTTTTCCCCTTTATCCTTTACCATTTTCTTCATTTGCCTCAGTCTTTTCCCCTTTATCCTTTACCGTTTTCTACATTTCCCTCAGTCTTTTCCCCTTTATCCTTTACCGTTTTCTTCATTTCCCTCAGTCTTTTCCCCTTTATCCTTTACCATTTTCTTCATTTGCCTCAGTCTTTTCCCCTTTATCCTTTACCGTTTTCTACATTTCCCTCAGTCTTTTCCCCTTTATCCTTTACCGTTTTCTTAATTTCCCTCAGTCTTTTCCCCTTTATCCTTTACCGTTTTCTACATTTCCCTCAGTCTTTTCCCCTTTATCCTTTACCATTTTCTTCATTTCCCTCAGTCTTTTCCCCTTTATCCTTTACCATTTTCTTCATTTCCCTCAGTCTAGTTTCCCTCAATCTGTTTTCCTTATTTTGTCCTCTTGAAGAAAAGGATATTTGCACAAATTTTGCCCTCCCTCCACGGTAAGTAAGGCCTTTTTTGATTAATCCTGTGACAACAGTTAGTGTTGCAATTGCCGTCTGTGTTTCTCAGTCGAAGATCCACGCAGCCTTGGTGAAAAACCAGTGCTCTCGTACATTAGTCTCCATCTTGCTGCCCACCTATTCACTGATTCTGTGCTCCTTCCGAAATAAATATCTCCCCGAATCCTACTTAAATCCGCTTCGGCATCTGTCCTTTAAATGCCGTTGTCTGCAATTACCTCACCATTAGAGATCTGGGGCGCGCTTGACCCTACGGAAGAGCACAAGCTCAAAAATAATATTAAATATGACCTTGTAAATATGACCCACTTGGAGATACTTGTTTTGTTGTTGTTGTTGCTGCTTCTATTTTTTTATTTCTATAGAGGTGTTGTTCCGCGGTGCTTTTTCAGCACGGCTTGCTGGCAGTGTGGGGCTGCGAGGACGGTTAGAGCTTCTACTCTACGCCGCTGTCTCTGCTTGTCATGTTCGTGCGCGGTTTACTCCGGGTGTGGGTGGTCTTTGCGTCGGGGGTTGGCATTAAGATAGTGACACTTCCTCGTGCCAGATCAGTCCTCTGGCAGCGCTTTAAGCCGTGACGCTCGGGAGAGCAGGGGGAAGAACCGATCAGCCGTAGGATCCGCGTTGTTGCTTCAAGCCGCGCCGCTGAAGACGGGGACGTGTGGGTGGAGTTAGGGGCCGTGGGGGGGGGGGGTCGGTTGCCAAGAAAGTTCTCCCTAATATGGCATGTTTAGAACCGTTGGAAAACAGCTGTAAAATGACAGCGGGGCCTGGCCTGAGACGGGATTTAACACGCGCCTGCTCTAGCGGGCGCTCGGAGTCCGCGTCAGGCCTGACAGCGCTGCGGCGGTGCACGCTCGGCGGCGTTCGTTCGGCGGGCAGGAGCGAGGATTGCCGTGCCCGCTGCCTATGCTTGTTCAGCCTGGTGGTACGGTGTGGGGGGGGGGGGGGGGGGGGGTACAGCGACAGGCAAAGCTGTCAGCAGGTAGCCCTGCGGCTGATCTCCGCTGATTGGCTGCGAGGTGAGATAAGGCGGGGCAGAGTGAGCGTTCAGGGCTGCAGGCTCAGATAAGACCCAAATTGGCACCCCCACAAAGAGAAAAGGAGGAAAGAGAAAGGGACTGAGAGAAAGAGGCAGAGGAAAAGAGCGCGAGGGAGAAATGCGAGTCAAAGAGACATAAAGGCATACAGAGAGAATGTGAGGTGGAAAGGACGTGAGGATGATGGATGAGGAGAGGACTGTGTGTGTTTTACATTGAATTCCAGTGCATATTTAGAAGTTCACAGTCCTGAACCCCTCTCAACAGAGTTAAACATTAATTATGTTAAATGCTGGCTTTGTTGGATGAATATAAAAATATTGGTAATTCTTTTTGCATGCATTTTCAGATGCACATTTACATCATTCTGAGCAAATTGCGTGTGTGTATTTCTTTGTACACGTGAGTAGTGCAACAATGTTCCAATAGTGAAGGGTACAGGTGGTTTCATAATGGTGTAGGGCACATTATTTTCTTGGCATAGTTTGGGTAAACTCGTACCATTAGAAGGCAAGTTCTAAATTAACTGCTACAGAGAGATCGTCTTTGCTCTATAACAAAGGATGTATTTCCTATAGAGAGAGTAGTCTTCCAATATGGCAATCCCCATATCCATAGGGCATAACAATCACCCATCGGCTTAACGAGAGTGACACTGATGCTATCCGAAGGCCCCGGCCTTCTCAGTCACCAGATCTGAACTCAATCAAGAATTTATGGGACATATGCTTAGTTGATTCCACTTCCGTTAACTAAGCATATGTTGAGTGACTTTGGTGTGTAAGATTGGTTCCATATTCGTCCTGCAGAATTCTCAGAACAGGTAGAATCTGTGCCATAGTGAACACAGGCTCTGCAGGCTTATCCCAACCCAACACTGTCTTATCCCAACCCAACACCGTCTCAAGTGATCACGTTGGCGTGTCCTTGCGCTTCGCCACGTGCGTTTGCGTTCTGTTATGTTTGCGTCGCACAGAGCGCGTACATGTGTGCGCGTGCGTGTGTGTCCGCGTCTGTTCATCGCTGTACGTGCGGCGGGAAGGAGAGCGGCAGCTGATAATCCCGCTCGCCGAAGCCGCCGGGGTTTCCACGGCAACCGCTCAACCTCTCTCCGCGGGAGAGGGCATCGGAACAGCGCGAGTCCGCGACGGGCGACGGTGTGAGCGTGCACTCTCGAGCACGTGCGAGTGCGTGTGGTGGTGGTGGGGACGGGGGGTAGGGTTGGGCATATTTACACAGCCGCATTGGCGGCTCCGACGATAACGGCGCGGTGCGATGATTGGGTCGTCAGGGCCCCGTGGCCACGGCTACGGATGGGCACAGCTGGAGCCCAGCGAGGGGGAGTGAGAGGCCAGAGGACGCTGTCAGCAGCCAGGCCCGGGGAGCCCCGCGGCGCGTTAATGACGGTAAATAAAGCGGAGCCCGAGGGCTTCGCCAGCAGGATCGGCGTCTGCTCGCCCGCCGCCTGGTTCAGCCCCGCCGAAGAGCAGCGACTGCGAAGCGCGCAGAACGGCCGTGACCTCCGCGCTTCCTGGCACGGATCAATCCCCTGTGGGCCGAGAGCTCCTCATAGCGTAGGGCAGGAAAAATAACAGCCGCTAACGCGCAGGCGGAAAAGGCGGTGGGTGAACATCCGCGAGCACGTCTTATATTCCTACAATTGTCGACGTGCGGTTATTCTCGTACGCCGTCGGTTTTTGCATTCATACATAAAGACATATAACTGAAAGTTTTGCGGGAGCCTTTGGGGGAATATAAACAGCTCATTTTTTTTTTTTTTAAATGTAATTACATAAAGAATATGGCAGGAGTGATTTGACGTCGGGCCATCTCTTCTTAATTGCGGCTCTTTAAAAGCACTCCGCGAGCAATGGAATGGCATCAATTATGGTCAGTTAGATCAAAGTGCAGAAGATGAAAACCTGCTGGACTCCGGCTGAACCGAGTGCCTCCAATCAATTACTGCGCTTGAAAACAAGCCCAGGTACCCAGATGGGGTTAGTGATTCACTGGGACTTTATCCTGGTGCGAGAGCACCCATTGTGTTTATCAAAGCATTACGGGGATTTAGCAGATGCTCTTATCCAGAGCAACTTACACAGCTTTTTGCATTTATTTTGTATTACATAGTATCCATTTATACAGCTGGATATATAGGCTACTGAAGCAATGCAGGTTAAGTACCTTGCTCAAGGGTACGACAGCAGCGTCTTACACGTGAATCCAACTGGCAACTTTTCGGTTACAAGACCAGTTCCTTAACCATTATACTACACTGCCACTCATACACATACGCAGGCAATAATAATAATAAATAAATACATACATACATACATACATACATACATACATACATAAATAAATAAATAAATAAATAAATAAATAAATAAATAAATAAATAAATAAATAAATAAATAAATAAATAAATAAATAAATAAATAAATACATCATGCAGCAGTGAAACCATTGCAACCTGAATGTCAATGGCTTTTTTCTTTGTTGTCTGCCATAAGCCAGCTTGTACTCTACCATTTTTTTTTGACTAGTGTGAATAAGACTATAATGAGGATGATATTACAAGCAGGAAGATGTTACAAAGTTAGGGAAGAAAAACTCTCCTGCCACCTGCAAACTAGGAGTTAGACAAAGAGAAATCGCAGCCCTCCTCAGTCCCCTGGTGCAGGGGGATGTTTAATCAGGTGTTTGAACCGAGAAGGTGAGGTCACCTCAGCAAACTCATTATAACTGAATGAGGTACCGTGCAAGGATAGATGAGGACAATCAGTCTAAGTCATCTCCAAACATCTATCTCACAACACACCTTCCCAGTGCAGTAACACACGCGCGCAAGCAAGCACGCATGCACACACACACACACACAAACCCCATATGGTTTTCATAACTGATAAATAAAGGATAAAATAAAGGAGCTAATCTTTCAGCGAGCCAGTTTTACTCAAACACTACAATTGACAGTGATGGCTGGCTGAATTGTATTGCTAGCCAATTTTATAAAGACCCCAGATATGTAAACTTATACTGGGCTAGTTCAGCGATGCAGGAGTGGGTGAAACTCTCTCAACATTGGCATCTACCTGACTGTATTGTTATGTGAAAACGCAAGGACAATCTCATGGTTGATTGGTTCACGACATGAACTGGCCTATCTCTCTGATCTCTCTTCACATTTGTTTTGAAAACAAGAATTTGGGCCAAATCGCATGGCTTTAGAATGCAGAATTTGAGGGTATAAACAAAGCATATGGTGCTTGATTACAGCAGTTCTTTCTATGATTGCTACCAATTAAGAAATGACTGGTCCCCGATATCTTTCTAATAAAAAGTTGCCTACTCCAGCATTAAGTGTGAAACAAGCTCACATGTATGTATGCATTATGTACATTCATACAAATGTATGCACAAACACTTAAAGGTGCAAGCTGACATTCATACGCAATAACATTCACATGCGCGCACACAACCACACACACACACACACACACACACACACACACACACACACACACACACACACACACACACACACACGCACACACACATCACAACAAACTGATAAGTCACACTGTTGGGGGGGAGCCAGGAATCTCCAGGAAGTATATGTCTCCAAATTGATAAGCCTAGACAAAGGAAATGAGACTGTAATGGATAAAAGGACATCGCTCTTGCAAAATAAATATATAACTCCAGATGCATGATTGCATTATTGCATTATTAAGAGTCAATAGTCTGAAGGTTCATTAGTGAGGATTGCACGTATAAATGCATTAATAAAACTAAATGTATTGTTTAATCAATATTTTCAGCTGTCAGAAAAATGATGATCACTCTCTGGTCAAATGAGAAAAGCAAAAATAAAGAAAATCGATTCAGTTTGTTATTTAACTCCTCTACTGAGTCATTATTTGATAAGGGAATACCTTCTAGGATGTTTGCTGAAGCTGTGAGCACATTTCAACATGTCGTTTTTAAAAGGAAACTGGTTTATTGTGATGTGAATAAAACTCTGTGAGGCAGAGAACGGCTTATCTTTACCTGTCCGACAAGTGATAAATTGTTTGTCCATATTAACATAAGGTCCAATCGACATACTTTGGGTACTTTCCTTGATTACATGTTTCTACATGATACTGAATTGCAAGGGGAATCCCCATCTCAGAATATCTTGAGTAAAAATATGGTTTGTGGTAAGACCAGTGATATCAAATTGATGTTTTCTCTGTCTGAGTTGAAATATATATTCATATAAATGATACACCTGAGCAATGGGTTTGTAACCAAGGGCGCATATTGAGACTCTGTGATCAGTATAGTGAAGAGTAAACTGATTCTGTTGTTATTACAGCACATCAGTCTGAATTGGTGTTATTAGCCAGGCACAAGTTGAGATCCACTTGGATAGTTCATGCATGTTTTTTTGCTACAGTATATGCCTTTTGAGGCTGTTTTCACTGATGTTGTAATCATTTAACATAAACATTAGTCAGAGCTAGTGTTTAATTGTGAAGCCATACATTGGCCAGCTAGATATAAATTTTGAGATGATTTTGTCAGGCAAGCATATACAAGCATATCAATTCAATTGATGTTGGACATTTCGTTTTGTTTTAAGTGTCTTTGAAATGCAATGACTAGAATTGAAATGGCGATATAACAATTACCTAGCATAATAATTAGAGAACACATAAAGAGCATAATATAATAACGTAGTAAACATTTTTTTAAAGAATCATAAAAATGTGATAATCAACAAGTTCAGAATCTGACAACACTCTTGAAGTGGTCTGGCTGACAGTCTGGTTCCGGAAGGTGGAAAAACAGATAAATGCAATCCGTGCATTTCAGTACGCACGGACTTGAGCGTACATTTGAGCGTGTGTGCCTATGCAGCTCTGCCACACTTTTTTACATTTTTTTATTAAAGTGTGTTTGCCCGTGTGGTGCGTGAGAGCAGAGGGGAGCTTGATGTCATAATAGCCGCTAAGCGCGATGCATCTGGGCTCCCAGGCAAGGTGGTGTGAGATGTGCGGGGGTTGGTGGTGGTGGGGGGGACTAACGAGGATGTATGGTTCCTTCAGGATCCATCGGCGGACATTTTTCACCTTTGTTTTTCCCCCCCCGGTGTCTGGGAAAGCTGCGCTTCTTCAATGCACTGCCATTACGCGACTATTACAGCACTCTCCAGAGCTGACAAATTACCGGCGGCATGTGCAGAATCCTAAGCAGCAGGCCCCGTTCCTCCTGTTACCGTCTGTAATTGAAGTAAAGCCTTTATCTGGGTTTTAAGCCATACCAGCTCTATCTCTCCCTACCTCTGGGTTATTTATACCCACTCTGGCTCCAACCACTAAAGCATGCCATTTTATTCCTTTGTGTAGTTGATTAATTAGGAGATACGTCTATTTCGTTTTCCTTTTTCCTGTGCCTTTTTTTTTGGCTAAGTAAGGAGGTAAGGAGGCTCAGGACTTGTAGGGGCGCGCTGAAGCTTTCAGAGGTTACCCTCCGGGTTTTTAAAAATCGACGTCCCGCATTTCGAGACGTCCAGAAACGGAGACGACTAAAACGCACAGCTTCAGAGTCGTGTTCTGTAATGTCTTCACGCGGGGACGGGCTTCAGTCGCGGGTCAGAGTCGCGACACACCCTCACCTGGATTTCGTTCTGGAGAAAAAGTCGCCGCACGTACCTCTCGCTGGTTAGGAGCGATTACGCCGTTCGTTTTCAACAACCACCTCGGCGGTCCCCGCGGACTGACCTGCTCGCGCTCTCGGCGCAGGCCGTGAAGGCTGTCTGGGTATGATTGAATTGTGTGTGCGTGTGTGTGTTTTTCGTGCTTTCGGGACCCGCGCGCGTGCGAGCACAGGCGCGCATGTGCCGCAGCCCGCCGCTCCTGAGTCGTTATTAATGGACGACCGTCAACAGGGGGTGGGGTGGGCAGACACATTAACTCCGCCACAGCCGCCGCGGGAACACACCGTGCCCAGTGGTGCCCCGGTGTTTGGCGATGCCATCCCTGCCACTGTCTCTGAAAGCATGAAGAGTCTACAGGCTCCAGTCACTGCGTTTCTCTGCAGTATTTTCCAAATCAATTCCTATTTTTCATGTTTAAAACCTGTCACAACAAATTGATGTTTTCCTGAATTGAGCAGGTCAAAGGGCTGTGATTATATTTTACAGTAGCTCTGACACAAGGATGTTTTTTTTCCTGGGAATTTTCTAAAAATAAGTAAATAATGTACATTCAGGGCCTGATTTACTCAGACGTGTACCATATGCAAAACCTTTTAGCACATGCAAAACAATTAACACAACCAATGATTGGTGCAAAACAAATACCATGACCTACATAACATCATTCATTTGAAGAAAAAGGTTTTGCATTTTAAGGTTTTGAATAGAATCGCACAGTGTTTTTTTTTATTGGGCCACCATGTAAAATGTAGCAGTGCCTCTACTGAATCTAGATCTTATGATCTTATGGCTCCGTTCGTTTCCGTTCTTTTTGCGTGTGTGTGCGCACATGTATGTGTGAGAGGGGGAGGCACTTTATGACTACGAATGGCAGGATTACACTATTACACTAGCCTACTAAATCTAATAATGCACATACTAGTCGCCAAATGTCTGGCAGAGGACTGTAACATCTGTCCATTGGCAGATGACATAAATAACACGTGAACATATATGATACTCTCCCTACATATCTTTTTTTTATTTTGTTCATATTTACGTTCCCTTCATTATGGTTTTCTACCGCCCCCGACCCACACACACACTTAAATTAGAATATAATAATAATTAGAAATGGATTAGAAATTGATTAAATATAATATAGGCTATATATAGCCTAATGTATAATATTTTCCCACTTCACTTTAAGACGTAGGCTACAACTTCCTGTCGATATATTATGCAAGGTTGTGGAAGTTGAGCGATAGAGAGACGAGGAATAATTTGCAAGTTGAAGAACTATCTCCGTTTATTTTGCAAGCAACACAAGTATCAAAACAACACATTCCAAAACGTCATCACCCCATAGGGGCTGCATGGTAAATGTATTTAAACCTACCAACAGAGTTTGTGAACATCACTCTGTATTTTTAACAGCGACAGTTACCATTACTAAAATCTTATAGCCTACGGAAATGTACTCTAATATAAAATATAACATACCAAAAATATTATGGTCGGGTTTTATGAAATATTTCTGATGGGAAATACTCTAAGGAAATCTTGGCAAAAAAGAACAGCTCAAATACCTACGAGACTCGGTTCCCTTCGTTCCTACCAAAGAGCCATTCAAAAGAATCGGATCGTTCGTGAACGACACATCATTACATTGAACCTTCACTGTCCACTGGGTGACTGCCTGCCCCTGTGCCTTTTTACTGACAACATGGTCAATGAGTGAAGCCTCTGAACCGTGACCGGTCAGGACAGGACCACACTGGCTTCTGCCTGCTGCACATAAACAAAAAGACCACTGCCTCCAACCAAAGAGGCTCCACCTCAACTTCAGCACATTTGCTCGCCAGGCGTGGAAACAGGCGTGACGGAAACGCAGCCCGACAGAGTGATATTTATTGTACCGTTTGCATCAGCGGCGGTGGATCGAAGGCGAGAGCGTGTGGCTGGCTATCGATTACCCATCGGCATGGAGACGACCGGGCCGCAGAAGTGCTTCGGATTGTTTCGATAAGCGTTTGTTCCCCCCACCCCCACCCACCCCCATACACACACACACACACTCACTATAATTTCAGTGAGGTGAAGATTCTCAGTGAGGTGAATCTCTCCAGTGGCGAAAGCTAAAGCCCTGCCCTTGAGCGGAGAGAAGGCGGGGGGGGGGGGGGGGGGCTGCCCTTAAGATCCGATTGCCGTTAAAAAGAAGCGAAAGTATTAAAGTGTTGTTGAAGGAGCGGCGGGCGTTCAGGGGCTCGGGAGCGCTCCCGGACTACTCCCGTTCTTCAGCCGATTAGCGGGTCACTCGTCCCTGCCATCGCAGGCGCTGTCGCCAGCCGTGAGGAGAGGCGAAGGGGGCCCCTCCACCATCGTTATTGTTACACCGCGTCCCCTCCGCGGGCCGACCCCCGGGCAGCCGCTGCGGTAACACCAGTCACACGCTCGACGCAGCGGGGAGTCTACCGTCCCCGTCACCAGACACCCGTCCCTTATACGTGCTCCGAGCCGGCGAAACTGTAGCTGCTATTGAAGCCCGTCCTCCTAGAATCAGCGTGCGCTCAACAGTCACACGAACACTCCCACGTTCCCTCGCTTTTTCCACAGTGACGCTACTCGTGAATTTTTTCTAGTCTTTATTAAAGGCTTTATTTCGTTTTCAGGGCTTGATTTATTGACTGGGGAGCCGGCGGTGAACAGCGAGACGCCACGTGCGGTTAAAAACCCAGTTCGTGGAAGCCGAGCCATTCGAGTCTTTTGTCGCGATTTTCATTTGAACGGAGCCAAATAATTGCGTCCGTCCCTTACGCTCGCTTTAGCTCCCAAATGCGAAAGAAAAACGGATCCCATTTTCGAGGCCGGATACGAGGGCGCTCTGCGGAGACACACACAATAACTGTGCATCCGCAGCGGGAGCTCAGGCACGTCGTCGAGAAATGTCTGCTTGGCGAAAGAGGAGCCTTGAAATTTTGCATTAATTCACCGGGATATCTGGTACGACTCTCTCATTGTGGACTCAGAATTAAAACGTAATCCATTGGCAACGGTCTGCGTGAGCGGTGATAATTGCAGCAACATCGCCCGTCTCAAACGGAGCAGCGGTGCTTTTTTTTTTCATGCGAGGGCCCAGAAAAGTCATTTCATTCCCCCCCCCCCCCCCCACCCATAGTGATGAGGAGACTGCAGCACAAGTGCAGAGGGCATTAGAAAGATGAGTGGGGCTGATGGGACTGGGGGAATTACCTGGGAGAGTGGGCTGCGGCTCGACTCCGGGGAGGCCAAGCTATGCTGGAGAACCACTCAAGAGTGATGTATGTCAGGAGTATAAATGCCCCCCCCCCCCTCCCCAACACACACACGCACACACATGCACTACACAAACATGCACACATACACAACACACACACAAACACACACATACAACGCACATACACATGCACACACACACACAAACCCACGCACACACTCACACAATGCACACACACATGCACCACGCACACACGCACATACAACACACACACATATACCCGCATGCATCCATGCATGCCTGCACGTGCACACACACACAGACACACACACATATACAACACATACTCAGAACACATGCACGCATACAGACCCACACTCACAAACACCCCCCTCCACACACACACACATACAACACAAACAGACAAACACACATACACATGCACACACACAGAAACCCACACACACACACACACACACACACTCACCTCTGTCCTGTCTCTACCACCCTCACTCTCCCCAGCCCCCACCCCCCACCCAGCCCTGACAGTAATTTGACAGCCCCAGAGTTGACATATTTGAAGGGGGACAGCGTAAGCAATTGTCAGACTGGCCATGTCGGGCAGCTGCTGACTGGCTTTGAAGCCGGCGGTGTGATCAGCGCACGATGATGCGTTCGGAGAGGGACGGGGAGACAGCGGCTGTTGTCGACGCTCAGCAGGCCCGGCTGAGTAGACTACCGGCTGAGCTCCCCGGGCTTGAGTCCGTAACCCTCTGCTCGGCTGTGACGCCTGTGCAAGCCACACGCCGTGAGCAGAAGTGGGCGACGGAAGACATTTTTTTTTAAATCCTGAGAGGCTTCCAATTTCATTAAAAAAGATATTGAAATTGCCAACAAAAATAACCACATAAATACAGAAATAAGTATGTGTATGCTCCACCGAGGGCTATGAAGTGTTGGCTGATCCAGGGATGGTTCAGCAGGAGCTGCTGAGAAACACCACTTCCTTGGCACAAATATGAAACGCAAGTAGGGAAATGAATTAATAAAATCATTTGTTTGCGAACATGAAAGGAGGAGAAGAGCTTCAATTAAAGCCGGCAGCTGCACGAGGATTTGGGGACTGCCAGAAGAGGTTCAGACCAGCTTATGTAACCAGCAGATGGGGTAAGGTGGCCTCCTGCTTGCCCCTGGCTCTACTTTCCAAACATCAACACTACTAAAGAAGGACTCCACGGTGAAATAAAAATGCGCTACACTCAGGAAATATGCATCTTGTCATTATCAAGAACAATGGGACTGCGATCAGAAGCATTTCCAACAAATTAAAAAATACATACACCTTCATATAATATATACAGTATATATATATATTGTACTGTATATGAATTAGAATAAAATGATGATGATATGTTTAACCGTAAGGAATCTGTTCGCCAGGCAATAGGTCGGTCCCCAAGATGCCAAAGAGCTGCACTTTTTGCACAGGAATTTGCATTGATGTTAATTTTAACTTTTAATTTCTTATACATTTTTGCTTTGCAGACTTTGGCTAGACTGACTTTCAGCAGACAGAATGCATTTTTAACAAACAACAGGCTTGAGGACAGCTGTGTGGGTCGCCTTCTTCATGAATGAATCCATGCTTACACAGAATAGTGGCAGAAATTCAGGAGATTTTAACTTGACGAGAGACAACTACCCCCAAAACAAGGTAAAATCCTAGTCGTATTGTGAAAAGAGAACATCCGCCAAGGCTTAGTACGACAGAGATGAATGACTGGCACGGTCCTTTTCTTTAGACACGTCTTGTACATTCATCAGTTGGTCTAATGACTAGAGAAATACGTTGTTAGCGGAACGCTCTCTCATTGCTGTGGATGCTCTCTTAATTACTGTGATCCTGAGCTGTCTCCAATGAGAGGCGAGTAGACAGTCAGTTCCTTAAAAAGAATAAAAATATATGTTTTATAAAAGATTGACCTACGTGTATATATGTATAACAGCTACGTAATAATGAAATACCCTGGAAAAAACAGAAACCCAGTGCAGCAACATGGCGTAGGGAGTCCATTGGGAATCTGATAGCACGTTTTGCAAAGACGGTTTTCCCAATCTGGCTCTCACAATCCGTTCATTTTGAACCTCCCCTTATTTAACAGGCAAAATGTGGTACACAGATCGCCCTGGCCAAAAAAATATGGCTGCCGCGCATCACCCAAGGGTTATACATTTAATGACTGATGAAGTCCATTAACCCCTCGCCCACCGTAAAGCGTTTTGAAATCTATAAAAATATATAATAATCATATTAGAAATAATATTTTTAAGAGCTCATAAAGGATTATAACACTAGTTATTGCTTTTGCCGTTACGTAAGCGAATGCCTGCCTGTGATCACACTTGCTCCTCCGTATAAAAATGTCCCCTTGTGCCTCTTCAAAAAACAGTGGAGCGGCAAGAGAGGTTAACTGAGCGATTGAGGTGCCAGCGCTGCACGTTGTAAATATCACCTTGAGTATTCATCCGCTCCCGTACTCTCCATCCAGCCGCTAGTGCTCTCCGCTAGAGCTAGCGGGGAGGCCTTGACTGTTCAATCACAGTAGCGTCTTTTTCCTTTTCAATGTACTGCTCTCCGCAGTATCTATCAAGACTTTTTTGTCTGTAGTAGATGCGTAGCGAGGAGCGTGCCGCCCCCGTGCCGCCCGGAAGCCCGTCCCACGGTCAGCTTGCCGAACTGGCGCCCGACCCTGTGGCGTGTAAGCCGGCTTGGCCGGCCTGCAGAGATGGAGCGACGTCGCGCGTCTCCAGCCATGTGCCCGGCATGAGTCCGTCCCCCCGGGGAGAATTCGGCAATTCGATGGCACGCTGGCGGTTTCTTTTTTTGCACGAGCGTGGGAAAAAGCGTGAATGTCAACATCTTTTACAGGGCGCCGATCGTAAGCGCTGCCGTTCCCCGACCTCTGCACCGTACAGGGACTTTAAACCCCGGAGGCCGTACCTCCAGCGCAGAGTCTGTAACAGCAGGGAGGGGACGGCAGTGGAACCGCGCGTGGAGACAGGATGCTGGGGTAGGGAGAGGGGGAGGTGGGGGGGGGGGGGGGGTCCGAGGGCTTGACCGCTGTACAGTCACCGGTCTGCGTGACCTTTAAACAGCCAGGCCTGGGTTTCCAGATCTCAGGTAGGGGGCCCGGTCCGTGGAGGAGGTGGCCAGGGAGAAAAAAGGACAAGAGACCAGCTTGAGCCGGAGATAAGAGTCTGGAGCCTCACACATCTCTCTTTGATCAAATGCGTAACCGTCTTTGAGGCAGAGCCCGGATCCGCAGAGAGGGCGGGGGGGGGGGGGGGCATTGGCACCGTCCCCAGATCCGGCTTACGCTTTACGGCGGCTGCACCGCCGCTTACGGAGCCATGCCGTATACCCCCAACACCCCCCACCCGCCGCCACCACCCCCCCCCACCCCCCACACTGCCACCCCATCTTAAGTGTCTGCCTTCTGATTCCCGACCTCGGGGGCGGAGGTCCGTTTGTTCGGCACTCTGTCCTCATTACCGAGCCTCCGAGAATGTGCGCCAAGCGGTCGTTATTAACGTTTCTCCGAATCGTCGCGAGCCATTAGCGTCTGCCCCTTTAAAAGACTAATTTACCGTCGCGTCCCGTTCAGTGAGCTCGTTTTATATTGCCATCTGCTTATTTCTCCCTCCGCGCAGAAAGCGAAAGCTTTCCGATCGAAGGTCGGGAAGAAGAGACAGGGCAAATGGCAGATTACGTTATTGTTGTCGGAATTACAGTGTGCGCACCTGGTCAGTCACCAAAGTGGATGAATGGCTAGTCCTTTCTCTCTCTGGGAGTGCGGCGTAAAATAAGGCTGCAGTGTTCCGAAAGCACTCCTCCAAAGTTCCCCGAATAGTCCTTAAAGCTGAAATAAAGAGGGGTCAGTGGAATAGTTAAGAAAAATATAAAGGTCAGGATTTGAAAATGGCCTCTCTGTACATGAGTCTCAGCAGCACGCCATTTTAATACGTCGCATTGATTCATCCACATGCCCTATCCACTCTCAATAAGCCGGAGTCTGCCTAATGCTTAAGTAGCTCATTTTTAGTACATTCATTACTTTTCAGGTCTTTTTTGCCCCCCGTCTTTTAAATTCTATAACAGATCCAGGGTGAGACCAGACATTTGGAAACATGACTAGAAACGAATCTCTTAACTAAATTCATAAAATGTATAACGGTATCTGCGCACGTGTGCACATGTGTGTCTACATATGCATGACCACACACTGTGGTCAGAATATACACAGAATGTAGTATCTGTATGTGTAGGGGTGTGTGTGTGTATATATATATATATTTTTGTGTGTACGGGCGTGTGCACATACACATAGTGCGGTCAGAATATTGGTCTGCACACACAAATAGAGCTATGGATCTTTTTACTTCAGGTCCTTATATCCCGGCGGATGCTTCTTTATGATATTTCCCTCTGTTCCCTGAAAGGCATAACTCATATCTGTTGTGGGT
This sequence comes from Synaphobranchus kaupii, assembly GCA_029718625.1. Taxonomy (NCBI): domain Eukaryota; kingdom Metazoa; phylum Chordata; class Actinopteri; order Anguilliformes; family Synaphobranchidae; genus Synaphobranchus; species Synaphobranchus kaupii. Next base: position 32,573,207 of record CM056391.1, on the reverse strand, counting down.
TTCATTTCCATATAATTGAATTCTGTGCCGTTCCCACATCTGCGGGAGGATTCGGTTAAGCCGAAAGTCCTCTTTGACTCCTTTTACCTCAGTGCAGATTTGGCTTCAGCTGTTACCGAAGCCAAGAAAGGCCCGGTCCCATCTCCAAGGATACCTACCCTGCTTACTGCGTTTATTGGAAATTAAAGATATAGCAGCTAATGAAAAATACAGAATATTACCTCCGTCGCGGTGGCATTAACGTATTACCTCCAATGCAATTGCATTAATGCAGAGATGTGGGGGAGACGGATGGAGGGAGAGAGGACGCGCACATTAGCATAAATATGAATTTTAGGTGGCGCGGAAAGCACTTGAACGAATAAAAACGTAATGAAAAAAAGTTGTTTTTCGCTATTTTCCTCTGTCATTTGCGGGACCGGGGTAGATGCGTCACGGTCGACAGCTTTTGGAGAGGATCCAAAAGCTGGGGCCAGGGCTGACTCTCTCTCCCTGGCCCCAAACCTTCGCGGAGAGTAAAGGGGTTCCGCCACGGCCCGGTTCGCGCGCGCGGACGTCGTGCCTTCTTCCACCCGCGGGCCCGGCGGAGCTCAGCGGGGGGGATTAAGGGAACAGCGCTCACAGAGCTTAGCTCTCACCTGCTTCAGTGTCATGTAAAACTTAAAACCAGCCTGTGCTTGGCTCGCCCTCACATCTCTCATTCTGTGGCCCCTCCCCTTAACCTGCCTGCATTCTTTGCTGAGGATTCCGGGTCCCAGGCTGTTTCCGTCACTCCCAACTACCCCCCATCAGCCATTGAGCTGTGTGTTGCATGTGAAGCCCCATCAACGGCATTGATTTGTGTGGACCATTAACCCGTGGTTTGAATGGGTCCCTTCGGGTGAGTGGGAAAGGGAAGTGAAGTCTGCATCCATCCCCAGGCTTCTCACGGCTGATTCTAATGTCGATTCCACAATGCGGTCACCACAGAAAGAGGAGGCTCTCGAGATGGAGACAAGGGTACATTAAGAGCAGGTAGCACTCGACCCTCTCAGCTTCAGCGGGTTGTTCCGGATGCTTCTCCGGACCTACAGCCGTGCACTCCCGTTTTTTCCTTGCATTTTTCTGAGGGCCCCGTCTTACCCCAAAGTCATCGTAAAAAAGAGGAAGAACAACGCGTGAGAGAAAGTGGGGGGTGGGAGCGTGACGTGCGCAATTCAATGCTTTCAGTCCCCAGCATACCCCCCCCCACCCCCACCCACCCACCCAGCTGGGAGAGCTGCTCCCACCGGGGGATATCAAAGCGAGTCAGTGTGCACAGAGCTCTGACTGGACACCGAAACTCTAGAGGCTCCGCAGAGCGGCATTCTGGGGAGGGTTTCTTCATAAACGAAGCAAACATAGTCCCACTGAGACTCCCATCATTCTGTTCCCCCCTTTTCATTTGAATAGCATTAAAATGTACTGTATAAAAGAAGAAAAAAGAAACAACCAATCCCATAGCACAATAGTGTTTTTTTTTGTTTTGTTAGCAGAACAGACCGTTTATTTTCAGCATGCTTCAACTGTGTGTGCCAGTGACAGTGTGTCAGGTCACTTTCCATTTCTAATCATTTTTTCATTTTCTTACTTTGAAAATCACATTAAGTCCCCTGGTAGTACAATAATAAAACACTTATTACCCAACGGTACGTGTTATATACATTTCATTTCTCGCAGCAGTAATAATTTGTTTTGGTGTTTTAATCTAAGTGCTGTATTCTGCGTGCTGATTAGAGGTTTATTTTTGCCTTCTGCAGATTTTGCAAGCTTCAGAATCCTTGGGTTTTCTCTGACATATTTCGCTGTTAACCCAATACAGCTCTTTGTTACGTATTTTAGCTAAATAATAGGATGAAATTAACTTGCATTTTTTTGTACCTAGATGTGCAATGCTCTACTATGGAACAGGGAATTGACCAAGCTTGATATATGGTATACCATTCAATATATCTGTAGATCGAAACAAATCTATAGTTTTTACAAGACAGAACCTACAATCATGCCTATACTGACTAATCCTGTCTATAATCCTGATTGATCCCTAGATTTTCACAGGTGAAGATGTCCTATGAACCCCTTGGAGCTTGACTCCAGAATTATTGATGTGAAGGCTGGTTCCAATGGCAGGCCTGACTCTGGAGCGAGCGCACAGCCATTGGACCGTCTGCCTCTGGGAACGATAAAAGCAAACGCATTTATCTGCAGTTCCAATATTAAACTCAACTGATTTCATCATCTCAGGCGAGCTAGTGGAAGAAAAAAAAGCTAAAAATAATAAGAACGAAATCCAATTTGATAGAGGAATAATTGGATTTACAAACATCTGAGGAGAGATGTGATCCTAGATTATTTATTTAATGAAGTCTTATGATATTGGGTATATGTAAATGACTAAGAGACTGAGGTTTGTAATAAATCTCATGATAGATTTGTTAGAAAGTGGCGAAACCAATACGTTATTAAGCCCTCCGTGCCATTCACTGGGGGGCTGATCCGATCTGCTTGATAAAATCATTAAAAGACTGATAGTTTCAGTGAAGGGATTCTTCTACCACAAGCGCTGTAGTAAATTCCTGCTGAAATCACCCTGGCGTGCTGCCTGTCAATCAGCCAATAGCAGAGCGCTCCCTGTGCGAATAATAAAGCCGGGTGCCTGACACCTGTGACGTGGAGCGGGATCAACGTCGCAGAGATCTGTAGATTCCCAATATCTTCCATTGATCTCAAGGTCCTGACGAGGCACGCTAGCTCATTGGCCCAACCCCTGAGGGGGAAGGAGATTTTATGAACTTAAGGGAATGATTGGACAGTATGACTTCGGGAAGAGAATAATGGTTGGTCCTACCGTGTGCTGTCACTGACAAACTTTATAATGCAAATTAGAGTGAATTTGCTTGCCCATACAAAACATTGATTGGTTCAGACAAGTGATTAATCATAAACATGTACAGTAGGTTACTAGCCCCACCCATTTTAGGGTTGGCGAAGCCTCACTCTCTCCTATGTCACTCATACAGTGTAAATGATATCTCGCCATTCAGCTCATCAAGGTTGAATCTCACTATTTTTCTGTAGTATGCTCTTTCGGCTGGCTGGCCCTGTTCCCAGGACATGAAAAAAATGCCCCCAGGGCTCCCCCAACCCCCACCGTGGTTGTTTTACCACTTTTCTTGCTCATAAGACCAGCTTCATAATTCCTGATCACCAGGAGCCCGATAAACAACTCAGTGGAATCCCCTGAAATTTTAATGAGGGAGCAATTTCTCACTCCTCTACAGCAATATGGATCCCCTACCCTTCGCCGGTCTTTGGTTTGTGAAAACGCGTGCGCGTGTGTGTATTTGAAACGGCGGGTTTGCCTGAGCTTATTGCATGGAGTGACCTGTTCATTTCCCACAATGCATTCCCTCTCCCAGCAGATGGAAGAATTGGCGCTTTATCGTTTCTCCTTGTTGCAGAACACCCCCTCCCTCCTCCACCGCCACCACCGGCACCAACACCACCCACAGAAAGCCACGCAGATTGTTATTGGAGATGTGATAAGGACCTATTTTCAGAATGTGTCGTGTTCGCCATCACGTCTCTCAGCTGGAAGCCGTGGCTCCGCCGTAAAAAAAACCCCATCGACCAAATTTGGCTTTTTTTTTTTACATCCTTTCAGCCGTCTGGATTTTCACTGGAGGATTCGCATTGTAAAAAAAAAAAAAAAGATATCAGGGAAGCGCAGGGTACCGCAATGTGAAATCTTAGGGACGGCATTTTAACAATCACATTATGCATAGCAAAACAGCAAACAGAATGCCTTGCAACCCCCCCCCCCCCCCCAAAAAAAAAGGGAAGAGAAAAATGTTGAGGGTGAACAAAGAAATTCAGCGGTGTCCAAACCCCCCCCGCCCCCTATTCTGATTTGCGTCGCTCTCGCCCTCTCTCTCTCTCCACATACCCAGACTCATTAAACATAACAGCATCTCTGAGACAGTCATCTGCGTCTTGTGAGAGAACTCGCCGGAGACTTTAATGAGAGAGCCATCAGATATTATGCAACCCCCTTTGAACGTGAAATCCTCCCTTTTCTGAAGAAATGGGGGGAAATCAAAATTAATGAGGATTCTGGTGGCGGAGCCACAGCTGCTGCGAGCAGCACGTTCGAAAGTTTCGCTCCCTTATTTTCTTCTCATTGCGGATGCCGAAATAAGTTTTTCAAGTGCGGAGCGGGCGGATGGAGATGCAGATTATTTTTTGGCGAAATATCTGAAGGTTGGACATTTGGATTTAGCTGATAAAAGCCGAAGCACCCCTGTTGCAAACAAAAAAAACGTCAGCTCTGTGCTATTGTGTTGTTCTGCATAATTTATGGCTCAGGAAAGGCATTTGGAAAAAATTAGTTTTCCATCGGCGCACGTGGCACGGTTGGTTGTAGCTGTGTGCCAGCGTTGCAGGTGGCACTTTTCTGATAAGGGCCCGATGTATCATTTGCCAAGGTCGTACTTAATTAGCCTATTTGTTGAGCATACTTGCGCAAGGTCAGTTTTATCGGCTGAAGAATGCAGACAACAACAACAAAAGAAAATAGATTAGTCACGACTTAGCCCGGTTAAAGGCAGGCAGGTGGACAAGGGCCGCAAAAGTGGTCGATCCAGAAGGTGAGCGCCTCCTTCAGAAGCTCTCAGGAATAGAAGAAAAAAGAAAAGAACCGCTGTGGGTTTTTCCATGGTATTTTGCCTGCTTGACTTTCACAGGCAGTTTGAGTGACCGCCTCGCAGCGGAACAGGGGAGACTGTAAAGGTTTATCAAGTCTATAATGGGCAAAATGTACAAATAAGTTAATGAATAATTTGGGGAAATGTAATTGTTCCTGGCCATTACAGGCGCCACGTTTCATTCCCCTTTTTTATGTGATGACAAAGAGCAACATTTGCCCACTCTGATTAACCCTGCCCAGAGTTCTGCAGGGAGTCGTAAGCACCTGTTTTCAAGGCAGTAAATACAACCTTGAAAGAGATGAATCAATGGCCCCTTAATGGTTTAGCAATCAGCTGCCATTTAGGTTAATAGGCTTTCTTGAGGACAGGGATGGCTAATGTGCAATTTGGAGGTTGGCGCGCCAGTCCCAAACCGGCGGAGTCGCATACGCGGTGTTCAGTCAGGGGACAACATGCTGGGAGAGCTTTTCCCGCCACATTTGTTTGTTGTTGCAAAAACAAAGAATGGCCTAGAATGACTTTTCCATCGTGTTGGCCCCGACGTCGATGCTGTTGCCGACTTTGTTCCGAAAGCCTCTGGAGTGACCTGCTTAGTTGACGGGCTGAGTAATGCCTGCCGGTCGTTTTGATCTCGGCCTTCTTGAAAAGGGATCGTTTTGCACCAAATAAACATCTTGACAGTGTTCCAAGTGTACACGCCTATGCATGCTGCACAGCAAATCAGAAGCGTGGCTCTTACACGATTGTCCGTGGTGCGCCGGCTCTTGACAGTGGATTGAGTTGATTGCTAGTTCACAGGTAGCGTGAGCCGTGCGGCTCGGTATCAGTCCCTCTGTCAGTCTTGACTCATACCTGCCTGCTTTGCTTTGGCTGATCTCCTTTCTTTCATCGAGACGCACTCTCAGGCTGTGACATTTCCGTTTCCCTGGAGACAGAGCGTGCCAGGCGGTTGCCATGGAAACTCCCTGCTCTTGAAGGCACAGGCAGCAGCCCCCCCAAACCCAATCCAAACCCCCCCCACACACACACCACACACACACAAGCTCCCCCCTCTTTCAGAGCCCGTAAACTGCTGGGGAGACGGGGGGGGAGAAAAGGCACACCTGCTGGCTCCTTGCTAATTGGCTATTTCTCCTCTCTCTCGCTCACTCTTTCTCTCTCCCGGTTTAACTTTTCCCTCTTTTCTCTGCCGCTGCGCGGTGTGTTCGACACGAACGAGCCTGTCACCCTCCTTTCTCCCTGTCAGTTCCTCTCTTCCTTTGCACACCTTTGTTCTCATCCGTCTCGAGTTCATTCCTTCCTGCTCCCTGAACGTCCCGTCTGATAGCTGTACGCCTCGTTGATAGATCGCTTGTGACATCATCTTTTTCTTTTTAAAATTGTACACAGGTGTCCAGATCCGGCAAGGTTCCGTGAACCGTGGCAGTTTGCGGCACACCTGCTAGCATTTATCACGCCGAGCCCCTGAGTAGGGGGGTGGAGGGGTAGGGGGGTTGGGAGACCATTCCAGCATTCAAGCCATGCAATCTGCTGCGCCAGAGCTCCAGTGACCTCTGTCCTGGGCTTTCAGTCTGAATACATTTTTACCCTGCTAATGGGGACCTTCCATTGCCGCCCACATTCCCTTCCCCGTTCCTAAGGACCTGCAGGCCTGATAAACTGTATTAATCAACCACAGACTTGTGTTCCTCTGGGAGCCCGCAGGCTCGATCCAACATTTTCACAGATAGCCAGGACAGGATTACGGTAGCAGCCTACGAGAAATACACACATGAATTTAGACAAAAAGCTGGGACCTTAACAGTGTGTGGCAAATGTGGCACATTCACTTCTGATGGCCTCGTAACAGTTTTTTCATTAGGAACGCGAACAGAAATGAGGGAATCTTTGCTTCCTCAAGGAACTGGTAGCAAACGGTTTGTGTTTGCAGGAGTCATAACACAGGCAAACAAAGGAAGTCGAGGAGGGTTCTGACAGGGGAAAAACAACAAGGACTAGCCACAAAAAATGGATCTATGTTTGCAGAGGCTCTATCCCTTTCTTAATATAGAGTCAAATGCTTTAATAAACAGGGAGGGACAACATGGATACAGATGAAGACCCCTGATATTTATATCACTTAGGATGGCCACTCCCACCTGGCCATAGCTCAGCAACAAATGACCCCAGATGTGACATCACACCATCTGACTGCTACACACAAAGGCATAGTTCACCCATTTTGAAGAATTTGATATTGTTTTACTTACCCCAGAAATAGTATGTTAAGTTGTATTTATGCTGTCCTGGTCTCACCGTTGTAGCTAAAATATATATACTAAAAGTTACAGACTCTCCTACCGTTCTTGATGTTCTTTATTCTAAACAACGACATCTGCCATCCGATATGACATCATATACAGTAATTTGAGCGAAAATATTGTCGTTGTGAACTAGCTAATCATATGTGCGTTTTTAATTTCCGACAACAACACTTGTAAAGCTGTTGTTAAACCTTATTTGAGTGGATTTAGGTGGTTATTTTAAACCAAGTTAGCCGGGGGGAAATTATATCCAATGGCAAGATGCTAATTGTTAGCATTGCTCCAATTGAGGATTTACTATAATTTATCTGCAACGGTGAGACCAGGACAGCATAACTACAGCTTAACATACTATTTCTGGTGTAAGTAAAACAATATCAAGTTCTTAAAAATGGGTGAACTATCCCTTTAAGTAGAAGTCATATTTTAAAAATGGGCATTTAACGCAAATCTGTATTATACAAGAGTAAGTACATTCTTTGGAACGGATAGCAGAAGTCATACTGGGCCACAAGAAGCAGGTTTGCCACCCCCCCCTCCCCCAGCCTCCCGCTCCTGAATCTTGCTTTGAAATACTCCTGCGACTGTGTGTCACTCCTCAGTATACCGCATCACAGCCTAGAGCGAATGGTAGCTGTCAGGGAGTGACGTTTTTGACTGAGGCTTTGTTCAACTCAACTGCGAGCCTTGAGTCACCTTGTTCTAAGACGCGGTTCACATTAGCGCTAGTGTAAAATACTCGGAGTGGCCACGGGTCTGAATTATTCAAGGTATTTTAAACCTGGAAATGAAATGCAGCATGTTTTTGCATTACTGCTGGATTCACCTACAGCGTTGCTAGGTTGCTTCTGCAGCGCCCTCCGGACTGTGAACACAACACCAGCGACAAGCGTTAAGTAATTATGTCCTCTTAGGGAACAGAGGCACTGTAGTCTGAGCTGCCGTCTAGGAGGGTAGCAAGAGCAGGGGAGTGCCATCAGGACCCCTGCGCCAACGCGGATGGGCGCACCCATCCCCCTCGGTTCTCCGTTGAGCTCAAAGTTGCATTCAGAGGTCGGTTTTGTCCAGCCGCCTCGGCGCGTTTGAATTAGCAGCTCAAAGGCGCGCGGTGAGTTCCATTCGGCGGGAAACCGTGGAGGCTCTGAGAACTGCGTTCCTTTCACTTCCAAGTACGAAAGACTTCTCCCTGCAGGAGCACTTAAAGTCACTTGCTCTCTTTTAAATTTCTCTAAAAGAAGCAGAAGCTTTTTTTTTTTTTGCTATCCAGCATACCACCGCTTCCAGGTTGTGCCAGCATGCAGGCAGTACTCTGCGGTGATCAATTGCAAAACCGATTTCAAATTTACTTTGCTTTCCTGGAGGGAAGCAGTCGAAGACTTAGGCCCATTTGCCGGTTCAATCCAAGTTCCTTTGGAGAGAATAGCCTATTGAACAGTCTTGAAAGTGGAACTCATGGAAAAAAAATGTTCCTTATGAGATAATTACAGTGCTGACAGTGGGAATTGTGAATTGACCGTTGTGCAATTGCAGCTAAAAGCACAAATCTCAAGGCCAGTGCTTTGGAATATGCTTGGACTTCACAAAAATGCTTCAGCAACATGGTACAATATTGGTAACCTCACAGTTAGACTTCAGTCCCTGGTTCCTCAACTAGTTCAAGGAACTACCTCTAAACTGAGTGAGTTTACTTGAAAACTAATAACCTGCCACTGAAATGTCACTGTTTAGTACTGCTGCGAGGCATGAGAAATTTGGTCTCCTCTTCAAGGACACATCTGGACATTACTCAGACAATGTAACGCTTGGTCTCCCATTGATGTTCTGTGCAAAAATAACTGTTCTATAAATCAGTTGATAAAATTTGAGTTAAACATGACTTGGCCTACACCTATTATTTGAGGAGGAGAACCCAGTTTGTAAAACAGAGAGCTTTCCAAATCAAAACCATTAAATAAAAATGGTAAAAATACAACATTTCAATGTGACTTTCACTTCCCTAGATAGCTACCTTTATGTTGAGTGAACTGCATGCAGTTTAGCAAAGCTACAGAAAGCAACAGCAACAGAAAGATATTTTCACGGGAACCAGATTGTCTGTCAACCCTCTACAACCCCCCCCCCCCCCCCTTCTCGGCTCCTGTGTCAGATGTCCCCGGCGGCTAAATTACTCCGGGTCCCAGGGCAGCCGCTGAGGCCTCCCTGTCATGGCACCCTGTGTAGTTTACACACCCACCCCCCCGGACCTCTCTGCAGATCACCCCCCTCATCAGGGCTGCAGGAGTGATTGTAAGTGTCCGGATGACAGATGCCCGTATTACCGCCAGCGGCTGCATCCTTTCCCTTCATCGCCTCCAACCGCCCCCCCCCCCCCCCCCCACCCCCTCCCACACCGCCACCTCTCCTTTCTCCTCTTTTTCTTTTCCCGTCCTCACCGCCAGCGTTCGCCCCGGTGGGGGGCCGGGTGACAGATCAGACAAGCCGGCTTCAATGGAGGACAATCTCCCACCTATTCCGTCAACTGCGTTCAGAAAAAACCAACAGCTTTCCTTGATCCACCCGATGGGTTTGTCCTTCCCTGCTTCCCACACGCATGCAAGGCCTAATCCAAATTCAGCATAGTTGCGCAGTCAAGAGGAATGCAAGAACTTAACAATATACAGTGACGGCCCATCCATTCTGCCCGTATTGGAGATTAATTTACCTACAGTCTAGACTAGTACCCGTCACTGCTTGAGACGTTGGACTCGTCACCCCCGATGGTCTCTTAGTTGCACAAACCGTGCTGTTCCAATGTGCGTGCGGATAGGATTGATACTTCTCTACTTTTCCTTTAGCGTACATTATATCGTCTGTTATCATGACGCAAAGGACTAATTCTGGATTTGTTTTCATGTTTATCGACTTTTTTTTTCTCCCCCCCCCCCCTCCTATTTTATTTTTAGATGGTCACGCCTAATTGGAATGAGCCGAGCTAAAACAACAGCCTGAATTAGACGGCATTAATGCTAACGAGCAAAGTTGCAGCGGAGGGGATCTTGGTAATTTAATTTAACATTCATATATTATTCTGTCATTAGCATTTATCTATGTACATCCTACATCAAGGAGTTTGCGCTACAAAAATATCGGTGGATAAGGTATGTGCTGCTCCAACACAGTAATCCTTACCTACCCCCACCCCCCTCCCCAAAACTGTCAGTTTGATTTGAATAGGGAGACAACAGAGAAAAATGAAAAGCAATCAACACACATCAGAAACGGTCCATAAACTCGCTTTCGGTGTCATGCCCAAATCATTCAGTGATTTATTTATTTGAATATCTTTTTGACAAAAATAACACTCATCAGTTAGTATAATGTACCTGGCATGCTTCGGAGGTCTCAGAAGTGGTGTGGGGGGGGGCGGAGGGGGGGGGGGGGGGGGGTAGGGGGGGGAGGGGGGTGGTTGCAGTTCTTTGTCACGGTTTATCCGGGCTGTGCTGGAGAGAGCCGTCCGCCAGATCGCAGCGTGCGCCGTGTCATCTGCCTAATAGCTTGTGTCCCCAGTGAGGAATGTGGCTGCGATTCGGCTTATGGGCGGGGCCCTTGCCATCACGCCTGTCTCCTTGCAGACGAATCCCGTAGCGCTGCCTCTACACAATTGTCTGTCCTCGTATCCATAACAATCTCCCCCTGCCACACTCTTCCTCCACACAACCGCCCCCCAATACCCACTGCCCCCTCCCCACTGACCCCCTCTCACTCCGAGCGCAGGCAGTTCTGGCTGCCAGCGGATTTTCATTTTCACCGATGATACGATACGATACGATATATGATACGATATACTTTATTGTCCCTGTAGGGAAATTTGTCTTGGACTCACATGCTGTGCACACCCAATGAGGCTCCCTGCTGTTGCCACGCGAGGTGCGAACAAGCCCGTATTAATATGGGCGAAGGTAGCTCATACCTCCCCACGTTCCTCCTGTTGCAAGTTTCTGCGTTATCTCTGGCTCCCCCCGCTGCACAAGGTGTGTAGGCGGGTTGTCAGCAGCACTGCGACAGGGACGCGTCCCGCCATTGTTTATCGCTCGCCTCCCAGCCTTGTATCTCGCGCCCAAATCTTCCCTCCAGTGAAGCGTGTGACTTTTTCTGTCGCTACGATAACTTTGTGCCGGCTCTCGCTTCTGTCTTGCGCGCGCTTGCTGTGCACGCGTTCGTGCTGCGCACTCACACACACTCACACACACACACACACACACACACTGTGCCAAGTCTGATGCAAGCTCGTGCAACAGTGAGCAGATTGGCAGCACTGCGTTTCGGGCTCTGCAATTTTATCATGCAACTGCAGTAAGGCATTACACGAGACTCGGAGCACTCCTGTGGCAATTCGAAAGCAGCTTTCCATGTTTGGATTGTGCACCCTCATCCCTCACTTTATTGTTTTAAAAGCTTTATTGATCTCCAAAAAGTGCTTCCTCTCCGCAAACATGTTTGGATTCATTGGATATTGCCTCCCCCAACCCCTTCAATCCCAAAAAGATGAGCTAATCATTATTTCCCAGCAGTAGATTGTAAAAGTTGTGTAGGGGGGAAATTCAAAATCGACAGTTAAGTTTTCCCAATCACCACCAAACTACCCCCCACCCCCTGCCCTCCCCCACACAGCCCGCCCATCCAATAAACCAGAAATATCGGAGTCTGGAGACCGCGTGTGCTAGAACCGGCTATGAGCGGACGTCACTGTCTTTGGCTGCGACACAATCCTCATTGTCACAGCACTGCTCTGATTGATTACAAGGTCTGATTGTCCCTCAGCGCAGACCTAACCAGCGCCACTGCTGCCAGGCAGAGAGAGAGAGAGAGATAGAGAAAGCAAAAGAGAGGGGGAGAGATACAGGCAGAGGGAGAGACCGATAGGGAGAGAGAATGAGAGAGAGAGAAAATAAGAATGTGACATGCCATTGTCGGTGCCGTCTTGCATCTAGTCTTTGGTTATTTTTAAATCACTGCTCGTTGCATGTTCATTTCCCCTTTTTCAGTTCCCATGTAGCCGTGGTGCGACAGCTGTGAAAACAGGGGTGCAGAAATCTGGTGAACGCCACAGAGGCAGACATAAGGCCTCGCTCACTTGTGCCGTATCACATTAACGGCACTAAATTCACCGCTGTCCGAGGTCAAAAAGCTGGAGATGAGGGGCCCGGTCTGGATCCGCACGTCCGTCCCCCGGGGCCCGTAACCATGACCTCAATCTCTTTCAACGGGGTCACAACAAGCATGGAAGAACCCAACCTTTTCATTACGGAATTTTAAAAACTGCATCACGAGAAATAGCATCCCTTAAATTCAGTTAGTATACTTTCAGATTTCAAGATTGGTTTTATGTGTAGTTCAACGCATGTCGTGTCCCCGCAGAGCTATTTACACGCTAGTGTGTCTGTAACTGAATGTGTATTGGATACATAAGATATGGGTTTAGCATGTAATATGTAGGGTTATGTTTTTCTTCAGAGAGGAGGTCTATTTGAACATTTTTCAGACCATACAGGGGTGGAGAAGAGCAGGACACGGACCTCACAAATCCACTATTAGATGACGTGGAGCTTCCATGGCACTGACAGATTGTTCATAAAACCATAGAACCATATTGAGACATACATACACACAGAAATGCAGACAGACTCATGTACACATGCAGACACACACACACTCACAAATGGAGACAGACCTATGAACACACACACACACACACACACACACACGCACATCCATGTACATACGCAAACAGAAATGTATACACACGTGCTAATGTCCCCTCCCCCTCCTGAGCCCCAGCTGTGCCGCTGTGTCGAGGCAAATACTGGACTTCGGGGCAGACGCACTCTCTCTCTCTTTCGCCTTGTCGCGTTTGTCTGTTCCCATCTCCCTCACTTCCTCTGCTACACCCCCCCTGCCTCTGCCTCAGGAGTAATTAAATCAGTGTATGCCTCTCCAGACCAACTGGACTGATAAACACTCACGCAAACAGACAAACACAGACAAACAAACGCACACATAGGTGAGCACACATTCCCGGGTGTACACGCTCACACACACACACACGCGCGCATATGTAAACACACACATATGTCAGCAGACGCACACCCTGAACGCCCCCTGCTCTCCTTCGACTGCAGGTGAAAAGAAGTCTAGAGCTTGGCAACGGATGGAAGTCTCTCGCTGGCATTGGCTCAACCCGTTGGAAACCTCCACAAAATCGGAGTCAGGCAGCCAATGGGCCGCCAGCCCTGTTTTGGCAGGCCAGCTTGCTGCTTTGAGATACCTTTTTTTAAATATCACGCCAAGCGCGGGAGCAGACAGCCTTCTGATCGCTCATTAAACCATCATACTTTAGCGCTCATTAAAGAGAACTCCAGAGGAAACCAGCGAATGCATATACAGAGGAAAGATCCATCAGCCACTGTGTGGAGGAACTGTGGCGCGTGAGCCGCTAAAGCGTCTGTGATCTCTTGGATTTCGACACTTTAAGGTGTTGATTAACTTGGCAGCATATTAATTAGCAAGGTATCGAGCAGGCTGAACAAGAAAGAAAAAAAAACTCCTTCAATTTGTCATGTAAGCAGTTGTGCAAACTAATTTGCATTTTCCGGGTAAAGACAAAATCGCTTATGTTTAGGAATTAAAGGGAGTATAATGATGTTTCGAGAGTCGGTCCTCTGAGAGCGTTCAGCGGAGGGGAAACCGTGCTCCGACATCCGAGGGAACAAAGGCACTTGTGAAACACTCCTAAAACGCGCCAAGCTGTGACACCAGCCTCCGAGAGCAGCCCAACGCTGGCGCTGATGATGTCGAGATATTGCGGATTTCGAGAGTGTTTTCGAGAGCCATCTCCAATCACCGCGACGAGGGCCTCATGCCTCATCCAGCACACCTCCATATCTGAAGTCCTTGAATAAGTGGAGAAACTGACTCGGAAGCCCACTAAAGAGTGAGTTTAGCAATGGCCTAGGATCAGTCAACATTTGTCCTAATCTTTGACGTACAAATAAACACAAGCTTATTTCTTTAGACTTTGGCCAGTTAATTAATGATCACCAAACTTGCCAAACTGTGTTTGTGAAGAACCAACTACTGTATCTTCTGCAATCAATTGCGAAGCTAGGGACAAAATTTCGATTGAATCCAGCCCAACGTCAGGCAAACACAATCTCTCTTCTGTAGAGATGTAAGGAAGGTAAATCGCTGCAAACGTAGGCTGGGTTTCTTTGACCTGCTTCTTTTTTATTTTTGTTGGCTGGCGTTCTGGGTCCCTGCAGGGTGCTGTCCCAGTTTTTGCCTCGGCACCTATGAAGCACGTGCGCGATTACCCACCTGCCCTGAGAGGGCAGAACATATTTATCGCACGAGACGGCAATCTGCTCCCGTCTGTGGGCCGTGGCCTGTCTGCTGGCTCTCTCTCTCTTCCTAGCTAGGAGGTGGCCACTGTGGTCTCCCAGCGGGGCAGTCGGGGCCAAGCAGTGGAAAGCCCAGACTCCGCGTGTCCAGAAACACGTTAGGAAGAAGCTCCTCACCAGAGGGGAAGGAGACAGAATCGATGTTTCAGGGTTTCAGTTTGCCGTGACACTGTTAGGTTTCCGGATCCCTGCATCCCCACGCCGGCTTTATACGCGGCTCAGGGCTTGGAAGCCACCAAGGGCCTTGTTAGAGCCACGGACACTGTGCACGCTCAGTGTAGCCAACAAAGAAAATCTTAGCCAAGGCTTTTTATTTTTAAAGGCGTATTGACTTATTGACAGAGGATGTAGTTAAGGCTTAATTTGAACTGAATTAAAATCTCACTTATGGCTCTATTGTAAATGATAGTTTAGGGCAAAAAAATCACCTTTATCGAAGCCCAAAATACTTTTTCTCGTTTGTTTCTCACACAAATTAGGAATCTACAGTTGTGTCCCTCTACTGTGCCACCCCAAGGATCACTGTAGTTGACACACGTGTACTTTTCTGATTCACCTGCCTGCCACCTAACAACTACTTTCTACACTCTAGAGGCTACACAGTACTACAGTTAAGCAAGTTATCTCCCTTGAAAAAGAGCTGCCGGCCTATGGAAGGAGCCAATGCAGCAGCAGACGCAACCCAACCAACCTACACCCACCCTGTCCCTGGCGGGATGAAGCCAACTGTGTCCCACTGCTGCCGACTCCCTACTCACAGCTGGCTAATGACACAGCCTCGGTGTCTGGGCTGTGCAGCCCTTTCAAGCGGCTTTCTCTTCAGCCAGAGTTCTTGGCGCCCGTTACAGCAGACAGTTCTTAGACAGTGCATTTTCCTCAGGCTGATTCATTTACTGATGGTTTGTATTTAGAATCGGTACTGAACAGAGATGAACCCAACAGTCTTAAGAGAGCCATTTAGTTTTAATTGCGCTGATTTTTTGGGGACGGTGACTTGTTTGTTGCTCTGCGTACCTCAAAATACCCCACCCACTTGGAATCTCTTTTTCTCTTGCGAATTCTGAATGGCTTCTCCTTTGTTCCGGCATATTCCACTGACACACTCATGCTGGATTAAAATCTTAATTAACTTTGGCAGCTACGCGCCCGCTCCCTGTGGCTGAACAGGGAGAGCAGCGCAAGCTCTCGTGATCTACAGAAAACCAGTGTGCTGAGGAGTGAAGCGCTCATCACAAGCCTCCTTGGCTGCTCCATTATAGAACAAAAGGCTTCCTCTTTCAGCCAGACAGAAACATACTGCTGGCCTAGAGGCTCAGAAACAACTGTACACTGAGAGGCAGAAGCAGAAGCCTGTCCGTCTCACAGAGGGAAATGGTTTGGCTAATAATATTAAACTGAGTGACATTACGCAGAGTTGATATGACTAGCATTGTGGACTAGGTGCTGGAATTAAAGGCTTGAAGATATGAAGCAGTTGAGGCGTGAGTGTGAAATAGAGGAAGCAGAAACCTCACATTTTAAAGGCATATTGAAGGCAATACTTTGTTTGAACATAATGTTGTATAGCTACCTGGCACTGATATTAGTCATAATATTCAAGCTCACCTACATGAGTTGCTCCAGTGGTCAGAAACTGACCAATGAAGAATTACATTTTTTCACTCTCCATTCACTTCCATTGCATGGTGAAAAAGGCCTCAAAAGCACACTTTTAGCACATAAACGAATGCAAACAACGCGGTTTATGCTGATATAGAAAATCACGACATCCGGAACCAGGCGTTTGAAAAGATAAAAAGCTCCATTCACAATATTTTACACTTTTTTCCAAACAAAGATTTGGAAGAAGATCCGGTCATTAGCTTATTAACTTCCTTCTTTCGTTCATGCACCGTAACGGTCCCACTCACTTCCTGAAGCATGCGTCATTAAACAAACTGGACAACAAAGACACTAGCAACTAGGTTGCTAGTTCTCAGAAAATAGTTTTTCAAAATCAAATCAATCAAAAATTGGTCCAAAGTTTCAAACGTTCGGTTCTGGATGTCATGATTTTATATATCAGCATAATCCGCGTTGTTTGCATTTGTTTATGTGCTAAAAGAGTGATTTTGAGATCTTTTTCTCCATGCAATGGAAGTGAATAAAGAGAGAAAAAACGTCATTCTTCGATTTCTGACCACTGGAGCAACTCATGAAGGTGAGCTTGAAAATTATGACTAATGTCAGTGCCAGGTAGCTATACAACATTATGTTCAAATAAAGTTCAGTATGCCTTTATCTGGCCATTGGTCTTAAGTAGTTAACATTCAGTTAACTTAACATTTATGTTGCCTGATTAAAGTGCTTGTCAATTATCTGAATAATATATCAGCATACAATTCCAAAGTTTTCTCTTTATTGTGTCATATGTTGCAGTGTTCTTTTCCATTATGTTGTTGAATCTAGTGAAATCAACATGGTGTCTCACAGATGCTGATGTACCAGACATATTATTATTATTATTATTATTATTCACATGTACAGATGCCAATAGTAAAACAGTGAAGGGTGCCTTATCAGCAGTGATGTTGTGCTCACACACTGTGTTTCTGCATCCACCTGCCTGCAGTTCCTGTGGTCCACATCTGGCATAGAAATATGCTTCCCACCAGACCTCCATATGGGTTGCCCATTATTTGCTGATTTAACACTATTTGTATATTTAAAAGGGTCCCATATCCACAACCTTTCTGTCCTCTGAATTTTCCGAGAGTCCTTTGCGCACAGTTAAGGACTTCCGGTTAAAAAATGGGCACTGTACACCTATCTAGTAGGACCCCCTTTTGCCTCCAGATCAGCCGGAATTATTTGCGGCATGGATTCAACAAGGTGCTGGAAACATTCCTTCGGGATTTTGGTCCATGCTGACTCGATAGCATCACACGGTTCCTGCAGATCTTTTGGCAACACATTCATGCTGTGAACCTTCTGTTCCACCTTGCACAAAAGGTGTTCTATTGGATTGAGATCTGGGGACTTTGCAGGCCGTTGGGAGTCACTGCCATGTTCGTGGAACCAGTTTGAGATGATGTGTGCTTCGTGCCGTAGTGCATTATCCTGTTGGAAGTCTCCATTTGAAAAAGGGTAGACTGTTGCCCTAAAGGGATGCACGTGGTCAGCAACAATGCTTAGGTATGCTGTGGCATTCAAATGATGCTCAATTGGTATTAAGGGGCCTACTGTGTCCCAAGAAAGCATTACCCACACCATTGCACCACCAGCAGCAGCCTGTACCGTTGACCCAAGGCAGGATGGATCCATGGACTCATGCTATTTAGTCAAATTCTGACCATACCATCTGCATGTTGTAGCAGAAATCGAGATTCGCCAAACCAGGCAATGTTTTTCCAATCTTCAATCCTCCAGTTTTTCGTGATCACGTGCTCACTGTAGCTTCATCGTCCTGTTCATAGTGGACAGGAGCTGCAGCCCATCCACTTCTAGGTTTGTTGCGTTGTCGCACATCACCGTAAACAGCTGTTATTTGAGCATTTGTGGCCTTTCTGTTAGCTTGACCGAGTCTGCCCATTCTCTCTGATCACGCTCATTAACAAGGTGTTAACCTTGAACTGGTGCTCTCTGGATGCTTTTTCGTTTATTGCACCACTCTCTGTAAAATCTAGAGACTGTGGTGTGCGAAAACCCTAGGAGGGCAACTGTTTCAGAGATGCTGAACCAACAGACATACCACGGTCAAAGTCACTTAGACCAATGCATCTTGCCCATTCTAATGTTTGGTCAGAAAACAACTAAACCCCTTCACCATGTCTGCATGCTTTATATATTGAGTTGCAGCCACATGATTCCCCTTTTGGAGGAGTAGGCTATTTGCATTAACAAGCAGGTGTACCTAATAAAGTGGCCACTGAATGTAAATACTTTGACTGCTGTTGTAAAAGTCTGTCTCAAATAAACACGCTCTTCAATGAGAGGAAGATATTATGGATGATTTAATGAAGATTCTGGGTTAGGTGGGTGGGAACATCGTTCTGAACAACTCGGGGGAGATGTTCCTGAACTCGCTGACACTTCTAATTTACATTCACGGGAGTGCGCCGCTATCTATGCTATGCTGAGCTGCTTTGACGTGTTCAACTGATAGGCTTTTGCTCAACGCCGGAAATCAAAAGCAGACAAACATGGCGGTGCAGCGTAAACTCGGTAGGGAAGTTGTTGATACGAGACACTTTACTAATGCACATAATCCTTCACACTCTCTGCAGCCTGTGCATTCAGCTGAACTTGTACTGAAGCAGATGAGGCATAGCCCCTCTCTGAAAGCACAGCAACGGCCTACCTGGAACCCAATGAATAAGATAGAGCCCACACGCTGCGTCAGCTCCCCAGTGCAATAAATATATTAGCAGCAAATATACGTTTCAAGTCATTATGATCATAAGGCTCACAACATCATTCATATTTGGCACTAATAAATTAATTGCACTGGGGTGCTAACACAGCATGCAGGCTCATCCTTCTAATTCAGGCTACTATTCTGCCCAGCACATATTTTTTTTGTATGTGCGCATTTGCACTTCTTCCGGGTTGTTCTACCTGGAATCCAAGCCAGAAACTCTGCAAGTCCCGTGTCCAAATCACGACTCCACACCATTTTCTTCCAGCCTTAACCCAAAAACGTGTCTGGTGAGGGCCAGGTTAGGTCGCTTTTTAGATTTAGGAAAAACGCAAACTCCATTTCTCTCTTCAGAGTCGGTCTCGCAGATTCCACTCTGTTACATTTCCCGCAGAGAACATTGCCTCTGCATTAAGGAGATGCAGGGAGAAACCTTCAATACCTGACCAACATTTACTGTGGAGTAATGTATAGGTGTGCATCTTTTCTACAGACTGTGGTTCGCACTCTGTGTTGTGCCATTCCTTAAGAAAAAATATTTATGCAAGTCTGTACCTCCCTTTTCAGTCAATGCCATTTGTTGACTGTTCAAGGTTGCTGCCTCCAACTCTTTTTCAATTCCTTGGTTTTGCTTTTCGAGCATAGCATTGTCTCCACTTTATGTTTTACAACATATACACTGCCTGGCCAAAAAAAAGTCGCACACTCTAATATTTCATTGGACCGCCTTTAGCTTTGATTACGGCGCGCATTCGTCGTGGCATTGTTTCGACAACCTTATGCAACGTCACAACTTTTATTTCCGTCGAGAGTTGCATTAATTTTTGGCCGAGATCTTGTATTGACGAAGGGAGAGTCGAACCACTCCGTAAAGTCTTCTCCAGCACATCCCAAAGACTTTCAATGGGGTTAAGGTCAGGACTCTGGTGGCCAATTCATGTGTGAAAATGATTCCTCATGCTCCCTGAACCACTCTTTCACAATTTCAGCCTGATGAATCTTGGCATTATCGTCCTGGAATATGCCCATTGATGGGATAACCTGGTCATTCAGTACATTCAGGTACTCCGCTGACTTCATTTTATTTCTGCATAATGTTGCTGAACCTAGACCTGACCAATTGAAGCAACCCCAGATCATAACACTGCCTCCAGAGGCTTGTACAGTGGGCACTACGCATGATGGGTGCAACGGCAACTTTTTTTTGGCCAGGCAGTATACAATTCAGCACTGTGTATTGAAGGGTCTGTCAATTTATTTTTCTCAGTCATCGGTCATAGTATTTAAATGCCCAATTTATTTTGAGGCCAGGGGCATAATTTGAACAAAATTGAATTTCATTTCTTCCAGTCATATGTACATTCTTCATTTTATACAACTGCTAGCGATTTTTATTCACAGGCCTTTCTGCCAGCTAACTCAAATGTGCATTTATGCATCTCTAAGGTCAACTCCACTCATTTAAAATACAAAATACATACTGGGCTGTGGGTCCCAGGATTCATCACTTCCACACCACTGGCACAATGGTGTGATTTATTGTCTGCTTTGCGCGTGTGTTGCTCCTCTTTGTTACTAGAAGACTCTGACCCTGTCCTGCCGGTGGGGCAGCTGTGCCAAAGAGATACTTAATCTCAGCGGACAACTGCCTGCATGAATACATTTATGCATTCCACTGAAAAGAGGCTAACACGCCGTGCCATGACACCACAGTGCTAGCAAGGAGAGAGAGACCTACAGCACAGCTGCTGATGAGGGAGAGAGACCTACAGCATGGCTGCCACAGTCTGCAATGAGGGAGAGAGACCAACAGCACGGCTGCCTGTCACAGTCATCACAAGAGGGAGAGAGACCTACAGCACAGCTGCCACTGTCTGCAATGAGGGAGAGAGACCTACAGCACAGCTGCCACAGTCATCACAAGAGGGAGAGAGACCTACAGCACAGCTGCCACAGTCATCACAAGAGGGAGAGAGACCTACAGCACAGCTGCCACAGTCATCACAAGAGGGAGAGAGACCTACAGCACAGCTGCCACAGTCTGCAATGAGGGAGAGAGACCTACAGCACAGCTGCCACAGTCATCACAAGAGGGAGAGAGACCTACAGCACAGCTGCCACAGTCTGCAATGAGGGAGAGAGACCTACAGCACAGCTGCCACAGTCATCACAAGAGGGAGAGAGACCTACAGCACAGCTGCCACAGTCATCACAAGAGGGAGAGAGACCTACAGCACAGCTGCCACAGTCTGCAATGAGGGAGAGAGACCTACAGCACAGTTGCCACAGTCTGCAATGAGGGAGAGAGACCTACAGCACAGCTGCCACAGTCATCACAAGAGGGAGAGAGACCTACAGCACAGCTGCCACAGTCATCACAAGAGGGAGAGAGACCTACAGCACAGCTGCCACAGTCTGCAATGAGGGAGAGAGACCTACAGCATGGCTGCCACAGTCTGCAATGAGGGAGAGAGACCTACAGCACAGCTGCCACAGTCATCACAAGAGGGAGAGAGACCTACAGCACAGCTGCCACAGTCATCACAAGAGGGAGAGAGACCTACAGCACAGCTGCCACAGTCTGCAATGAGGGAGAGAGACCTACAGCACAGCTGCCACAGTCATCACAAGAGGGAGAGAGACCTACAGCATGGCTGCCACAGTCTGCAATGAGGGAGAGAGACCTACAGCACAGCTGCCACAGTCATCACAAGAGGGAGAGAGACCTACAGCACAGCTGCCACAGTCATCACAAGAGGGAGAGAGACCTACAGCACGGCTGTCACAGTCATCACAAGAGTCATCACAACTCTCCCAGCTAACCATGGTGCTCTTTGAAATGAACGCGTTTAAGGGCACATACCGCTTATGTTTGCATAGACCCCAATTTATTCAGCAAAGCTGGGCCATCACTTGGCAAATTTATCCGGCCCCCTAAAAGGCTGCGGAACACACTGAACCAATGTCACTGTGCTGCTGTGTTAGTCCTTCCAGACTTCAAAATGACTTTGTGAATTATTTTCAAGGCGTGAAATGGTGTGTCCAACAAAATCAATTGCGTCTACAATTTTATTCCAGCTTGATTCATCCTCATTGTCCCGGCAGTCAAAAAACTGTGATCTTCCCAATGAGAGATGTCAAACTGCCTTGTAACCGAATCAGAAAACAAGCCAATAAAGCCGCTCAGTCCAGGCATCGCTCAACCCCCTCCACGGCTGAAGGCTTTGCAGAAAAAGGCTTTGATGTATTTTATTTGCAAAATAATTTGCCAGCGAGGCAACGGAGAGCTCTCCCCATTCCTCCGAGCCAGCGAGGCAAACACTCCAGTCGCTCTGACCGGAATTGTACAAAGAGAGAATTTTTTTTAGAGCAGACAAAACAAAACACAATAAAGAGTTTGGCACATATGCGATAATGCTCTTGTGGCAGTTCAGCGAAGTGTAACTAGGAAGCAGGAGCGAAAACTGATAGCGAAAAAGCGGGCAGTACACGGCTAGGATACGGGAAACCGCCGTCGACACGCCCGCATGCGAAATGCGCGCCATCTCTCAGCGCAGGCTGACACTGATGTGGAGGCAAATAGGTCCTCTGGAGCAGGAGGGGCAGTTTCTCTCTCCGTCTCTGGTGCCGTTGACTTTTGGCTCACTCCGCGTATGCTAATCCGAGCGCGTCTGCACGCCTGATGGACAATGGGAAATTGTTGTTTTAACAGGGCCCACACAATCTCAGATGTCTTTTTTATTTGTCACATTTATAACACATTTATCCCAAGCAGTAAAACGTTCAGCTTTAAATCAACTCTGATAGAGTACATGTGATCCCCATTTGACTCGTATAAGCTGTTAAAAGCTGAATTAACACTGAATATTTTACTCGGCGGCAGGGGAAAGGGTGAAATTTTAATTTGCCCCCCCTTCTTCAAGAATGTGGACAGTAGCCTCTTTTAGCATAAACAAGTACAGCGTACTTTGCCGCGCAACGCTGCCAGGAAGGAAATTCATCCTGGGAGCTTTGTGTAATCCTTATCTGTATAAATATCTAGTGTTAACTGCAGGGCTTTATTTCGCTCTCTCATTCTGAATGTAAGTGGTGACTAAGCCATGCATTATTCATCCAGGTTGTGTGTTTATGCAACGGTTTTGAAATTATATACGGGGCCTGATTAACTGTTGCAAGGATGAGCTACGTTTATGGCGGCAACATGAGGAAAGGGAGCACAGGGGTCACAGGAGGCGTGGAGCTTTCAGCTTAGCTTTCCTCACATATTTGTCATCGAATGCTGTGCCCATTTCTGCACATTTAGATTTTTGAAAATTTGTTGCGCTTTATCTGGCTCTTTTGACCTGTTGGTTCAGGTTGTTCAGCGTGAACCTTTTTAATCCCAGTTTCTTTTTTAGTTGCCTTTCTGCTATTGGATTGACATTTAATACATTTTACGCCAACGGTTGAGCCTCCCACTGTTTTAACAAAGTTCAATTCTATGAACCTCTTGCAGCACTGAAAACTTAACATAAAGCTTCAATTTTTGTCCTGAGCAAAGCAGAAACAAATCATTTTCAGAAAAAGTGTGCTAATTCATGTTTGATTTAATTCATTGTTTATGGAGAGTTCCAGTGAGAGGGAATTACAAAAAAAATCGGCCATTATGCATTACAAACCCAAATTCAGGGACAGTACGTAAAATAAAAGCAGAAAGCAGTGATTTGTAAATTTTATTTTATTTAATAGAAAACAGTACAAAGAAAATATATTTAATGTTTTACCTTATCAACTTTATTGATTTTTGTAAATATGCGCTAAATTTGATGCCTGCAACACATTCCAAAAAACAGGGGTAAAAAAGACTGGGAAGTTTAAAAAACACCTGTTTGGAACATTCCACAGGTAAACAGCTGATGCTATCATGACTGGGTATAAAAGGACATCAAAAGACTCGATAGCTTATTTTCAGGTACTCTTACAAGTGATACTATAACCTCTCTGCATTTGAATTGATCTCTATGGGAATTGTGGGGTGGAACTAGATTAAGCTGTAAATTAAATGGGAATTCAAACAGGTACTGCCCAGTACAAACTTCCCAGTCTTTTTCTTGCCCCTGTCCCAACTTTTTTGGAACGTGTTGCAGTCATCAAATTCGTAATTAGCGTATATTTACAAAAATCAATACATTTGATAAGGTAATAAAACATTAGATATCTTTTCTTTGTACTGTTTTCAATTAAATAAAAGAGAATTTACAAATCACTGCTTTATGCTTTTATGTGCATTTTACATAATGTCCCTTTTTTGGAATTGGGGTTTGTACTTTACACCGGCTTGCACAGTACAAACTGAATGTACATGGATAGATAATATGAAGGTATTGCCATATTCTTTTACTATAAATCATCGAGTTCTTCCTTTGCTCTGTTATGATCTGTTGCCCCGACCTTGTCTGGACTAATTGCAACACTCATTGTATTATTCAATCCATACACCGCCAGCTGTATGGATTGAAGTAGTGACTGAAAAGAAAGATAAAAGATAAAACAATTCCCTAGTTAATGATTGCAGAGTTGCAAATTAATATTTTAATGTTTTGCTCAGATGATTCAATTCTGGGTTAAAATGGGACCGTGCCAACGAATCGGGATGGTGTCAGCATGTAACCTTCAGCACAGCAAAATGTCCAGTGTTAATTCAACTCTAGCAGTGTGCATATGAGCCTACTCTGGCCAGATCAGGCTCATATGTACACTGTTAGAGTTGAATTAACACTGGACATTTTACTGTGAGCTATTGGTTGGTATGAAAGATGTATGCTGAGCCAATCGCAGAGCAAGAGGGTACACAATTAGGAGCATCTGAGGACGGTAAATACTGTTTTGTTTTTTGGCTTAATATGAGCGAGTAATTCAGACCCAAGAAACCAGGTGATCAACTGCTTTTGATCAATTGCTGTGCTACTCAAGTGCTCAGTAACAACAAAAGCCAGCAGACCCTGCGTCTCTCCAAGACCAGGAGTGAGGACCACTGCTGTAGATGAAAGGATACAGCCAGTGCTTTCACCACACACTATCAAAAAAAACTATAAAAAATCAATCCAATCACATTTGCAGAACTTACACCCTTCAAATGGACACACCAGCAGATGGACACTCACATTTTAAATATTTATTTGAAAAATTAAACATTTTCAATTACGCGGTTAACGCCGATTCCAGCCACAGTAAAAATGGCACAGCATTCATCTTCCCTCAAGCCATTGCATCTGCTGTTCGTAATGTTTATTTACCCTGAATTTTAAAGGTGCCGTGCCTATTGTGCTTCCTTTGCGCAGTGTGGAATCGTTAAGGGACAGGTCGTGCCAATGTGCCCAATTGCAGTGGTTACTCAACTGTAGGTCCAGGTCTCATTTGTGGGTTTGAGGGATTGAGGTCGTCACTAGATATAAAACTTCTATCAGCTTAATGTACTTTCCATTGACATTCATGCGGAAAAAAAAAAAAGAAAAACTCTCTTTACTGTATGGTGCTTTGTATTAGTTAGATGCAGTTGTGGTTACAGAATTAAAAACCTTTTTATTTCCATTGGTGAACATGTATTAGGCTACATTTTAATGAGGGGCATGTCTTCACTCTGGTCGTAGAAAGTCTAGGAACCCCTTCCCTACTACATGTTGTTGGGAAAAAAATAGAAAGCAATTTAGAAGATCTGGCAGTGGTGGCTCATTTCCTATAGTTGGCTAGATGTGTAGAGTCGTTATTTGTTTTACCCTTAGCTGGCTGTTAGTGTTCAAACAGTCGGCATCTATCCATACTGATCTTTAATAATTCCTTAAAAAAACAAAGTTGATTAAAGAAATGAATGCATGCAGCCATGCTGAAGCTGAATATCTTCTAGTTTGTTTCATGCTCTGGGAGTTTTTAGTCTTAATAGCTATCCAGTTAGTCACAGATCAATAAAGCAAGACTTTAATATACTGTTAATTTATCAATATATTCATTTTTTTAAATGAATTTTTAAAAAACCCATCTTTCCTTTGGCCCAAACATATGTAAACAGCCTCAAAATGCATTGCAGTGCAAATGCAGCCACACATTACTGAAATTACCTAATTTCTTCTTAGCATTTCCCACGGCTTAATCAAATCATTGTCCTTGTTGAACTAAGATGACTCTGCTGTAATATAAACATCATTGAGACCATGTATCACCGCTCGGTCATGCCACGGCCCTGTTCAGTGGGCACCGACCGTGCTCTCCAGGGCGAGCATGGTCGCCGTGCCGACCGTCCGCCCAGCGCTAATGCCCCTCAACGCCCACCTGGTGTTAGCTCCAGGTCGGGGAGCTGCACGGAAACCAAAACGACATGGCTAACAGCTCCAGAGATATGAACACTCATGTGGAGGCCTTACGCCATTGTCTTTCGACATCACCTCGGAAACTCTCCTTCAAAACAAACCAGCTAGGGCAAGGCGGACGGACACGTACCAACTGTAATTCAGTAGCTGCCCATAAAGTGTGGAAATTCTCATGCATATTGCGCAAAAAAAGCAGTGCTCATTGCATCTTTTCACTTTCACGCATTTCCATAGGATGGAGGTGTCGTATTATACACCATAAACAGAATACCTTTTGGAATAATAATGGGGTGTAGGTGTCAATCATTTTCTCTCGGTTCAATTTGTTCCCTGATGGACTGCAGCTCGTTAGCGTTTCAGTCTGCTCCGCTGATTAGAACACACCTGTGTCGTTTTCACCTCAAACGGAAAAGCGGTCACGTTCCGCGCACTGCTGTTGCTCTCAGCCATGTAACCGTTAAATAATTGTTATGGGAGGCTGATGGACTGCCAGGCGACACAAAGGAGCCCTGCCACGCTCGTCTCCCCTCAGCCTCCGTGACACTGGGAAGCTTAGCAACCGCGCTGCATAAACGGTGTCTGGAGATAGAACTCCATATTGCATTCTGTTTCAAGTGTAACAAATCTCTTGTAATAATATCATAATAGATGTATTATTCATTAGGCCTGCGATGATGCAAATAATGAAATATACATGGTGTTTCAAAGCGCGGGGTGTTGTCGGGTGGTTTGGGTGATGTCGTTTTTTAGCACACGGGGGACATGGACATCAGCATCCGTCCCCTGGTGATACAATGAGCTTCAGGGTGGGACAGTTAATTGACGGCTTTTGAAAATATGGAGCACATTAGCCCAAATGGGAATACAGTTCCCTCCAACAATAGGCAATAGGGCAGGGAAGGAGGGGGGGGGGGCATTTTAAATAAACATACTTTCACTCAAAACAAGGAGTCTGTCTGTACCCAGGTGTGACTGACAAAAGGGGTTTGGATATTTTTGTTCCAGCTGTCAATAAATGAATTTCGTAAAAGACTGCCATCAAAGCCATTTCTCCACTTACTCCCAGCAGGGTGTGGGGTAAACCTGGAGTGTAATTGCAGGCCCAAAACACACTGCTTCCTGCTTTGGCTGAAGCGAAGGAAAGATTACATATATGACTGGGTGGTGGTGGGGGGGGTTACTGAGACATGAATGCAGCGTTCTAAAACATCGGCAAAAACACATACAAACGGCAGCAAATGTCAGCCCGGATGGAAAAGCTACATGAAAGATTTACAAGGGGTAGAACAAAAAAGCGTTTTTTTTCTGATTTTCTTTTGGGAATGCAACTCGGGCTGGCTTTTTTTTTTGTTTGATGGTGAAAGGGAAGACCGTTAAACGCACGCACGGTTGCGAGGTTTCCCATTAAGACATCTCGTGGAGCGTTTGCGCATCCGGCGGTATATCGCGAATGGACGCGGGGACCTGTGCAACCGGAGCATATTGCGAATCGAGGAACAGCGATGCTCAACTTCACAGAAACACCCGGAGCCATCAGTCCCTCCGCAGCGCACACAGAGCTGTAACTGCCAATCAAAGCAGCCTCAGGCACTGCCACTGACTTGCTTGCATAAATTAGCATTAATTTGCATAAGAATCCATCGTTTAAGCAGCCTCACTTGGCTCCTCCACTGAATGACATTTTCTCTCGTTCTGTCTCCCTCTTTCCTTCTCTCTTTCCTTGTTCCTCTCTCAGTGCTGATAAGAGCAGGGAAATTGTGGATTTAACGCTTTGTATGCCAGGGCATTTAATATTCCGCGGTTGTACATTATCAGTAGTAAACAGTGAGAATGGGTGCAGTTTCATATATTCTGTTTGTGATCCATAAGGTCTACTATCTGATTTGTATTTTTAGAGGTGTATTTTTTTTGTCTATAAAAATTATTCTAAATATACCATGCAATCAACCAAAAAAAATATGTTATAGCAGAAATCATAATTACGGTCTACTTATGAGTGAAGGACTACTGGTTGAGATGGCTCATGGAAAATTAAGAGTAACAAAATATGTTTTGCTCTAGTTTCTACTAATCCAGGGGTAAGCTTGTTGATGATCAAAACACTGAGAGGCTGTTCATTCATAAGACAGATTTTTAGCTCCTGGATATTTTCAGGATAAATGCAAACTGGCTTTGAGACCATGTTGCAGAGGCTGAATCAAGCCTTCATGACTAAACTTCATGAAAATATTTAATGGTTGCACTGATAAGACATCACCGTTAAATCATATTCTTTCTCATGCTTGTCAAAAGAATGAAAAAGATACATGTAAATAAATTACATGCATCTTTTTTTTTTAATGATTTAACTGGAAGAGGTGATCAGCCTTGCTGATATTTGATATGGCAACCACTTGGCTGCAAATCTAGTTCCCAAACACTATCCCACAGTACTACAATAAACGTTCGCATCGCGCAACATATGTGTGTTACTGTACCTCCAAGCCTCTTATAAGCCTCTAATTGTGCTTCCCCATAAAATATTGCTTCTGAAGGAGAGGCCCTCTTTACTTTGGAGAACAGGAGGGAAGTATCCAAGTTTCAGTTATAAAAAACACTCTACTATTGAAGAACAGTCAAGAATGACTGCTATAAGTTGCAGAGATGGAGATAGGGGGTTGGGAGGGGGGGGGGGGGGGGGGCAAGATTAATTTTTCAGAGCGGAGGATCAATCTGACGTGAAGGGCGTATTTCTCATCGCCTGCACAGAATAAATAAAAAGAAAGAGGGACGAGGTCCTTTGCCCCCAGCTGGAGTTTAGGGAGGCAGTAATTGGCGAGCCTCTTCTCTTCCATCTCTGTTTGAAGTGGGGAGTGAACACCTAATGAAGCTTTTATTTATTTATTTATCTCTTTGCATGTTACATGACGCTTGTCTGATAAATTATTGAAAGTGCACTTTCATCCCAAAAGCAGACCATGAGATGCGGCTGTGGCTGGTTGCGGCGTGCGGGCCGCGCCGATAGCAAGATTCCACAGGTTAATGAATCCAAGTGGGAGGGGGTGGGTGGACAATAGGGCAGGGGTCAGGGGACTGATTGAGTTCAGCGAATTACCTCTTGCATTTCAAACAGCGCCTCAGCCGTCTGAGACATGCCAGCTGGGTTCTTCCTCGGGTAGCGCTGAGACCCCCTTGCCTGAAAAAATCGCCGGCACTGGGCTGTTGTCAGCCAGTTTAAATGAAAGATTAATAAAACTGCACGAGGGTAATTCACAAACAGAGGGGTCTAATGAAGCAGAGAGACGCGGGGATTGGGTGGAACGGGGCCGCCGGGCCTCATTGCCTCACCAGGCCACCCCGTGTGCTCCCACCCCCGCTCCCCCAGGTGGGGATGAGTGGCAGAACGCCCCAGAGGACCTTATCACCAGCCCACACTCGCCGCCCCTCCCTCACCCCCCGGCCATAATTAACAGTCGCACCAGGTGGACCTCGTCACTGCTGCTCCTTACAGCCTTTTCAATTACTGCCGCGCATCCATTCTCTCTGTGTTTCAGGAGTTTGCCCACCTCCCTCACCGGTGATCCCTACTTCTGTCATATGAATATATACTGTATATATATATATATATATATACAGATCCTTTCCAAAAAATTTGAATATCATGGAAAAGTTGTTTTTTTCCATAATTCCATTCAAAACGTGAAACTTTCATAGATTATAGATTCATTACACACAAAGTGAAATATTTCTAGCCTTTATTTGTTTCATTTTTCATAAT
The DNA here is from genome assembly GCA_029718625.1 of Synaphobranchus kaupii. NCBI lineage: Eukaryota > Metazoa > Chordata > Actinopteri > Anguilliformes > Synaphobranchidae > Synaphobranchus > Synaphobranchus kaupii. The sequence goes on along the minus strand of CM056391.1, from coordinate 32,543,248 downwards.
TTTGGCTTACAGCTCCAGAAAACCCCCAAAACAGTATTTCAAGAAATTAGAATAGTGTATCGAAATTCAGCATTTACTTCAGTTATTTCAGAGAATGAATGTTTTAGACTGAGTGTCACACTCTGTACGTGGTGGTTTATGAAGCACTGACTCCAGCCTCAGTCCACTCCCTCTGCATCTCCGCCAAATTTTGGAATCGTCTTTGCTTGACAATCCGCTGAAGCCTACGGTCATCTCTTTTGCTTGTGCACCTTCTCCTGCCACATTTTTCCCTTCCACTAAACTTTCTATTGATATGCTTGGACACTGCACTCTGTGAACAGCCAGCCTCCTTAGTGATGACCTTTTGTGGCTTACCCATCTTCTGGAGGGTGTCAATGATGGTCTTCTGGCCAATTGTCAAGTCTGCAGTCTTCCCCATACTGAACCAAACTGAGATACCTGTCCAATTTAACGACACATCTGTAGAAAAACTTTGCAGGTGTTTTGAGTAAATTAGATGATAAGAGTGTGACACTCAGTCTAAAACATTCATTCTCTGAAATAACTGGAGTAAATGCTGATTTTCGACACACTATTCTAATTTCTTGAAATACTGTTTTGGGGGTTTTCTGGCGCTGTAAGCCAAAATTATGAAAAATGAAACAAATAAAGGCTAGAAATATTTCACTTTGTGTGTAATGAATCTATAATCTATGAAAGTGTCACTTTTTGAATAGAATTATGGGAAAAAAAAACTTTTCCATGATATTCTCATTTTTTGGAAAGGATCTGTATATGTCTGACCTGCTCTTTCATAATCTGTCGCATTGACCCCAAAACTAATTTTGAGCGTTACTTTCGTTTCGGCTTTACGTTTTTATACCGGAACAACGTGGCGTCCTGTTCATAAACTACCAGACGGAGGGAAATGTAAGCTTTCTAATGATACCAAAATGATCTCTCTAATCCAAATATCCAAGCGAGTTATGTCCCGTTACATTTGGAGTGCTATGGGGGTAAATCGATGTCAAAATTATTGTAAATGCACAGACTATGAGTCACAAATATATATTACAATTTGTAAACACAAAACACGATCTACAAATAGATTCGTAATCCACAAACAAACTCTTTATGATCCACAAATATAAAACACGATCCACAAATAGATTCAAAATCCACAAACAAACAACTCATGATCTGCAAATATAAAACACGATCCACAAATAGATTCAAAATCCACAAACACATCATGATCCACAAATAGAATTCAGTGACTTATACTTAAAAACCAGAATTTGAATGAATGCAACATGATTTGTCTGCGTGTGAGACCCACACACGCAGACAAATCATGTTGCATTCATTCAAATTCTGGTATTCTATTTGTAGATTGTTTCGCATTTGTTTTCATAATTTTGATACTACTGTTCCGCTGTTTTTGGGTGTAACAATCTACAAATACACTCTTCACAATTTGCAAACAAACACAGTCTTACTTGTATTTTCAAACCCCTGTTTCAAGACACGCGTACAAATTCTGTGCAATGCTCAGCGTTCAAGTGTTAAATCTGTGTTTGCGGATCACAGTGTACTTGTGGATCGCTTCCCATTTGTCTACAAATAATTTTGACAGTTTTACCGCGGAGAGTGTGTATATGATCCACAAATATAGTCAGCCAATCAGGTGTTGTAGTGCTGGGCTAAAACAAAAACCTGCACCCACACCGGCCCTTTCCGGATAAGATTGGACACCCCTGCTCTAGAGCAATGAATATAACGGATGTTATTGCATTCAACAAAAGTATATTCGTTAAACCAAACGTTCTTTTCCAATATGGGAACCGACGTGCTATACCATCCTATGGTGCCAATGGGGTTTGTTTGTTCATGAACACTACCAGAGTTTTGGAAACGAAAGAGTTAAAACGGGTATTTCACTTTGGTAGCATGATAAGCTCTAGTTTCCATATATATATATATTTATATATTAATTCATATGTTCTTTATAACACAGTTGCGCTTTTTTATAATGACAATAAAGCAAATTGAACTTTGAATGACTATAAAGCTATAATGTTGTTATTTATATTCAACCTATAGATATAGACGATATGGTGTGTGAGAAAGTTGGGTTTAGAGAGAGCAATTCTGTGTGCATGCATGAGTTCGGCTGGCTTGAACCTATATAGAAGGAAACTACAGTTTAAGATAGAACTAATTAGTGAAATCAGCTGGCTGAGTCTCTGGGTGGAAGAAACACATGGTAGGACTTTTACTTTATGTCCCCTGGATTTCCACCTCTGGAAATATCCCATTTAGCTCTTTAGTTTCCTCATCCACGGTCGCTCCCTAGTGGTAGTCATCAACGTCCCATATATATATATATATATATATATATATATATATATATATATATATTCTTTAAACCAAACGTTCTTTTCCGATATGGGAACCAACACGTTGGCCCGTTAGAGGCAATTTTCACCTAGTTTTTACTAGTCTCATTTAAGTGCCAATATCTCCAAAAATATCCACGGCACATCCATGGTTTAAAGCTCGAATTGAAGAAGAGGCTGTAATTTACCACACATAAATCTGCAACAGAATAAATGTATGTCAGTATTGTCACATACTATATATATATATATATATATATATATATGTGTGTGTGTGTGTAACTCCTATATTTGGGACGTCGATGACTACCACTAGGGGGCGACCGTGGATAAGGAAACCAAAAAGCTAAATGGGATATTTCAATTCGGTAATATCTTAAGCTCTAATTTCCTTATAGATAGGTTCATGCCAGCCAAACTCCTGCATGCACACAGGACTGCTCTCTCGAAAATAACTTTCTCACACACCATATCTATCTAGGCTATAGATTGAATATAAATAACAACATTTTAGCTTTATAGTCATAGTAAATTAAATTAGCTTTATTGTCATTATTTTAAAAAAATAGCAACTGTGTTATAAAGCACATAGAAATTAATATATATATATATATATATATATATATATATATATATATATATATATATATATATATATATATATACAGTGCCCTCCACAATTATTGGCAACCCTGGTAAAGATGAGTAAAAAGGTTTATACAAATTCACTGTTTGGTGAAGTAGTTTAATCTCACACTGACAAAATGAGAAAAATCCAACCTTTAATTGAAGTATATTTATTCTGAGAAAAGAAAATCCCTCATCACAAGATAATTATTTTTAACAAAACCACGTGTGCCAATTATTGGCACCCCTGCATTTAATACTTTGTACAACCTCCCTTTGCCAATAAAACAGCACCAAGCCTTCTCCCATAACATCTAATAAGGTTGGAGAATACAGAGCAAGGAATCTGAGACCATTCCTCTTTAAAGAATCTCTCCAGATCATCCAGAGTCCTTGGTCCTCTCTTGTGCACTCTCCTCTTCAGCTCAGCCCACAGGTTTTCAATGGGGTTTAGGTCAGGGGACTGAGATGGCCATGGCAGAAGCTTGATTTTGTGTTCAGTTAACCATTTTTGTGTTGATTTGGATGTATGTTTTGGATCATTGTCCTGCTGGAAGATCCAACGACGACCCAGTTTCAGTTTCCTGGCAGAGGCAGCCAGATTCAGATTAAAAATTTCCTGGTATTTCATGGAGTTCATGATGCCATGTACTCTAACAAGGTTCCCAGGGCCTTTGGAGGAAAAACAGCCCCACAACGGAACCTCCACCCTACTTAACAGTGGGGATCATGTTATTTTCGGTATAGCCATCCTTCTTTTTTACACCAAACCCACCTTGAGTGTTGGTTGCCGAAAAGCTCAATTTTCGTTTCATCTGACCATAGAACATGGTTCCAGTCAAAGTTCCAGTAGCGTTTAGCAAACTCCAGGCGCTTACGTTTGTGGTGAAATGACAGGAAAGGCTTTTTTCTGGCATGCGTTCCAAATAATTTGTTGGCATGGAGGTGATGTCTAATGGTAGTTTTGGAGACTTGATGACCCCAATATGCTACTTTCCTCAGTAATTCTCCAACAGTGATCTTTGGGGATTTTTTGCCTCTCTTACTATCCTCCTCACTGTGCGTGGGGGCAAAATAAACTTGGGTCCTCTTCCAGGAAAGTGTGTAACAGTTCCAGTTGCTTTGAACTTTTTAAGTATTGCCCTAACGGTAGATATGGGCATTTTCAGGTGAGTAGCTATTTTTTATAGCCATTCCCTGACTTATGAAGCTCAACACCCTTTTCCCTCATTTTATTTGTGTGTTCTCTTATCTTTCCCATGCTGATGTATGAATAAGGGAATATGGCCTCTGTGTCACCTCATATTTATACCTCAGTGAAACAGGAAGTCACGGATTGCTGCTTGAAAGTTCCTAAACACTCTGATCAACTTTAAAAAGTTATATTTATGCATAACTTGAAGGGTTTCTTCTCCTGACTTATTTTTCCATAGAGTTCAATAGGAAAATATGTCAGGAGAAACAACCCTTAAAGTGATCCATCCATATCTACTGCATATCTGGCAGCAGAGTGATGGTTTGAGGCTTGTTTGGTACCTCAGACCCTTGGTGACTTACAGCCATTTTACCAATCATGTATTCCATACTGTTCCAGCATAATTTACAGCTAAATTTAGTCCCACCCCTCATAGAGATCCCACCCCCATAGAGATCCATTCAAATGCAGAGACATTATAGTATCGCTTTTAAGAGTACCAGAAAATAAGATATCAAGAGTCTTTTGATGTTGTTGGGTCACAGACATCAGGAAATCATGGCATGCAAAGGATATGGGACCAAATATAAAAAATTTAAGGCACAGTCAGTGTATGTAAACTTCTGACCCACTGGAATTGTGATAAAGTGAAGTAAAAGTGAAATAATCTGTCTTTAAACAATTGTTGGAAAAATGCACAAAGTAGATGTCCTAACTGACTTGCCAACACAATAGTTTGCTAACATGAAATCTGTGGAGTGGTTAAAAATTAGTTTTAATGACATCAACCTAAGTGTATGTAAACTTCCGACTTCAAAAGTATATATATATATATATATATATATATATATATATATATATATATATCAGGAAACTAGAGCTTATATGCTCTTTAGCTTCCTTAACTCTGGCAGTGTTCATGAACGAACAAACCCCATTGGCACGATATAGGCCGATGGTATTCATATAGCACGTCGGTATATCGGAAAAGAACGTTGGGTTTAACGAATATACTTTTAAATGCAAGAACATCCGGTATTTTCATTGCTCTAGATGTTAAATGCCTACTTGCATTGTACAGTTTCTAAATTGTTCCAATAATCCACTAATAGTGGTAACGTTACTGAGATTTTAAAAAACCAGGACGCGGCTAGCCAAGCTAATTTACACATGAAGTCGGCTAATTACGCAGAAATGTTATTATCGATAATTGGAAATAAGCAAAAAAAATATTAGGCTACTGTTTAACTACGACAGCAACTTGGCAAAAATGCATAACGTTCCGTGTCGATGGTGTTCGTATATGTGCGTTTTCTGGGTTGTTTCGTGAAATTAATGGAAGTGAACAGAACCACCTCAGTCTCTCTCACAAGCCACTTTCATTCAGCGCGCGCTGTCCATTGGACCTCTCTCGCGAGCCACTTTCATTCAGCGCGACCGACTTTTGTCCACAACGGCGCCTCATATAAATGTCCTGGATGGGAGCCTTCTTTTGGACATACACACATTGCTAATGCTAGCGCAACTCTGAGGTATCGAGTAGCATCCACTACCAAACGCACTTAAACACTCCAGTGCACCCAAAGCAAATAAAATACGACAACAGTCTATCTGGGTTATTTTCAGTGATTATACCATAATTTTTCAAGTCAAACTAACGTTGAGTCCTCTACTTTGTGCTCACCTAAATTCTCTGTGGAAGTACGGCGTTAGTTTAGTAGGTAACATAAAGTAGCCTATAGCTCTGCCGTCCAAAAACAATATCGCGCGTGAGAAAGAATTAGACTCGTAGTATTGTTAGCTAACGTTCAGGTAAGATGGTATTTCGGTGTGTATTTCAAGGTTGTTCAAATCATGCAAAATGCAAAAAAAATTGGCACCACAAAGTTTTCACCGATTTCCAGTGGAACATCAACAAAGAAAACAACTGTGGCTTCTTGCTGCTCGCATGGATGTCACCAATTGAGACTCTAAAAAAAGTTAAAAGTGTGTAGTGACCATTTCACGAAGGATGACTATGTGAAAATCAAAAAAGGACAGTGGGAACACCCTCTACTGAAGGAGACTGCTGTGCCATCACCTGTTTTTCTTCATGCACCGAAAACAACTGACGAGCAGGTAACTAATAAATGATTGCATGCGTGATTTATCTATTCAATTTAGCTAGCTAGTTGCCACGATTGGGAAGTCATGGAAGTGGTCAAACTTTTACTACAAATTGGTAGCCAGTGTGCTTGCTTGTATATGCTGTGTTATTCTGTAGCATGTTTGTGTTTAGCTGACTTGTTGTCTACCAAATATGTAACTTTACGGTAAAACGGATTGTGTCTGCAACTGTGGAGTACAGCAGATAGCCTACAGGCAGATACCCTGGCTAATCTACAGCTAGCTCCGCCGCCGTACTTCCACTGAGAATTTAGGTGAGCACAAAGTAAAGGATTCAACGATAGTTTGACTTGAAAAATGATGGTATAATCACTGAAAATAACCCCGATAGACTGTCGTCGTATTTTATTTGCTTTGGGTGCACTGTGGAGTGTTTAAGTGCGTTTGGTAGTGGATGCTACCAGTTACCTTAGAGTTGCGCTAGCATTAGCAATGTGTGTATGTCCAAAAGAAGGGACAGCATGGAATTATCTGAAAATGGTTTCCATCAATCAACTACATCATGGGTAAGTCGTAATTGAGACATTATGTCCAAAATTCCAAACTATCCCTTTAAGCCAACCATGTGTTCCATACTGTTCTAGTGTAATTTTCAGCTAAATCTAGTCCAACCCCCAATTCCCATAGAGATCCATTCAAATGCAGAGACGTTATAGTATCGTTTATAAGTGTACCAGAAATAAGATGATATTGTTGGGTCACAGACATCAGGAAGTCATGGCATGGAAAGGACATGCGACCAAATATTAAAAATGATTACTTTATTCTACATTATGTTAAACTGTTCAATATTTTTTGATGCCCGAAAATGGGGGGGACTATGTACAAAAGGTTCTATAATTTCTAAAAGGTTCATCTGATATGAATGAACATACCCTCAAATCAAAGCGCTGACAGTCTGCACTTCAATCCACTTTTATCCTTTCAAACTCAAAGTGCTAGAGTGCAGAAACAAAATAGCAAAAAATGTGTCACTGTCCAATTAATTATGATGCTCACTGTATATACTGTATATTTATACAACAGTTCTAACCGCGCATTGTGATTGGCCGAGACGCATTCCCTGAGTGCTGATATACAGTATAACATCACTTGGACCTCATCACCGGCCGGGATGACTCCGCTTTGTTTACAGTCTAATTGATACATTGTTGAAAAGAAAATCATTTTTAAAAATGGAATTCTGAAGGACATACATTTGTCGGTGGAGGAGCCAAATAAACAACAAAATCATAATCTGTTGACTCAATTATTACTTATATTCTGTATATATAGAATGCACTCTATAGATATAATACATATAGCTGCATTTCTGTCTGTAATCTGCATACATGACACATGTTCACCTGGGTTTCATGATGAAAGCAAAAAATATCCAGGAAGATACGTATATACAGTATATATATATATATATATATTTATTTATTTATTTACCTATATTAATAACTATATATATATGTGTGTATGCAGTATTTTTATGGCCACATTTCATTTGTGAACCCGAGTGGAATAGAAAGTGCAGTGGACATAACAGCAACGTAAGCGTAGAATCAGTAATTGACATTGCCTCTGAATAGGTAGCTTTTCCCTTCACACTTGTAATCTTGTGGACTGGGGCCTCCTGTTTGCCTGTTATCAGGAGCCCATTGACTGCTGGGGCCCAGAGAGATGAGGAGGACGGTCCCGAGCTGTCTCCGCTATCCACTTGCTGTAAGGCTGCAATGCTCCAAAAGGCCTAATCTGGAAATAAGATGTGCCTGCCAGAGAGAGTACACGTTATCACTATCCACCAATAATGCTTGTTTTTGTTAGCATTGACTGTGCTGCAATAGCAGTCGTTTTTTACTTTGAAAGCTGTCAGACTTTATCTGTGTAATTATTTGCCGTTTGTTGTTTTCTGTCACGTCTGCTTGGGCAACACTGCTTTCATGCCATCCTGGCGCCGCACCCATGAGTAAAATAAGTGCGCATGCGTGCGTCCATGCAAGTGTGTGTATCAACTCGTCTGTGAACGTAGGCGCGCACAAATGTCCGTACGCGCACATGCGCGTGTATTTCTACGTGGGTGTCTTTGTGTGGTTCTACAAGCATGTGCGCACACGCGAGTTCTAAGTGAGAACTGGGAAATGAGCAGGCAGCCCCCTAGCCTCTCTCCTGCGGGTGGATTTGGCTGCGTGGGGGAGGAGGAGCAGTGTGAGGAGGTGGAGGTGAAGGTGCAATTAAAAACTGGATAACAGTGGCTCTCGGGAGGCCGTTTGCCCGGTATACTCATTCATGCCCTCTACCTCTGTAACAATGCGCTCGCTCGCACTCACTCACACTCCTTAATTTACACGCCACGTTATGCCTTCCCGCTGCCCCTCTATATTATTCCATTCCATATTCACTTTGGCCTCTGTAGCATTTATCAGATGAAACAACTTCATTTTTTCCTTTTTCATTTTGAGGATTCAAACTATAAGGAAACAACTAACTTTGTAGCATAAATGAAAAGCCTCAAGAAAGAGGGGGTTTATTAAACAAAGCTCCATGATGCTGAGGCAGAGTCGGAGAGCGAGTTTTTCATTACGCACATTATTTCAGCGCGCACTAAAAAAAAGCAACTGATTGCTTTTTAGCAGAGTTTCAATAAAAACTCAATGGAGCACTTTGTAGTGAAAATGTATTTCGAAGATGTACGGAGCATATTCAAAACAAAACACTAATTTTACATAGACGTCTTGGGCTGCTTAATTGGAATGTTAAGTTGACTGAACAGGATTGCATTTATTACTGTGTTATTACGCGATAATAACTAATCACTTCTTCTAATGAGATCCCACAAGGCCACTACTATCCTTATTATCTGGCAATCCAAAAAATAACATCGTATTAATGCTGTAGACACCTTAAGCCCGTTGTCCACTGCTAAATGAACTACACCGTTCTCTAAAATATTGGCTTATTTGCTGACTATTGGTTTGATTTATATACAGGTTTGTTGATTTGTAACCATGGAGCCAGTATTTTTAAAAGGTCCAAACATAGTAGTCTTTGACTTTCATCTACAACAGTCACACACGTTGTTTTTGTAGCAGGTTGAATTAGCACGAAATTCGCACCCAATTAGCATGAGGTGCATAAAACCAAACAGGAAGTACTTAGCTTATGTCCTCTGTCTGTACTTGTCTTTGAGGTTTAATCACTAATCACTGGACTGCGGTTCCAGTCAAAAGACAGGAATAGAAACATGAATAGCTGGAATATTACCATTTTAGGTACTTCCTGTTGTGCCTCTTCCTCCTGCAGTGTGGCTGAACTTGTCAAATTCCACATCGTAGTCTTCTGTGAGCCAGACCAGGTTGACACTGATGTGTGAGGTCTGCTCTTTGCCAATAAACCAATGGTCAGTCACTTCCTAGAGGGAGAGTGACATTTAAAGTTTTGTTATGAGTCAGACTGCAGGATTTTTGGTGGAAACCAAACCTCATCAACTGTATCTTACCTTTACAGACATTCTAGAGCTAGGGGGTTTGGGGTTGAGACTACCTGCAGTGGGACATCAACACAAAGAGCGTATCAGTTTTCAGGCGCAACAGTTTTATCATATATGATAATGGGTAGCTCTACATTTTTGCGCCTTGCGCTGTTTCTGTTTTCTATACTGAGTGCACTAACATTGCATCATGATTTCACATCATTGTCCCCAACTGCAGTGTTTTTTTTGTTGTTGTTGTTTTGAAAATCATCCACGGCTAATCATGTTGGCCAATGCTTTAGCATTAAGCAACACCCTTATGAATCTGTCACCTCACAGCGAGTGTTTCTGTTTTGCTCCTTTTGGCTGTTGAATTCAATTTCCCTCATAGCCATTATTTCCAGACAGAAAACAGGCTAATGACAACCTCATTGACAATGATGAGCTCGATTGCACAGCGCTGAGATTCAATCCAATTCCAGAAGGAAATGCATCCATTTATCTTCCATATAATTGTGGTGCTCTATCAATCTGTAAAACGTTTTATTTATCAGGCAGGCAGTCCGATGTGACAGTTTTTAGGAAAGGGCTCCTCGTTAGCAGCCCCAGTGGTGACGCGCCTCTCCGTGTGGTGACAACATCAGAGAGCCTCTTTACGTTTCGTGGCCACACAGAAAAAGTGGTGGTGGTGGTGGGGGGGGCGGGGCGTCCACTGTCACTCTTTTGTCATTGTGGCGGCTGCACCTTAATTAAAAGCTGAAGGACAATTAAACAACGACAAAAACAACGGAAAAAAAAGCAAGTGGAGAGAACGGAGGATGAAATGTAGCCTTGGCGGCCAAGCTTACGTACGGTCCCTGCCAAGCTTACGTACGGTCCCTGCCAAGCTTACGTACGGTCCCTGCCAAGCTTACGTACGGTCCCTGCCAAGCTTACGTACGGTCCACACGTGCGCGTGTGTCTGCGCGCGGGCCTCCGTGCCAGTCATCTGCTCTGTTTGTTTTAATGAGCCGCCGTATAATGGCGTTGCTTTCCTGCAATTTTTAAGAGCGCCGTTTGTGCGCACGGGCGGCTCCAGGAATACGTCGCCTTCGACGTCTGCCGCGAGATCCGGGCTCAAACCTCACACGCAACTTTTGCGTTCATTTCTTTTCGTCCGTCAAGCGGCGTAAAGCAGGCGCGGTAATTGGAGGGAAATAAGCCCGCATGTTTCCAGCCGAAAGCCCTCACGTCCCTCCCTGACTGCGTGCGGCGCGGGCCTCGGCACGTCCACGTCGAGACCCGTTAGGTCTACTCTGGATCCGTGGGCTGACTATGTCTCGCTGAGACAGACTTGTAGTCATTCAGAGATGCCTGAGGTCCTCATTGCCCGTGTGTTTGTCCAGATATGTGCCTGCAGTCATAAAGCCATCAGACCTGCTTCAAGTGACTGGGAAGGCACCCCCTCCCCCTTCTTAGTTTTCCTTTCTTCTGTCCTTTTATAGCATTCACGGTTTTTAGGCTTGCATTTTGAAATACAATATGCATGCATTTGGGCCTTGAAAACCACAGTGTAATATTGACCCAATGTAAAAAAAATAATAATAATTTTAAAAAACACTGAAGAAAATATCAGTCTTAGTTCATGTTTAGTGTTCCACTTCAAAGCTGTTAAAAAAAAAAAAAGCCCACCTGACTCTACTTTTCTATAAAGCAACACCATTCACAGTCGAGCCACATTTCCTATGCGGAACAATGCACGCTCCTCCAGAATTAAAACCCGGGGAGGTGGAAAAACCCCATCTACAAGACTGAGTTATTGCCACACGGACGGCAGAGTCTTGTACTTTTGGAATGGGCCCCTCCCCTCCCGGCAACCCCCGACCGTGTCCTGCACTACAGCTGGAAGCGCAGCTTTAGAGTGCTTCATAAAGCCTGCTGTCACATTGACTAATTTGTTAGTCTTGTCTCACTTTGTCGAATCTTCTCCCACCCCCCCTCCTCCCTCCCCCCTCCCCCCTCCCCCACCGTCATTTCCCCACCAGGTCCGTCTACTTTAAGGGGGGGGGGGGGAAGCCATAAAAGTAATGTAGTGCAGCGGACACTCGCCGCGGTGATCTACACGCGGATCTCTCCGCAGCTGGGGAGAACTGGGGCTTTATGAAGCGGAAGATAACACGGCGGCAAGATTTCTCATCCGCTGCGGCCGTCCGACTTTCTCCAGTGCCCCCCCTCTCCCCCCCCCCCCTCTCGGATGGAGACCTGCTGGGCAGCTCCTAACAAAAGGAGAGGCGTGATGGATACGCGGCGCCTCCGCTCGCCTCTGACGCGCCGGTCGCCTCTCCGGAGGATGGCGGGAACGTGTGAAACGAGCGAGCGGGTTTACGGAGAAAAATGAAGGCGAAAAAGAAAAGAAAAAAAGAGAGAAAAAAGCCCTCCGCGGGGAACAAACTGCCAGGTAATTACCGAGCGCTGGACGGAGTTTAGAGACAGAAACAAAAAAAATAATAATACAAAAATAAAGCCTCTCACATTCACGGGTGCCCCCCGCTTGGGAAAACGTGTGTGTGTGTGTGTGTGTGCCTTCATCTTTAATAAGAAATCTGCCACAGCTAAAAATAGGTTCCACCCTCTACCCCCTGCTAGGCTTCCAACAGGCTGCCCCATCTTATTTGATGGCAGAATTGTCCTTCATCAGTTCTACCTCCAGACAGTGCGCGTTCTTCGTGCACTCCAATTTCTCCTCAGTCTGTGCAAATGCCAAATGAAGGCGTAGTCGCCCTCCCCCTAGCTTTTAGCGTAGCGTCCGTGGAGCGGGAGAGCAAATTCGGGGAAAGAGCGCCGTGGCCTGCGCTGCTCCCCCCCGGCCCCAGTGACCCGCATGCTTATTTGTTCCGACGTGAGGAAGAAAATAAGAGTGGGAAGTGCTCTGTGTACTCTGGCCTGCGGTTTGTTTTTGGAGTGCTCTCTAACTGCAAGCCCCCCTCCCTCTCTCTCTCTCTCTCTCTCTCTCTCTCTCCCCACGAAATGGCGCTCAGAGAAAAAGTCAGATTACGTAAAGCATCTTTAATTGAGCTTAATAGGCTGTAAATGGCATCGGCAACATGCGCGGCCATCCTGACGGACGAGCGGGCACTGGCAGGGAAGAGCGGCAGAGGGGAGAGAAGCAGTGGCCACAGGACTCAGATTATAGAAGGAAGGGAAGATGACGTTAGCTCCTGACGCTCAATTATTTTTTTTGATCCTCCTTGGCGCCATGAAATTAATTTGAAGCACTGTGATCGGGGGGGATGGTAGTGACACGTCAAATTTCCATAATGAGAAGGAAGCTAGGCCGTTGCGATTGAAAGAAATTCTGCAACTGACCGCTGTTGCAAGCAAAGGTTAAAGCTTAAAGTTATGAAGACTAAGGGACAGTGGCATTAAAAAGCCTGTTGCTGCTAGACGCTGCGCCTTGTTTAAAACCTTCGGACAACCTGCAAATCTCTTGAAAAAACACAGAGGGTGTTATTCCTAAACCTCTCTTCTTGAGGTATGGCATGACATCCATAGCATAAATAAGGTGCTTTTGTAAATTTACAGAGACAGATCTACAGGGGAATAAATTGTTAGAAACAAAAGCTACTTTTTTTCCCCCCGGAGTTGGGCACACACATCTGTCAGTCCTGCATGTTATTATGAATGTCTAATGCTGACACGTAGCCACTTGAAAAATGTAAAGGTTTTTTTTCCATGTGCCCGTACCTCACACACACACACGCGCGTGCACGCGCTCACACACGCACACACACACATTCATACACACACAAACACGCACACACAAACACAGCTACACAGCCACAACCAGAACAAAGACGTATTTATCATTAAAAAAATAATGAAAAAATATAGATCGGCCACAGGAGATTAAAAAAAACAGAAAATAGCACGGGAGGCACAGAACACAGAGAGAGAGAGCCGAGGAGAGGGGAGAGGAGGCGGTGGGGAGGGGAGGGGAGAGGAGGCGGTGGGGAGGGGAGGGGAGGTGGAGGGCCAGAGCATGCCTTCGATTGCGAATTCCCTGGCAGGACAGACCGAGCTGCCAATTTGTCAACATTGATCAACCCATTAAGAAGCTACGGTGGGAAGCATATTGGCTTTGGAAGCCGAGGGGCCGCAGTCAGACAGAGATGAAGAGAGGGAGATATTCGGAACTGTTTTTCGGCTCGGGCCTTCCTGCGCCTTCGGTCGAACGGCGAAACGCGGGGAGGGTCTCTGCTCTGACGTATGCATGTGTGTATAATGGAAACGGCCACCTGTGGTCGGAAATGTCAGTTTCGCCGCATCTCCCGCCCAAGGGGAGACGACTCTGCCTCCATCGGCCTCCGATAAATTCATATAATTAACTTTGCCTTGATCTGCCGGCTAATCTTGCGCTCAGTAATAAGGGATTAAAATGTCACTTAAGCCACCTGCTGTTACTGAGCCTGCAGCCAGTGCTTGCGAGCATCTGTGTGCGCGACTGTGCATCTGTGCGTGCGTGTGTGTCTTTGCATCTGCATATGAGTGTGCACGCGTCCGCCCGCGACTGTGTGTGTGCGCCTGTGTGTTTGCGTGTGCGTTTCAGCATGCATGTTTGTGTGCGGGCATGATTGTGTGTGTGTCTGTGTGTGTGTGTGTATGCAGGGTTAGGGATCACTGTATATTGACTTTCTACCTGGGCTCAGTTGACATTCAGTCATTATGAGCAAAACTGATTCATGGTTTTGCTACATTTAGAGTTATTTCCTCCCACACTGTAGTTGAAACCACTAAAACTAGTTTGAAAGGAAAACAAACTTCTTCTTTTTTTCTGCGAATTGCAAAAAAAAACTTTCTCAAACCTCACGAAATGACAAAGCAAAATCTGTGACACTTGGAGACAGCAATGAGCAATCTGTCTCGGAGAGAGAGAGAGAGAGCAAGAGAGAGAGAGAGCGAGAGAGAGCAAGAGAGAGAGAGAGCGCGAAAGAGAGAGAGAGAGCAAGCAGCTTGGCAAGGAAATTTGCCAAGCATAGAATGGACCTGGGAAATTAAATAGACACTTTAAGAAGTAAGGTGCAGAGGGGAGAGAAGAGAGGGTCTCAATGTTTAAAAAGGGTTTTATGTAATCCCAGAAAGTAAATGACAGAGTGAGAAAAAAAGAGAGGCAGAGATAAAGAGAGAAAAAAAGAGAGCGGGAGCATCGAATCACAAGATAATGACCTAGAATCCAGCATACTGCTTGTTCTGGAGCTGCCCCCCTGTTCTCGGTTGCCTGGCAACTTCCCCGTGTATTAAGAGTCGTCTAATGATTCCTGTTGCTGCACTGGCTTGGAGATCACTAAAGGTCTCCCTCCCACCACTGGCTACCAGGTGGCTGACTGATCACTGGGCTGGCACGGCAAGACCTCGCCCCGCATGCCTCACCCAGCAAGTCCTGCCCCTTAACACTCACGACTAGACCACCACTGTGCCAGTCCACCATGTCATACGTACACACTTTTTCCACTCCCACACCACCCTTCTTAGCCCGGGCAGCCACCCACCATATACACACTTACCCTTTCATCCGACTTCCAAATGCTCTGCCAATTTAAAGCGCAGGGGGTTTACATACCACCTTCATACATGTACAAACTACAAACTCAATTTCATGCAACAAAAACATTGCTGCAATATTGTAGCTACTGTGTTTGTAATCTATTCACTACAACCCCTCATTCAGGGGTATTATTGCTTATTATGGAGCACTATATTATTATTCTATTGTTTTGCTTTTAAGCTTTTTTTTTGACAAATAAAAGTATGCGTTAGTTAAAAAGAGCATTTTTACTTGTCATTTATATGTGCAAATTAATATTTTCGGAAGCAATTATGGGAAAGTAAAATGCTCTTCAGGTGTACTAAAGAGGTGTTCAAATCTGGGATTCAAACCTGAAACCAGCCAATTACTGTACATTTACAGTAAGTCCAGACATTTAGCAACTACGCTATAATATGGCTATCTTGTGTCTTTATTATTTCAGCTCAGAGAAACGTACTGTAGTTCCCCTCAGTAAATATCAGTTTTGCTTTGCTCCCACAAGGGCCGGGCCACATCTGTACCTCTGCCTTGCGTGGGTGTGTTTTCAGCGCACGCGTCAGACGGGATTAGGGCCTGTCTGGCGAACGTGCGTGAGCGCGTGTCGCGGCGCGTCAGGGCCCCTGCGCGTCGGCCCCTGTGCCGTCATCCCCAAACGCGCGCGTCTCCCACGCGTCCGTCTCGCGTCCACGCTCAGCTGACGTCCGGGCTCCTGTCAACTGCTGTCGAGTGGCGTGTCCTGCTTTCAACAACCTAATCCTGATGGATGCACTCCTGGAGTGTTTCCACTTGTGACAGTGGCGCCTACAATAATACAAGCACTGGGCTTGTAACGCAAAGTTTGCAGGTTTGGTCACAGGTCGACCATTGCGGTACCCTTCAGCAAGACAGTCAAGCTGCATTGCTTAAGCAAAGCTGTGTAAATATTTTGTACGCATATAAAAAACGTAAGCTGTGTAACTCAATCTGGACAAGAGCATCTGCTACAGTAATTGCCTAATGTACTGGTAAATGTAATGTAGAAATGTAAGGAGGGGTGTCTTGGGATTCCATTCCAGATTTCTAGTCTCTCTCTTTTCAGCAATAGCGCATTACTTCCTTTTACAGTCTCTCCTTTGAAAGGAATGTTTGATGTTCTTTGAGCTTCTCAGTCAAGGTTTGGAATTAAATCCTTGGGGTGCTGTCCACTACATCAGCAGCGTATCAAGAATGAGGTCACGATATCTGGTATTGTTCCAGAATCGGAGAAGGCTCAGGGACAGGGGTGCAGAAGGCTGCCTAAAGGGGAATCTGCAGTTAGAGCCTAGGCTTGGAAAGTGTGTGATGTCATGACAGGGATGCAGAAGTCTGCCTTAAGGGAACTCTTAGTGTGAGATTTGGAGCCAGTGATGTAATGGTATTAGTCACTCTGTGCCATCTGATACCCAGCGTGACTCCTCATTGAAAACTGCAAATTCTGCTGAACTGTGAATGAAAGTAGGAATCACTACAGGCTGCATCGTGGGTAAATGAGACATTCCGCAACCTGGTCCCTTGCTGTTTGTGCCGGCGGGAGCAGCCGAACCTCGCCCGTCGGGGGTTTAACGCGTTGAAGACCGTGTGCTCACCCAGGTCTCCTCTCTCTCCTCCTCAGATGAACCGGCCTATCCAGGTGAAGCCAGCAGACAGCGAAGGACGGGGAGGTAATTAACCTTCTTCTGGTCTTTTCTACACCCCCTCAGCACGCTTTAATATAACAGTCTCCGAAAGGGACACGTGGGCAATTTGCAGAGTGGCCGTTAATATAGGTCACTCAACTTGCATTGACTTCAACTTGGTGCCATCTGTGCAGAGAGCGCCGGGCTCTCAGGTTCACTCCGGTTCAAAGGCAGGTGACGAGCGTGCGCTCGACCCCTGACCGCACTCGGAGACCGCACCCTGACCCCCCCCCCCCCACCCCCCCACCCTTTTCTCCGTGGTTCCTAACGCTGGAAAGTTGCACTTTATCCAACGACAGCTTTAAAATTCCACGGCGCAGCGAATGCTCCGGTGGTTTAATGGCACGACGTGTCAAGGGGAACTTCGTTGGGAATAATGTGGGAATTATGACCGCGCATGTTCCCAGACAGAATGGAACATGCAATAAGTCTGGTTGTAAAAAAAAACAGCCCTGTAAATTAAATTGAATATAGATCTGTGACACGGGCGGGGACTTAAATGGGAATATATCGTCTGGGTTTCTTCCACAGTAGTCCCCTCTCCACCTCTTTCCCCTGGAGCAAAGCCCGAGGGTGATTTACACTGCCAGGTTAGGATCAGGCAGCCCATTTCCTCGCCACACAAATCCCATTTAGATCCTATTTTTGTCACGGCGCCACTTTAATTAATGGCCATCTAAAAACAGGCAAAGTCTGACCGACAACGCTTGGGTGGGAGCCAGTCTGCATCTTACAGAGATAAATTGGACAGAGGGCTTAAGAGAGAAGGATGGATGGGCCCTCGCTATCAATTACTACTCTTTCTGTACAGGAGAGATGGCGAAGGAGAAATACAAGCAAGCCAATGAAATACAGGCCGCTCTTTTGCTCGATGCAAGTCTTGGGCTTCGCAGTCTGCGGGTCTGTAAGAGAGATGCTGTATTTCAGACCGCGAGAGAGGGAGATGGGGGGGGGGGGAAGGACAGGTCACTGAATGAAATAAGACCGCGCGGACAGGACGGAACGGAGCTATTGAGCGCCAACGGCAACAGGTAGCCGGAGAGCAGCCGCGGAAATAAAACCCCGCCGCAGCTGACAACCACTAATGAGATTTACTCTGCCGCTCCCGTACAAAATAAAGCGAGCGGCCGTTCGCGCAGTGCATCAGTCATCGCGGGGGGGATCGTTAGGGGACGGCGTGACTGAAAACGGCAGCACGGCCGGGGTTCCGCCTGCCGACGCCCGACACATTTTGACGCGGGGGGGGGGGGGGCACCGCGAGCGCCACGGACGGGATCTGTCAGGGGCGGCAAACGCGCGGAGAACCCCGGGCGCGCGGCGGAGAGACTGCCCCGTCTCGGCGCCGGAGTCGCATTCATCAAACGCGTGACATCAGCAATTATCTGTCACGGGGAGTTGCGGGGATGTCTCGTACACATGCCTCCGCAGACATTAGTGCCCATTAGTGTGTTCTGACGCACGGCAGAGCCCCCCCGCTCCCTCTCCTGGGAAGAGATGTCCTCTCTGGAGTACCGGGAATATGTCAGCTCGCTAGTGAGATTGCAGCGGGCCACGCGGAACGAGGGACGGCCTCGCTTTCAGCCAGACGCCGCGCAGGAGTTTTTTAATTCCCGTCGAATGCTACAAAAAAAAATCTCGAGCCCATCGAGTGACTCCTTCCTCGGAATTCCTTCCTCGGAATGTCCGCAGTATTTTGCGGGGGTAGACTCTTAAGATATCCATTTCAAGTGAATCAGCCTGATTGTTTTCATCTAAAGGACGGCAATTCGGCAACTTTAAATGAGTGTTCTGTTTTTTGATACCTTCGAGTGCCGAGGTCACTGAAATTAACAGGAAAAAAAATACCGGGAGCAGAAAAAACATCGGGGCAAGAATACGAAAAATATCGAGTGCCACTTGTTTAAATTCATCACTCACAGGAGCGGAGTTATCAGACCGTGAAAACTCCAATCTCGATTTGGAATTGCAATCCAATCTCAAAGCTGTTCGGACACTCTCCGCCGTTTCCCAACTAAACCAGACGCTATCGGGATCATCTGTGCCTAGGAAATGCACTTTAAAGCCAATATTTGCCATTGCCCAGCTCTGAGCAAACTGTACGTCTTTGGCTGCGTTACTGCAAACTCCCAGCCCAAAAGGAAAGATAAATTGGCGGAAAGGAGTGAGGAAGGAGTAGAAGAAAGAGTGAGGGAGGGATCAAGGCTGGGAAGAGAGTTAACGGGGAGAGGCGGAGGCAGGCAACCGAATATCTAATAAAGCGGCAAAAGGCTCGCCTGGCCCCCTCTCTCTCCCCGCTCCCGCCAGGAATCTCTTCCTCCTGACCTTGTCTGCCGGTGTTTCGGCGGAGAAAAGATCAGGCCAGATAATCTGTGATTGGAGATGGCCGTTATCTAAACACAATCTGTTTGTTTGCTCTATTCCTCTCCTCCCGCCGGAGCCTTGGCAAAATATGGAACACATCCAATTACCGGGCAGATGAGGAGGGACGGCAGGCGGGACGCAAACCCCATTCTCTTTCATTAGCCGAGATAACAAAGAGTCCCGACTTTCCACTGGGGCCCAAAGTATCTACTGGGGCTTTGCCTTCATAACCTCTGTGGAAGAACTTTTTCTCACAACCCCCCCCCCCCCACAACCCCTTTTTGACCGCGTTTTGTCCTTGCGTTCTTTGTGACCGTCTGAAAACGAGAGCCCCAGTGAAAGGTTACGGATTGACAGGGCCCCACGCTGTTCTGCGGCCTGCTGTCACGCCCCACCCCAGCAGGTAGGAGGCGCGGAGGGCTGCTGGGGTAGCGCTCTGCTGGAAGACGGCGGGAGGGCTGTCTGTCAGCGCCCGGCCTCCGCAGAGGACCGCATTCTACTTTACATGCAAATGACTCTGAAAGATCCCTGATCCCTGTGTGCCTCCAGTCACAAACCTGCCAAAAACTTCCAAAAGTGAGCCAAGACTTTTGAATCGCGGCTTCTGCTGGAAACCGTAATGCGCATGTCTGAGCCTGAGAACATAATAACCAAAGGTTTGTCTGGGAAATTGAATTACTTAAGCATGAGAGTTCTGTTTAATCTCTCTTATTGCCATAAAGAAATATGAATATGTCCCAAAATGTGAGGAAAAAGAGGTCCGTGTATTTGAAAAAGGCAAAACGATCATTGCTCAGTTTACAGTTTCACTGCCTACAACACTGGCAGTGCATTTCAAATAGGGAATCTGAATATTATTATCTTCAGTGATAGCATCAATATGGCCAATCTTTGCATTTTAATTGCAGTATTTACTTACTATTTAATGAGCTAAAGTGATAATGGATACAGCGAAGAAATCAGCAATGAGAAGCAAGAGCGGCGCTAAAAAGAAATGGCCGCTGCAGTATCTTAATCACCATGCGACAAGGCGTTATATCGATCAGTATTGCAAACAACAGTCCGAGAGCTCCGCGGCAGCTTGAGGTTTTGAAATGAGACTATCAGAACCATAACCTCAATGATTTGATGCTGGAAAATGATTCAGCATTAAAATGTGTTCGGAGGAACCTTTATCGTTAAAGAGCTTCTTGAGATTTTTTGAACCAGCTCAACAAGCCCGGTAATCGATTTGAGCCTGGCAAAATCTGTCGGGCAGGTTAAATGAAAGGGGTGCCACTTGCTCATAGGAAAATATAAGTTTACTCTATTATAAAATAAAGTAATAAAGTTTTTAATAATAAAGCAAACATATTTTATTTTCCAAGGATGCATCTCAGCTCAGTTGCATGAGCATAAACCTTCCTACATATAAAATTTGTTGAGCAATCAATTGAGTTTTGTAATGGATGAACAATTTTTGTAATATAATGGAAGAACTTTTTTAATGGACTACCGAATTTTCAAGTCTAAAGACAACTGTATCACAGTATTATTTAAGTTTAGAACTATTCAACAGGGCATGAGGCAAAAGTTTCAACAAATTAAGAAATTAAGCTGATACATTTTAGTAATCAACAGATCGATGAAAGATTTATCCAAAGTAAGTAATAATTTCACGATTATTGTAAAACCATTCCATCTTCAAGGACACGTTTATCAACAACGTTTCTGATCTGACATGTGAACTGTCGCCTGAGAGGGAAATGACAACACTGGCAGAACGTACATTCATTGTATGACAGTCTGCAGCAAGAACACAGCAGCTCTGCTGACGTTAACTAGCTACTGTATCTGAATATGTCTGGCAGATGCAATACGGTAAAACATTGACCCAGATAATCTAGCTTTAATACAGTGATGTCACAGAAAGTGATCTTTACTTACGGAGAACACATTCACATTTTGCATTTTATGTAAATGAGAATGCTGGCAATTCTGTCCACATTACCATATTTGTACTTGTATTCTGTTTAAGATTAATTAAAAATATACATGCAATTTTTATGTAAGCTGCTAAACTGACACTACTAGTCAGAACAGGAAGTTATTCTTATAGGATAACTCCACTATAGGCTAGTAGTCAAATAACTTCCATGGGTGTGAAAAACCTACAAGTAGGAGTTGATAACCATCATGTAAACTCTAACTTGATTACTTATGTCATTGAAAAACTTGTGTGTGTGTGTGTGTGTGTGTGTGTGTGTGGTTCCCAATGACACAATTATTTTCTTGAATAGAAACAAAAAAATACAAGGAATAAGGAGTAGCACTCTATCCGGAAGAGAGAGGCATCAATCTTGACAGCATATGCCTTCTGCCCAAAATTAATTCAATTTTCATACACAGGGTTCTGAAATGAAAAAGCTCTGCGAGACAAGCAATTGTCAGATGTCAGTAGTGTTTTGATAACTTTTTTTATCTGCCTTTATTTGCATTCATAAACCTGGCCATCTACACTCCATTTCAGTTTGGACATGGCTGGAGACTGACATCGCTTCATTTCCCAGACGATTACCCCTGCCTTCAGTCAAGAAATAAAAAAACGTCAAGATGCAAAAGCCAGTATATGAGACAGAAAGAGAGAGAGAAGGCGCAGAAACGGGCATGGTTATAAGACTAACACGTATAGGCTAGCTCTGGCATGGTTATAAGACTAACACGTATAGGCTAGCTCTGGCATGGTTATAAGACTAACACGTATAGGCTAGCTCTATAAGACTAACACGTATAGGCTAGCTCTGGCATGGTTATAAGACTAACGCGTATAGGCTAGCTCTGGCATGGTTATAAGACTAACACGTATAGGCTAGCTCTGGCATGGTTATAAGACTAACACGTATAGGCTAGCTCTGGCATGGTTATAAGACTAACACGTATAGGCTAGCTCTGGCATGGTTATAAGACTAACACGTATAGGCTAGCTCTGGCATGGTTATAAGACTAACACGTATAGGCTAGCTCTGGCATGGTTATATGACTAACACGTATAGGCTAGCTCTGGCATGGTTATAAGACTAACACGTATAGGCTAGCTCTGGCATGGTTATAAGACTAACACGTATAGGCTAGCTCTGGCATGGTTATAAGACTAACACGTATAGGCTAGCTCTGGCATGGTTATAAGACTAACACGTATAGGCTAGCTCTGGCATGGTTATAAGACTTAACACGTATAGGCTAGCTCTGGCATGGTTATAAGACTAACACGTATAGGCTAGCTCTGGCATGGTTATAAGACTAACACGTATAGGCTAGCTCTGGCATGGTTATAAGACTAACACGTATAGGCTAGCTCACGCTCAGACTATAATCACCTCACTCGCCAAGGTATCCCCACCCAAGTACACAATAATGATCCCTCTGATCAATCTGTTTACATAAGTTGCAGCATAGGTGTCACAGTGGCTTATGTCTGATATGTCCATAACACATGTACTGTATATATATTTTTTTTATTGAATGCAAAAATATCATACATATACAGTGAGCACCATAATTCATTGGACAGTGATACATTTTTTGTTATTTTGGTTCTGTACTCTGTTCTCCTACAAGGAATACTATAACCTCTCTGTACTGTATTTGAATGGATCTCTATGGGAATTGGGGGGTGGGACTAGATTTAGCTGTAAATTATGCTGGAACAGTATGGAATACATGGTTGGTGAAATGGCTGTAAGTCATCAAGGGTCTGAGGTATCAAACGAGCCTCAAACCATCACTCTGCTGCCAGATATGCAGTAGATATGGATGGATCACTTAAAGGGTTGTTTCTCCTGACAAATTTTCCTATTGAACTCTATGGAAAAATAAGTCAGGAGAAGAAACCCTTTAAGTTATCCATCCATATCTACTGCATATCTGGCAGCAGAGTGTTAAACTGTCCAATATTTTTTGATGCCCGAAAATTGGGGGACAAAAGTTTCTGTAATTTCTAAACGGTTCATCCGATATGGATGAAAATACCCTCAAGTTAAAGCTCACAGTCTGCACTTCAACCTCATTGTGTTATGGTTCTGTTTTATTTGTGTATTATTTTCTGTAACTTTATTAATTTTCATATTCATTTCCCATAGCCCTGGTTCCTGTACTATTTACATTTCCCTCAGATCCCCTCTGTCTGTGTGCTGTGTTTAGGGTTGCCAACCGTCCCTTGAAATAAGGGATCGTCCCTTATTTGGACAATAAAAGACCCGTCCCTTATTGAACTGATAAGGGATCGTCTCTTATTTCAAGGGACGGTTGGCAACCCTAGCTGTGTTCCGAGTTGTCACTCCCCTGTATCGTGCTGGCACTATTCGGGTGATTTCGGAAGTATTCGGGATTTCTGCCTTCCTTCGTGTCTCGTATTCTTTCTTCAGTCTTTTTTAAACTGTAGATAATATTAACAATTAGTTATTGCACTTGTGGTTATCTAGTTTAGATTACACTTACTAAATCTACTAATGTATATGTGTTACTAAATTAAACTAACCCCCGTATTTGAGTTAGTTACTAATTGATACTAACATATCTTCTATGCTTTAACATTCCATTCTCATGTGCTTTACCTGACTCCTGCTGCCTTCGCATATTGACTGCACCTGTCTCTAGCCTGTAACTCCGCCTACCCATCTGAGCACGAGTCTGCCTCTGATCCAGGCTATGTTGTCTTCAATGTGTTTTCGTGAATCCGGTCCACGTCTTTGTTACTTCCCCATTATTGTATCATCTATTCCCATTGTTATCACCTTTGTCTTGTTTGTAACCCCGCCCTCTCTCACACCTGTACCTCCTTGTCTTATCCTTCCCCAGTGTTTATATACCCTCAGTGTGCAGTCATTTGTTGTCAGAACGTTGATCAATTTCATTGTGCTGATTATTTGTAAGCCTTTGTTATTTGAGATTCCTGAGACATCCTTTCGTACGACTTCGAGCCTGCCTTTTCCTTCTGTTTTGTTTGCCGTGTTTTTCTGGTTTTGACTCTTGCTACGTTTTTTGACTACTCTTTTGGATTTAGATTTTGTACTGTCTATCTCTGATTACCTGGCTTCTGAACTCGACTGAATAAACAACGTTTTTTGCCTGCTACCTGTGGTCTGCGCTTGGGTCCTTATCAGAACTTAACACATTGTCATTGTATCCTTTCAAACTCAGTGCCAGAGTACAGAACCAAAATAACAAAAAATGTGTCACTGTCCAATGAATTATGGTGCTCACTGTACATAACATATACTTACTATACACATATTCATCACATTTGGTGGGAAAACACAGGTATAACAAGGCTTTGAACATACAATAAACAAAAGCACAGCAATAGAACTGCATGGGGTATGCACTACGTACTTAAAAGAAAAAAAATTATTTCAGACATTTACTGTTTCATTACTTTGCAGCATCTTAAAGTAATTCAAATTAAATTTTGAATACTAAGAATTTTAATATCTCTTTTGACCGTTTACATTTTTGTATAGTATTTTCCATATAGAATAATACGGTTTATGAAATGTAATTCATTTATATCTAGTATTTTATTACATATAATCATATCTTTGCTGCTAAACTGAATCTGGAAATCTAAAGAAAATGGGCTCAGTGTCTCTCCAAACTATTTTAGTATGTGGACATTCATTAAGTAAATGTATTAGTTTCTTTTCTTCAGGCAAAACACGCAACTTACATCTAATTTTAAATCTTGAAATAATCTGGTTGAAATGAATTATTTTTTATAAAATCTGACTTTGTTCATGACGCAGTATTTTCTACTCTTTCATACTGCTTGCCTATTAATATTCCTATATTCAGGGTTCCAATATGCTTTACAGTTAGGAAAACAGGCTCAATGCAGTTTCCTTATGTAATTATTAGGACATTTTTGTCCTTGATGGATACCCCATCAGGCAAAATACTAAATGAAATACCTTGTGTCTCCCCATCTGTGATACCCTGCATTATTTTTTCTAAAAACCTGAGTGTATCGGATCAAAGATTATTGCATAATCTTTATCAGTAACAGGACATTTTTATTTTTTGAAGATTTCACTGTAATTACACATAACACATGTGATGTGACTCATGGTGAGTGATGTCATCTCAATGTATGGACAGAATGGTATTTTGGCTGCCTAAAATGAAAAAAGGAATGCATCAAAAAAAGTGTCAAGAAAAATAAAAAATTGCTTACACGCATGGTTACGTTGTGCAGTTAATCCAAATCCATGTGGCATGTGAACTATTTGAAAAGGGGGTAAACTTTTGTTTTGTTTACTCAGTCAAAAAATTCGAAAAGCGTCCCGTTTGAAATCAGAGTACTCCTATCTACTGCGATATCTGTCTACTGTTTCCCGGCTTAATGTTACAATCAGGCTAGCCTATATACAGTATGTGCAGGTTTGGCTGAATGTTACAATCAGGCGCCTATATACAGTATGTGCAGGTTTGGCTGAATGTTACAATCAAGCTAGCCTATATACAGAATGTGCAGGTTTGGCTGAATGTTACAATCAGGCTAGCCTATATACAGTATGTGCAGGTTTGGCTGAATGTTACAATCAGGCTAGCCTATATACAGTATGTGCAGGTTTGGCTCACCTGAATTGAATGGGACAATAGATTCCTACATTTTTAAACCACAGCACTCTTTTTTACTTTCTTTTTTCTGACAAAAAAGCAGAACCCTGCTTTAATGGGACATCTGTAGCAGTATGACTGTAAACATATTTTTTTTGTAATATTGACTGTTGTCAAAGTAAACATGCTTTTCATTAATAGCATTGTCCACTA
Source organism: Synaphobranchus kaupii (assembly GCA_029718625.1). Lineage (NCBI taxonomy): Eukaryota > Metazoa > Chordata > Actinopteri > Anguilliformes > Synaphobranchidae > Synaphobranchus > Synaphobranchus kaupii. The sequence continues at coordinate 32,516,997 of CM056391.1, read as the reverse complement.
CTGTAAAAATCAATTTCACATGTCTTTTAGCGGCTAGACTTTAAGTGACGTCACTTTGCTATGGTGACCATGAACGGCAAGACAAATGAACAAATCAGGAAACACTAAAGCAATTCATGAAACCAATTAACAACTAACAACAACAAAATAGCAAATCTGAAACCGTAATATAATTTCGCAAAACACATTTACAACACAGAAAACACAACAACATTTCACAAAAGAAAATAACAACCCCAAAAACACAACCTGACGCAAAAAACCTTAACAGAAAACACAACAAAATCTCAGTCATGAAACACACTCACAACTTAGAGAACACAACAGCAAAAAGTAAAACAAAACAACATTTGTCAAAACAAATCAACAAATATGAAAACACAACAGCAACAACAGAAACAAATCAACATTTCACATGAACCAGAAAGGGTAGGTACCGGCCATCTCGTCCCTGATTGAACAAAATTGTTGTTCAATGTTAATGTGTTTTGTGTTTTTGGGGTTGTCATTTTGTTTTGTGAAATTATATTTTGGTTTCAGATTTGCTATTTTGTTTTGTGAAATGCTGTGGTGTTTCTAATTTGTTGTAGTGTTGTCTGAGTTGTCTGAGATGCATTTTATGAATTGCTTTTGTGTTTTCTGATTTGTTAATTTGTCTTGCCCTTCATGGCCACCATACTTTGTCCAACCTTAGGTTTTGTTGATACCACTGGTGGGGTAAACCTGATGCTAATGATACTACTGCATCTACTGTATGTAACAAGCTAGCTAGCTATGGCAAAAGAATAATAAACAATGCATTCTTACTTTTCTTACAGAAAAAGAGCTGTTTTGAAATGCATGCATTCGGAAAAAAAACATGTACTGAGGTCAATATTGACGTCCAATGAGGTTGCTGCCTGCAGGGCCAAGCGCCATAGTTACATCCAATCATATTTCACAGTTTTGAAGTAGTATACACCTTCCTCACTGACCTACCTTGTCTCACAGAAATATCGGAAATGTCTGGATTTCTAGTTTAAAGCATACTTAATTTAATTTGAAGTTATAAAGCACTTTAAGCACTCGATACATACTGTAGATTTGTATTTTAATACTATTATAAATTAAACTGGACAACCCTAAATTAAAACAAAATAGATGGGGTTAGATAGCTATTGACTACTTGATATTTAACTTTAGTTACTTGCTAGCATTAAATAATTTTATTTTCTCATCTCTTGCAAGCCATGATTTCTGCAAGCGATTTTTCTTGTTTCTCTTAACAATAAGTGACCCTCACAACAAATCCCCAATAGTTTTTAACGACTGCCCCCCACTGCAATGCATAATAGAGCACCTCGCGCCCTGCCTGCACTGTAGTCGAATTGAGTTGATGTGACATCACATTAGCTGAATGGATGAAGGGTGGGACGCCACCTGTTCCACCGAAATGAACCAAATCGTTTGAAAAGGTTGAGAGGAGGAGCATTTCCCATATAGGCCGTCACAAGACAAATGCAAGTGGGGTCAGTCTCTCAGTTTCTCAAAGTCCTGTCAAACATCAGCCACTATATCTTGGTATTGGAGTATAGGTGCATATGTCATCCCAACTCCTTCTGTATGTAAATGCATAATTCTATTTTAACTCAGTATTCATTGATTTCTTTCCCCGTTTCAGCCCCCCACCTCTAGACTAAACATCTCTCTATTCACAGCGTGCATTGCAAGTCATTTATTCATAATGCACTTTAAAGTCAGTGAATGGCTGAGAGACCATTTGTAGAGTGAAAAAAATGCACAAATCCAATAACCATGGCTTGGGAGACAGGTGCAAAGTGGACTAATTAATTGCAATCCATACTCTGGCCAATGTGTACGGTTTTGCAGGGCTTTCTGGGGATGCATTGAGCGTGCTGGTTGTACACTGAGGTCAAAAAATGAAAAGATAGTGGCTCCAAATTCAATTTACAATGTCTGTCCTGGGAGAGAAAAAAAGACTCAAAGGACCATTCTCACCCTTTGCCAGTCTTGACTGTATATCATTTATTGTGCTGTTTACAAATGCATTGGAAAGTTCTTTATCCTAGTGATGACAAGTAAATTGACGCACGTGGAGCTGCCATCAGAGCTCCAAAGGCAGAATATATGTTTTCTGAATTTATGCACCACATTCTTACAAAGGGCCAATATTGAGACATAAATAGTATAACATCCAAAATAAATATTTTAAAAAAAACACTTTGATTCATTTAAGCTTTGAACCAGGATGGCCAAGATGCATCTAGCTTCCTGGTCTCATATTGGTGCAAGGAAAAGCAATAAATCGCATAGCCGCAGAAAGAATACATTTTAGTTAATAATAAAAGATGAACTCTGCTTGGCACCTGCTTCAGCACCCATTGCGATGTGAAGCCAGGGGTAGTAAATTAAGAAACTCTCATCCCTGTCCATGTCCCAGTCTGTTGAACAGGGGATGAAAGCCAAACACTCTCCTGCTAAAGCATAGTGATCAAATAATGGCAGGCAAAAGCGGAAGAACATTTGGGTAACGGGGAACAGAAGATATGGGATATCTATTATTTAACCTCAGATTTACTCTTGCTTACTTTTAGGAGCATACATCCTGCGATTCATAGTGCCGTAGCTGATTGAAGCATACATACCTGGCCTGTTTGCATTTGTCCACTAAAGTGGGCTACGTCTGGCTTTTATTTCTGGTGGACGCCCCCCCCCCCCCCCCCCACCACACAACCCCCAAGAGTCCTGTCCCCACAAGAGTGACACCGGCCACCTCTTAGTGTCCACGGGGCCCCTCAGGTACCCGTAACAAGAGGAGATAAGCACTAATGAACAAGATGAGAAATTGGCTCATTCGCAGCCCTGACAGGTGAAGCGTGACTAAACGACCATCTAGGAGCTGGAAGTCCTCCAGCTCAAGAAAGGCCATACCTTGCCGCAGTGGCAGTATCGGCGGTACGTGCGAGGCTTGCGGACCGCCGGCACTGTGGTGGTGGTGTGTGTGGGGGTGGGGGGTTACCATGGCCGCGCAGAGCGGGGTGGGAAGTCAGAAAGCGCCATCCCTTGAGGAGGAGGCTCGGCCCTCTCCAGCTCTCATTTTTAGCACGACATCGGTGACAGGTAGAACAGCTGCATCTAATGGGGTCTGGCAGGTACAGGAGGCGTCACATCTGTCGAGACCCAGGTGAAGCACACCCCCTTCCTCCAGCCCTACAGTCAAATGACTCGCAGCAAAGATCAACGGTGTCGTTTCTAATAAACTCCCTTGCCCTCCCCACGCCACTTTACATCAGTTCTGATAGCTTTTTTTTTTCTTTTTTGTGGGTGGCCATTTTAATCGAAAGCTTTGTGGAATCAGAAATAAATAATGCTGGAGCAAATAAAGAAGATGAATGTTCTGACTAATTCCTGAACAGCCGGGGAAATTAATGAGAAAAATCCTTCGTCCTGACTATGTAGATGACTATGTCTGAGTTTTTGGCAGAAGATGGCTAGAGTTCCAGTCTGCTCTGGGCACGTATAACCCCCCTCCCCAGCCCTCCCTTGCGAAATAGGGTTCTGTGCCTTGCTGTGACTCAGTGGATGGGGGGATGCAGGAATGGTTGGCAAAAACTCTGCTGCAGACTGACCAGTTTTACAACATGTTGCCGTTTTGTAAAAACACCGGTTATCAAGTAGTGATGCCTGAAAAATACAGCTTTCCTACAATAGTATGTGTGAGAAAATTCTTAACTAGATAAAGATAATCGTGTATATCGGAATACTGAGGAAATAGCTAGGTCTTCAGTTTGGCTGCATACACACAGCTTAGGAGGGAAGCTCATCGTGCTATTTGATTGTCTGTCTTCTTTTTTCTTTCTTTGTCCTTCCTGTTCTTTCCAGAAGACAGGAAGCTGTTTGTGGGGATGCTGGGAAAGCAGCAGAGTGAGGAGGACGTGCGACGGCTGTTCGAGGCCTTTGGCCAGATCGAGGAGTGCACCATCCTGAGAGGGCCTGATGGGGCCAGTAAGGGTCAGCGCCAACACTCACCCCTCCCTCCCTCCCTCCATATCAACACTCACCTCTCCCTCCTTCATACCCAACCCTCATCCCTCCCTTCCTCCCTCCATCCAAATCAACTGACCTCTCCCTAATCATACCTAACCCTCATCCCTCCCTTCAAATCAACTCACCTCTCCCTAGTCATACCTAACCCTCATCCCTCCCTCCCTCCAAATCAACTCACCTCTCCCTAATCATACCTAACCCTCATCCCTCCCTTCCTCCCTCCCTCCAAATCAACTCACCTCTCCCTAATCATACCTAACCCTCATCCCTCCCTTGATGTCAACACCCACCCTTCTCTCCCTCTTTCCAAACGCCTCACCTATCCCCCTTCCTCCCTCCATACCAAACTCTCATTCCTCCCTCCTTCTCCCACTGTTCCTCTTCCTCTCCCTCATTTACTTCCTTTCTTTCCCCTTCTCCTCTTTCTTTCTCAGTCTCCCCTCCCTCTCTCTGTCGCACCCCCCAAACCACATCCCCCCAATCACCGACCCCCAAGTCCACACGTACCCCTCCCTCTGTTCAAAGTCCACACTCACCCCCCCCCCCCCCCCATCTCTCTCTCTCTCTGTTGCACCCCCCATTCCTTTACAGCCAAACCACACCCCCCCGCCCCCCCCCCCCCCAATCGCCGTCCCCCAGACCGGCTGCTCCCACCGCACAGCACACAGGACACAGATGCTCCCCGTTCCCCTATCTAGTGTGAAAGATGTTGAATCACCAAGACTGATGGGCTAAATTTAGCTTCTCTCCCCTTCACATTGCTCCCGTCCACCAGCCCAGTCAGCTGCCTGTCATCGCTCCTGTGACAGGCTCATGGTCATTACACCGGTTCACCTCAACAGTGGGCACGCTAAACAAAGGTCACGCACTGCGCTTTTATATCCCAACATGCAAAAGGACATAATATGAGATAAGCCATCTGGTTAAGTTGGCTTAACACACACACACACACACACACACATACACGAGTGATGCAGTCTTGTCGAAGGCCAAGCCGTGTGCAGATTGGTGTGCATCTGCTTTGGGTCTTGCTCATCCTGGCTACATTAGCCAGCGTCGCCCACGGCGCAGCGTTCGCCCCTCGTGCCTCAGCCTGCTGCCGGGTGTTGATTGACAGACGATGAAATGAAATGAGCAGAACGCTGCTCCATCGGTTGGAAGCGAGCTCTCTCCCGTCGCTTTGAAAGTCAGCTGATGTTTGTTTGGTTTGTTTTCCTCTTTTTTTTCAGTTTTGGCGACGTGTTTTCCATCCGGCCCTGTAGCCTTTAAGCCTGCGTTGACACGTTTTTATTCTTTTGCTTCAAATGAAGCACGGAAGGCACGCGTGTTCTCCTAGCCATAAAATGTTGAATGAAAAGGCCAGTGGCTTTAATACGGGTCACCCTTTGGAAGCAGTCTACAAAGTGCTTTCTGCAAAATTTTCATTAGAACAAAGAAAAGATCTGCCATTATTTCCCCGGCCCAAGTCTGAGTGCAAGAGTGCCAGAGCTACAGTGAGAGGGGGTTGTGTCAAGAATCAGGAAGAGATGACTTTGAAGTCTATAATTAAGTTGTGTTATAAATGTCACACATTCATTCTGATGGGATTCATACATGCATACCCTTTTCCCCCAGTTCAAAAGGCAGTACTGAACCTCCCAGTTGAAAGCAAAGCAATATTTTTTCTTTCAATTGTACAATTCAAAATCCTCAACAAAAAAAAAATCTCCCGACTTTAATTCACAAGCTTGTACTAGCAATTCTTCAGAGAACTCACATTCAGAGTCCCCTTCGCGTATCTTTTTTATTTTATTTTATTTTTGTCAAGTAAGATAATATGCCATGCGTAACGACGGCCTGTATAGTTCAGCTGTTCTGAGATGCTTGCTTCTTAAATGTGTGCGAAGTTTGCTGAACCTAGTTATGTTTCAGATGACACCTGCGTTCTAGGTATACATGTCCATGACACCGTTTAATCATTGCAGGGTTTGTTTAGACAATTGTGTGTGAAGCAACAGGCTTTGTAAAATCACGGTTACATCTGGAAAGGGAAGCATCTTGAGCTCCAGAGCTAACTGTCCCTCGTAGGCTGCTGCAACAACAAAGGCTAAAGTGTTTTGCTCCCAAAGAAACGTCCATTAAATGAAGAGGCAGCAGACAGCTGCATTTCGGTTGGAGTGAGCCGACGTTTCACATTTCTGAACAGTGGGCTGCAAAAAAATAAAAAATAAATAGATAAAAGCGTGAGGGGAAACGGTGGAATGAAAAATGTGCGTAGCTCATCTCTCATCTTCTTTTGAAAATCCTCTGCTGCCCACATAGCCTCTGGGCAGACAGCAAACAGGCTGCTTTTTTCTGATATCGAGTTCTGTATGAATCTACGATCTCAGTGATTTTCTGTGTGATCCTTCTTTTTTTAAGGGTGCAAAATGCATCAGCTCTTGTCTGACTCATCCAGAGTGTTAATCCAATTAAAAGGGACAACCGACTTTTCTTAGACTCTGCAAAATTATTCTGGCTGCTATCTACAGATTGACACATAGGAATCACAAATGCAATACAGTCGTGACTTACGCTTTACCATCATATTTTTTTTAACATTTTACAATCTGTTAGGGGATAGGTTGTTCTTCAAACACTTCACTAACAGTGACATAAACACTTGTGCTGCAATGTACAAGTTCTCCTGGGGTTACTGCAGAAAGTGTTTTAATCTTGTTGATTCATCGTTTCTGTGCCAGTTGGGAGCAGTTAATGTAGACACCAATATGAGAATATGTAAATAAGTTTGTTGACAAAATTTCTACTATGATACCACAAATGTGCTGAGGAGAAAAACTGTAGGACCCCTGTTCTCATTTTCTTGCCCGTGATAGGTTTAGGTTTATTGAAACGGAGGATGTTAGTTTTCTTTCTTTTTTTCTAAGAAATCCTGTAAGAGGCTGAAACCCAACAGATGCAGGCATCTTTGGTTAGCTAATTACCTGCTCATTAACCACACACCTGTGCTGACTGACAGCTAGAGTGGGAACACCTCACCTGAGGTGAGTTGAGTAGGCAGAACATCATGTAATGTTTGCAGTGGTGCTAATGGGGGAAATCCCAGGCTAGAGGTTGCAGAAGCAGGACTTCACCTCCAGCGAGCACCTCTGTCAAACATTAATCAGTGTTTTGCGTATTGAACACATCCCAGGATGAATTATACCTTATTCTCACCATAGGGCTGCTCTCGCAGGTCCTCCAAATTGTTTAAAATTTAATATTGAATGTTTCCATATTAATGTACCTGTCAGCATTTCAATGTATAGTAGATAATGTAAATCTTTTCTGTCTGGTTCATTGTGTCACATCACTTGGTTGAAGTTAGCCTCTCTCTCTCTCTCTCTCTCTCTCTCTCTCTCTCTCTCTCTCTGAATGGTACATGATATGATTATCTGGAAATGAGCACTGAAAGATAAGATGAAAGGTTGGATTTGAATAATTCAGGTTCTGAATCTAAGTGAAATGCTTTATATATTCCGTGGGTTACTCAAAACATAATCGCGATCTTATGGAAATGTTCCACCTTTGGAGCTAAGAAAACTCCCATATCTTTAGGAGCCTGGTTTTAAAATCTCTCAAAATAAGACTGCATGTTTATTTTCAGTTTTGGTGGATTCCGGCCTAGGCCCTTCTTCTCAGAGATGGTTTTAACACTCTCCGAATAAAGCCCTATTTGTCCGTAATAACACACATGCATATATATGGATAGATAAACAGATTATATTACTCCGCAGTTGTCGTCATAATCTCTGTTGTGAATGACTGCACACACAGATCACAATGTGTAAATATTAGACCGATTATTAATCACAAGCGAGCCTCGGAATTTAAATGCTTTGGCTCGGGTTTCCCATAAGCCGGAAGGATTCATAAATGAGTGAGTGGCAGGAACCATTGCACAGTCCATGCATTCAGTGCAGTTAGAGTGATTTACTCACTGTTGTGCACTGGAAACATTTAGGACGGAAACGTTAACAGAAGGCATAAAATGAATATATATAATGCTAATGATGGTTTTCCAAGGCTTGCCCGGTTCTCCGGTTTGCTTATCTGTCTCTCCCTGTCCATTGCAGGCTGTGCCTTTGTGAAATTTTCCAGCCACGCGGAGGCACAGGCAGCCATCAACACCTTGCACGGCGGACAGACCATGCCGGTGAGTGCCAGCCTATAACTTTTCTAATATGCAGACCCGTCGCTTGGGGGGAAATTAGGTGGTACCGAGTCTCTTTGAAACACTGCTGCCATTTCACGTAGAAGCAAGGAAGTAGGACGACTTTCAAAGGCAGGGCTGGAGAACTCTATTCCTTTTGTTTTACGCCGATTAGCCTTGCTCACCTAGCTAATTAACTGTATACACCAGTATATTTTGCCACGTTAAATGTTTCATATAGGGACACCAGAACCCTTATTCTGTCAGGACAACTCATATATTTAAATTACATGTTTAATGAATGAATGTGCTGCATAATTATTTTAGTTTGGCGGTGAATGGATCTGCTTTAGTACTGCTCTGGAGCACGGGCATCTCCCCCCACTAAACAGGAGATGACCAGAAATCCCCCATACTAAAGCAGATCCAAACAACAGGTGGAAGCTGGGGTGGTGGAGGGTGACAGCAAATTTCTTTTAACACAAGCCGTAAGCAACAAAAAGCAGTGCCTCAGCATTCAAGCAGTACAGAGAGAGCTCATTCTTGGCTTAAAAAGGGCGCTCCATTAGAGGTGTGTGCATGTGATTGGTTGAGTATGTGAAGCGTGATTGCTAGCCGAACATGGTCAGCTACAGCGAGAGGTTCTCCGACATAACTTTTGGCATTCATGATCGAGCTGAAACATAAGGTCACCTCAGTAAACATACTATACTTCTGAAAATTAAAACTTTTTTTTTTGGAAGAAGGACCAAATCTATTTTTGGTAGGCAGATACACATGGCTGACCCCGATACTGGAGCACAACCATCTCTTGTCTGCAGAAACGTGGGGTCAAGCCAAATCCATCCCCACCTGAGGTCCAGTCTAGACAGGCCATCCAAAATGACATATGGAGGCACAAACAGACCCTGGGTTGTATCCGGAGCTGTCCAAAAACCTCATTATTAAACTACATATCTATGTGTCTGTATTTTTGCACCTGTTACCCCGCCACTCCAGGGTCCAACTTTGAATCGGATTAATAGACAAGGTGGCGGCTAGTGTTTATCTAACAAGGTATGATCCAGCTAATTTGGACAGCGATGGGGCCACATGTCTCCAGCTACAGACAAACAGGGCGACGGGGTCCGTGGAGCATGCCGTCTCCTGCCAGCTGCAGAGTCCAAACACGCGCTCTCGCATTCGCCCGAGGAGCATCTGTGTGTGCTGGCGTACACCAGCACCCATGAATAATACCTATTTAAAATAGGGAATGCTCTCGGGGACGCTCGAAATGAAAAGCGGGGCGGTGAATCACACGACAGCGTGAGGAAAGGCACACCGGTCGCCGCGGTTTTAATTGATGCAAAAATCGAGAGCGTGCGCCGCGCGTCCTTTGATGATCGGAGCAGGGTGTTGTCATCGCTCAGGGGTAGAGCCGAGGACGACGGAGAAGGGAGGGGTCGCTTCAAACGGCAGAGCGGCGGACAGACGGTCGGAAACAAATTGCCCAAATCACGTCACGTATGAGAGCATCGCTTACACAACCTGCTGAGCCCTGTAATAATGGCAGCCGTGCGAGTGCGAGAGAGGGAAGCTCGGTGACATGTAGCAGGGCCAACAATCTCAATCGGCAAACACCCTTTATTGGTACAACCCAGTGCAAGTACTAGAAACTAATAAACAAAACCAAAAAATCCATCGACTCGTCTGATTGAATTCCATGTATTTCAGTTGAAGCCAGGAGTCTGTATAACTTATTCACCCTGTATTGGATCAGATCCAGGCAGAATATTCCGTAGGGTACACTCAGTCTCTTCTAGTTTGAGAGGCTTAATGAGCCACGATTAACACAGTTTATCTATATGAATGCATGTACCTATGCATATATGCACATGAGTATGCGCAGTATGTTCGAATCCATCCATTTATGTATGTTTGTTTATGAAATGTTGATTTATTCTGTGCTGGCTAGCTGTCCAATGGGAATCCTTAATATGTGCTCAGATGACTATGTGTATAGATGGGTAAAAAGCAAGCCTCTAGACCAAGAGATGGGAGACAGGCTGAGATAATGAGCTTCTTGTCTCCCCTGTGGACTGCATTGGTGAGCCAAGGTTTAAAGAGGTGAACTTAACCCACAGGGGCGGGGAAGGGGGGGCACAATCAATTAGGCGACATACTTGTTACCTTTTATTTAATCAATTAATTCGCTTATTTTCTTCCAGTGAAAGTAGCGGTGTATGTGTTTTCCTGACATTATAACATAGTTAATGCCTTTCTGAGAAATTGAAAATTCAAGTTTAGGCATGCGTTACACCGTAAGGGAATACCTCTTTGAAAAAATACCAGCTACACATTAAAATGCATGGCAAAGTTGGTATAATGAAAAAATTGCATTTGTTTTTGCTCTAAGATATTGATATTATATAGTAGCAGGATATATGATTGTAATAAACGAGTATTGTGTCTCTGTGGTAACTATTATGTTTGTTTAACATATGTTTCATTTCACCTGACTATTCATGACTACTAGTAGCATATTTAGATAGCTTTCATTGCCTTTTAATGGATACTAAACACAAACCGTCAATAAAAAAACACTTCAACGATATCCACAATATATTTTTAGATGAACGGCAGTGAAGAGACAAATTAACATTGGTTAAATTTACCTAGGGCGTTCTGTCACAACTGCGAAGACCAAAACCAAGCATTGAGACAAACAGCACTGAAATGGTTAGTTTAAAATGCTGCAATGCAGAACTCCGTGAGTCCAGATATCAGTCTGGGTGAGATCTATAATCACCTGGACAACCACTAAGTATCGGTTGGTGTCCAATGGGGAACTTGTTCTTTTCAGCAGTTAATTTCCGTCGGGCATTAGCAGGAGGTGGATGGCATGGTGAATTGCGAGATGCGTCACTGTGATTCACTCAATGCGATCAGTATCAATGCTCTGCCATGCGAAGACATAAAAAACAGGGCTTTGCTTTAATGAATGACCCTTGCCAGAGACCGGCTGTTTCCTCAGGCAGCACAGGCTGTCCAAGTCTCTGGTTAAATTTAAAAGTTCCTTTTTTTGCCAGACTAAGATGAATATTGTAAGACTTCTAAAGAAATGTTTTTGTTCCTGCTTATAGGCAAATAATCCAGCAGAGTCACTATATTACAGACATGAAGTTAATCTGTCTTCCTAACTGATTTTCTTTTTTTATTTAGTATCTTGAGTTGGACCCGAATAAGTGTAGCAAGGGTCAGTTATTCTGAGCTTCTGCCTAAATTTTAAATTGAATTTTCTTTTTCTGTAAAAAAAAAAAAGTAATGAACAGAGAGGTGGGTGTCCATGTAAAATCCAATATAAACAGTTTTCAGTTGTTGAGTCTGTTACTAATATTTCAGTGGAAATAGCTTTTGGACCAGTGAGGTGTTGCACCCCTCAGATGTGAATTGATTCGCTTTACAGTAAAAGTCAGATGGGTTCCAGATGGTTCCCACTCGGGCAAAGCTTATTGTTTTGTTTGCTCCTGAGGAATCTCTACTGTAGAGCAAGGGTTTTAGGGGCTAGTCCTTCGCAGTTTGTGTACATATCCATGACTTCTAATATAGTGTCCTAAACCCTGCCGATTCATTCACTACAGGAGAACTTTTAAATGATTGAAATGTTTAGTCCAGACTTTCCATTCACTACATGAGGTATTGTAATTCTGTTGGAGTGGAACCTGCCTTGCCCATTTAATACATATGTGATGCCAAACCTGACAGACCAACAGATTGTTTTGCAAAGCACAAAAGCCTGTGGACTAAAAGTGCTCATTTCTTTCCTGATACAGTACAAAAATGCACTCCAATTTCACCAATCTCACTGTTTAATAGCTTGTAGGCAGAGATGCCAATTTCATTGAAAGGAATGGGCTCCTGCTGGCATGTGATAATTATTATTATTATTCTATATATATTTTTTTGATTTAGGTCTAGTCTGTTCAGACATCCAGCAGTGCAGTGAGACAGTGTAATTGCAGTTAGATAGCTTTTAGTCAGTAGCTACTGAAAAAAAAAGAAGATTTTCATAATTTCAAAGGAATTCTCCCTCTCACGTGGCTATATGATTCACTACATAAGTGGCAAACGGATCACATTGAATCTCTGTGCAAATCATTTCATTTGCATGACGCGGCATGAAATCCAACCGCTTTTCCTGCTTGCCGCTTTTGAATTCACTGTCAGACTATAACACAGACAAAAATGCCCTGGTCCCTGATTTCCATGTCATTAAAGTGATGCATAAAAGGTATTACCATTAAAATAACACCTGGCCAGGTCTGGTCTTAAGCAGGTGGAGTGAATAAAAATTGATTATCTGGTGTGTATGAATATGACTCTCGTGTTGCTGATGTAGTGGAATATGACCACATGGAAATGATTATAAATATACTGCTCCATGATCACATTGCTGTGCACTCTCAAGATAATGGCTAGCCTCGCTACTGTGGAATTAGTGGCCCCTGCTCTCTGGCTCCCAAAGCAATGTCTTTTCTGTTTTTATGGTACACTACAGCTCCATTAACTAACATGAACTGATGCCGTGGTTAACATAAGCAAATCATATACTGTAATTTGAGCGAAAATATCGTCCTTGTGCACTCGGTAATCATATGTGCATTTTCGTTTCCAACAACGACACTTGTAAAGCTGTTGCTAAACCTTATTTGAGTGTATTTAGGCAGGTCATTTACAGCAAGTTAGCCTGGGGGGAATTATATCCAATGAAAAAATGCTAATTGTTAACATTGCTCCAATTCAGGAATTACAATAATTTAGCTACAATGCTGAGACCAGGACAACTTAACATACTATTTTAAGTAAAAGTAAGTAAAACAATATCAAATTTTTCAAAATGGATGAACAATCCCTTTAAGTAATCACTATTCACACCTCACCACTGTTAGTATTGTTTTTTGAGCATTACTTCATGCACGCTACCAACACAGCAAAGTTTATCAGCATCTTTGGTTAGCAAACTAGCTAGCAAAAAGTCACTAACTAGCCAAAGCAGTTACAGATGAACCCACAATCTAATAAAGATAGAACACACATTTATAAAAAGTTTGGCAGCACTAGAATTATAATAGGTTGGCAGCACTAGAATACTCTAACAAGCTAACTCACTATGGCCTAGCTAAAGCTAGCTTGCTTTGATTTTATTATTCTAAAATTTACTTATTTTCTTTATTTTCTTTTTAATTCATGGCTGCTTCCTTAAAGCAGACAAAACTTACTTTATGTATGTTCCAAGATGCTCTGCAATCTTGCCAAATGTTCAGATTTAGCAAACCTGTGCAAAAACACATTTGGTATGATTTATTACATCATGGTTTCACAGATTTCAGTAGAATTGAGGACTGGTTTAATCCAAATTAAATAACAGGTGTGTGTCTTTTAAAGACATCACAAGAGCACTTTGAGCACAAGTTCTTACAGAACTCTTAAGCTACAATAAAAGTGTCATTGGTACTCCACGTCTCACACTCCTCTGATTGGCTCACAAAGGCCCAATGAGTACTAAGGTTTGTAAATGTAAAATCTTGGCAAGACAAGTCCCTTCCTTCTAACTGTCCTATTATGGATGACTTCCAATGTTGAGATTTGCTTTAGCTACCTCAGAAGAAGGAATGTGATGTTACTTGGCTTTCACTATGGAGATGTAATTCCTTAATAGAAAAAAATACATATTTAAACACAGGCCTGTATACTAATTGTACTCTAAATTATGTATAATTTACAGATGTAGATGAATGTCACCCCATGCACATCCCACAAGAGAACAAAAATAAATGCACTTCTAAAACTTATTGATGGGCAATCAACAGTAAAGGAGGCAGCTTGGTCCACACTGCTGGAACGCTTCGGAATGCTATTTTTTCATGTATCCTGACTTTGGCAGATGGCGGATACTGTGGGAACTTCTGCAAGCGCTGCTGAATCTTTGGTATGCTAAAAGTTCTAATCCCAGTGCCTTTATTCACTGCATGAGTGAAGTTCTAATCCCAGCCCCCTCAATCACTGTATTAGATGCACTGCATGAATGAAGTTCTAATCCCAGCCCCCTCATTCACTGTATTAGATGCACTGCATGAGTGAAGTTCTAATCCCAGCCCCCTCATTCACTGTATTAGATGCACTGCATGAGTGAAGTTCTAATCCCAGCCCCCTCATTCACTGCATTAGATGCACTGCATGAGTGAAGTTCTAATCCCAGCCCCCTCATTCACTGTATTAGATGCACTGCATGAGTGAAGTTCTAATCCCAGTGCCTTCATTCATTGCATTAGATGCACTGCATGAGTGAAGTTCTAATCCAGCCCCCTCATTCACTGTATTAGATGCACTGCATGAATTAAGTTCTAATCCCAGCCCCCTCATTCACTGTATTAGATGCACTGCATGAGTGAAGTTCTAATCCCAGTGCCTTCATTCACTGTATTAGATGCACTGCATGAATGAATTTCTAATCCCAGCACCCTCATTCACTGTATTAGATGCACTGCATGAGTGAAGTTCTAATCCCAGTGCCTTCATTCATTGCATTAGATGCACTGCATGAGTGAAGTTCTAATCCAGCCCCCTCATTCACTGTATTAGATGCACTGCATGAATGAAGTTCTAATCCCAGCCCCCTCATTCACTGCATTAGATGCACTGCATGAGTGAAGTTCTAGTCCCAGCCCCCTCATTCACTGTAGTAGATGCACTACATGGCTGAATTTGTAATCCCGGCCTCTCAATTCACTCAATAAAATGCAGTGTAAGAGAAAAGTTCCAACCCCAACCTGTTAATTCATTTGGATCTGATGTTTTGAGCCTGTCTGACTACACAGCCTCCCCTACTTATTCTCCTCCCCTCAGTATTGCTCTGCTGAGGGATGGGAGCTGTGTCCCAAGTCACGCCTATGCGCATAAAAGCCTGCCTCGGGCTTTCACAGCTCTATTCCGGGAATATATTTTTCACAGATAATAAATAAATAAACACACAGAGATACATAAAACAGAAATTGAATGTGATCTAAATGCCAGCTACTCTGCCAAAGGAGAGGGCCGGTGCTGCGGGGAGATGTTTGCTCGGCGGTGACCTCATTAAAGACGACAGCCCGTTCCCTCCACCGGCCCCCTCTTCGATAGCCGGGGCCAGAACAGGGCGAGGTCAGGGGTTTGGACAAAATGATATTAGAGGGGACAAAACGCAGAGCATGAAATGGCCGCTTCAGAGGATTGATTTAGCTAATTGAAATGGGAGCTTCAGCGAGGTACCAGATGGGTCCCTCTCGGCCCTGTGTTCGGGCCACGGCTTCACTGACGGCCTTCATTACGAGACGCGCTTGTCTTTGGGGGCTGGTTTCTGAAGTCCCACCATCCATACTGTCAGTTGTTCTCACGTGCTATGTGTGGAGGGGAGCTTTAAATTTGGTTCTAGGGGCAATAACAGCTCATCCACGTACTGTAGATATTTCGCAATTACATTTGTTAAACATTTACGTGTTTTGTTCTTATTTCACTCTCATTTTTTCGCCACTGTTGTCTGTAGCTATGACTTTTTTATTGCTTTTCAATGGAACAATTGGAGCTTGTAGATGTTTTTCAGAGAAAGTTCCTTGGGCATGGTTCCAGCGTTTCGGTACGGGCTCCGTGAAGGTCACCATCTCTTGGCAGGCGCACTGCAGACTGGCCACTCTCATTGCT
Source organism: Synaphobranchus kaupii (assembly GCA_029718625.1). NCBI lineage: Eukaryota > Metazoa > Chordata > Actinopteri > Anguilliformes > Synaphobranchidae > Synaphobranchus > Synaphobranchus kaupii. The sequence goes on along the minus strand of CM056391.1, from coordinate 32,501,063 downwards.
TTCCATCTCTCTCTGTAATTCATATACATCCATTGTGTCCCAACACTTTCAATTTCCATCTCTAGAAGCCATAAAAGCGTGTCAACTGAAATCAGAAGTGGAATTTATGCTGACCCTGCCAAAATGACACATTACATGAAACGCAAATACAAGTTATGATTATGGATTCCTTTTTTTGTTATTTATTGTGTCCTTGCTTTTATGGTCTTTCCAGTTGAATACTCATTGCTTCCCGGTTGACTATGCTTTTTTTTTAATCTCGCCCTAAGCAGCCAGTGATGACGTAGCGGATTGAATCTCCAGAGTGATTTATAGTGCCCGTGGTCAGTAATTCAGTACAAGCCAGGCCCCTTTCCGACGTCTGGGGACCAGTGGCACCACTGTCTCATTAGCCTTAACACCCAACATGATATCATGCATGGAACGGAAAATTAATTAAGCAATATCTTTTACAAAGTAGCCCATGATTCTTTTTCGCTTTTTGCCCCCCCCCCCCCCCATCTCGGCACCCTTCCTCCCTTCCTTCAAACAAACCGTTACTCGATGCACCACTATGCACGCAAGAGAGACTACGGCCAAAATTATTACAGCGTATTGTATCTTTTTGAAGTAATGGGAGGGAGCTAAGAACTCGGGTCCTTCTTACCTTGCTCTCGTCAAGGCCATTCCCTCAGGTCCATTTTAAACTCCCCAGTCCCCCCCGCCTCTTCTTCGGCGTGCGTTCCCGTATCAGCACCCGGCCATCGCCGGTGTCTTGCGTGAGAACGGGGCCCGGCCCTGACGTGCGGACGGCGCGGTCATTTTGCTCTGTTCTCATGTGTCGCCAGGGGGCCTCGTCGAGCCTGGTGGTGAAGTTTGCAGACACAGACAAAGAGAGGACCCTGCGCAGGATGCACCAGATGGCCGGCCAGCTCGGCATCTTCAGCCCCATGACCATCCAGTTCGGAGCCTATGGAGCTTATACCCACGCTGTACGAGAGGCTGGAGAAACACATGTACGAGCGAGCACGTGCACACGCGCATACACGCACTCACAAGCACGCACGTGGACACGCACACACCCTACAAACACGCAAATATGCACACACATTCTCGTGTACGCGTACATACACAAGTGCAAATGCATGGATGCATACACGCCGACACACACACGCATGCAAACAAACGCAAAGCGTGCAAAGATGTACGCACGGGAACACACGCAAATGTGCGCACACGTGTACAAACCCATTTTTGTAAAACACTTCTATTTTGTACAGTTATTTCACTTTCACGACGAATCTGAATTTGTAATAAAATATGAAAGAAAATTGGATTGCTTGTAATTGCTTGTAATGGCAGACTACCAACTGTGCTTTCCACTGCATAAAGGGTCCCTTTGTAATATCAGTATGCTAAGCAGCAGCGATGAGCCAAAGCGAAATAAGCCTGGTAAACCTGGGATGTGAGAAGGGTTTTCTGTGTGTAAAGGAGGGAAAGTTCAGGAATGTTGATGCAGTTATGGCCTCATTAATACAACTGTTGCTCTTTCTCTTTCTCTCACTCTATCTGTACAACTCCCCCTCCCCCCCGTACTTCACCACACAGCAAATGATGCAACAGCAAGCAGCCATCATGGCCGCCACCCAGGGCTCCTACCTTAACCCAATGGCAGCGATCGCCGCCGCACAGATGCAGCACATGGCAGCTTTCAACGTCAACGGTCTCGTGGCTGCCCCCATGACGCCCTCCTCAGGTAGGTGGCTTCCCTCAGATTGATTAAGGGAAACTGAAACTGGAGTTTTCTGTGAAAAAAAGTTCTCATGCATGCTGGGAAATCCATAGAAGTGGACACATGACATGATTAAAGAGTTAAAGGATATAAAAGTATGCATGTTACAGTGCACGAAAACAAGGAGGAGAGTAGCTGGTTTTGAGTGAGAAACGTGTAATTATTTTGTCTGTTGTTTCTGTTGTTATTTGTCACCTTTGCTTGGCAACACTGTGTAATGGCATGCCAATCAAACACCTTGAAATTGAAAAATTTGAGAGAGAGTGAGCGAGAACACTTTAGATTTCACTTCAATCATGCGATGTGACACAATGAACTATAGAAGAAAAGATTTATATCTTCTAATATACTTTGAACAAAGAGAGATTGGGGGTGGGGAGAGAGAGGGGGGCAGAGAGAGAGAGAGACGTGTGTCCCAAACGGCGCAGCCTGCCGAAGGTGACTCTGTCAAGTCGGCCCTCGATACGCCCGCACGGTGACGAGGCGATGGATACTGACGTGCGCGTGAGAAAAAAACAGGCCAAAAGGAACCCCGGGAACGCGTGCCGCCTCTCAAGAGCGGGTGGCTCAGACACTTGTATTCCGCCAGCGTGCCCCGCAGCAACAGCGGACGCGTGTGCACTCAGACAGGAAATGAACACCTGTTGGTCCTCGCTCACCAGCGTAAACCAGCAGACCCTGAAGGCTTGGCACTTATCGCCGGTCCTCATTTTTTTCAAATTGAAAAAGGAAGAAATAAGCAAAGAAAGTTTGCTGCTCTCTCTCCCTCTCTCACACTCTTTGGAGAGGGGGCAGAGAAAAAAGTGATAAAGAGGTGACATTGCCAGAGAGCACAACAGTGAGGAAGGAGGCCCTGCCGAGGTAGAGTTGTCGATGCCAAATGACACACAGTCCCCTCCCCCCCACCCCACCCCCCATCCCCCCTGGCCTGTCAGTGCAACCCGCAACTACAGTATTCTGGTCGCATTCTCTGTTTGTGTGTTACCGGGCACAGGGCCAATCTGATGTCTTTGGAAAAAAAGACCCTATTGATACAATAAGACAAAAGATTTGTGAAAGCTAAGCTGGGGACTTTGTCCGTTTTACCCCTGCCTCTTTCCTCGCGAAGTGCTGTGATCGGCACACGCCAAGCAAGGTGACTGTCTAAAAGTGGTCAGGGTTCGAGTGAATGAAATGAAATGGCTCGAAGGAAGCGTTTTGAAATTCACAAAAACGTATCTATGTTGCGGGTAATACCTATCAAATTTAATCCTGCATGACTTCAATGACCTTCAGGGGAGAAAATAATCCCTTATCGCACAAGCGTCCACAAGGTGACTAATCTAAACTGTGACTAGAGGGACCGGAAGCTATTAATAGACAGACAGGTCTAAACCCTCGTGTCCAATTAAAACGGTATTTACGGCGAGGTACGCACCGTGCATTGAAGTGAGGCCTGTTCTCGTAGCAGTCTCAGCCATCAAACTCCTTTTGTGTCCTCAGGCACCAGCACACCCCCGGGCATCGGTGCCTCAGCTGTGCCTAGCATAGCCACTCCCATCGGGGTTAATGGCTTCAGCGCCCTCGCGCCCCAAAGCAATGGCCCTCCCACCTCCGAGCCCATCTACACCAATGGGATTCACCCCTACCCAGGTGAGGCCCCCGCCCCCCTCTGCAGCTCAGCAGTCGATGGGGAATGATTATGGGGGACTCTCAGGAGCCCAACCTGCAGAGCACCGTCATTTTAAAGGCCACATGGCAATGTACCACACTCTTCTATTACCATGATAGGCAAAAATGGCGGTAGCGTCATTATTTTGTTCTTGTATCATTATGTGAAACTCCCATTTTCTCTTTTCTTAATGGCAAGCTGCTGCATGATTTCCTCTTTTTTTGGAACTGACAAATGCATTGGATTCTTGCATTATGCAAGACAACTGCAGTGATAATGAACTACAAAGTGTTTTGTTTGGCATGCTGTTAATATTTCATGCAAATATCTGGGGGAGGGTGGCATTTTACAGAACCGTGAAATGTGATACCAGCAGCCTCTCTCTCTCTCTTTCTCTCTCTCTCTGCAGCACAAAGCCCTACAGTTGCAGATCCTCTCCAGCAGGCTTATGCTGGCGTACAGCATTATGCAGGTCACTTGTTTTTCCATTCAGCTCTTCTCCTCATCTTCTCTTCACCGGTTCCTGCTGTCCTCTATGCACCTCTTCATCTCATCACCTCTTCCCGTTCTCTGTGCATCCTCTTCATCTCATCACCTCTTCCCGTTCTCTGTGCATCCTCTTCATCTCATCACCTCTTCCCGTTCTCTGTGCATCCTCTTCATCTCATCACCTCTTCCCGTTCTCTGTGCATCCTCTTCATCTCATCACCTCTTCCCGTTCTCTGTGCATCCTCTTCATCTCATCACCTCTTCCTGTTCTCTGTGCATCCTCTTCATCTCATCACCTCTTCCCGTTCTCTGTGCATACTCTTCATCTCATCACCTCTTCCCGTTCTCTATGCATCCTCTTCATCTCATCACCTCTTCCCGTTCTCTATGCATCCTCTTCATCATCACCTCTTCCCGTTCTCTATGCATCCTCTTCATCTCATCATCTCTTCCCGTTCTCTGTGCATCCTCTTCATCTCATCACCTCTTCCCGTTCTCTATGCATCCTCTTCATCATCACCTCTTCCCGTTCTCTATGCATCCTCTTCATCTCATCATCTCTTCCCGTTCTCTATGCATCCTCTTCATCTCATCATCTCTTCCCGTTCTCTGTGCATCCTCTTCATCTCATCACCTCTTCCCGTTCTCTATGCATCCTCTTCATCTCATCACCTCTTCCCGTTCTCTATGCATCCTCTTCCTCATCACCTCTTCCCGTTCTCTATGCATCCTCTTCATCTCATCATCTCTTCCCGTTCTCTATGCATCCTCTTCATCTCATCATCTCTTCCCGTTCTCTGTGCATCCTCTTCAGCTCATCACCTCTTTCTGTTCTCTATGCAGCCTCTTCATCTCATCACCTCTTCCCGTTCTCTATGCATCCTCTTCATCTCATCACCTCTTCCTGTTCTCTATACATCCTCTTCATCATCACTCTTCCCATTCTCTATGCATCCTCTTCATCTCATCATCTCTTCCCGTTCTCTATGCATCCTCTTCATCTCATCACCTCTTCCCGTTCTCTATGCATCCTCTTCATCTCATCACCTCTTCCTGTTCTCTATACATCCTCTTCATCATCACTCTTCCCATTCTCTATGCATCCTCTTCATCTCATCATCTCTTCCCGTTCTCTATGCATCCTCTTCATCTCATCACCTCTTCCCGTTCTCTGTGCATACTCTTCATCTCATCATCTCTTCCCATTCTCTATGCATCCTCATCATCTCTTCCCGTTCTCTATGCATCCTCTTCATCTCATCACCTCTTCCCGTTCTCTGTGCATCCTCTTCATCTCATCATCTCTTCCCGTTCTCTATGCATCCTCTTCATCTCATCATCTCTTCCCGTTCTCTATGCATCCTCTTCAGCTCATCACCTCTTCCTGTTCTCTATGCAGCCTCTTCATCTCCTCACCTCTTCCCGTTCTCTGTGCATCCTCTTCATCTCATCACCTCTTCCTGTTCTCTATACATCCTCTTCATCATCACCTCTTCCCATTCTCTATGCATCCTCTTCATCTCTTCCCGTTCTCTGTGCATCCTCTTCATCTCCTCACCTCTTCCCGTTCTCTGTGCATCCTCTTCATCTCATCACCTCTTCCTGTTCTCTATACATCCTCTTCATCATCACCTCTTCCCATTCTCTATGCATCCTCTTCATCTCTTCCCGTTCTCTGTGCATCCTCTTCATCTCCTCACCTCTTCCCGTTCTCTGTGCATCCTCTTCATCTCATCACCTCTTCCTGTTCTCTATACATCCTCTTCATCATCACCTCTTCCCATTCTCTATGCATCCTCTTCATCTCTTCCCGTTCTCTGTGCATCCTCTTCATCTCATCACCTCTTCCCATTCTCTGTGCATCCTCTTCATCTCATCACCTCTTCCCGTTCTCTGTGCATTCTCCATCTCATCACCTCTTCCCGTTCTCTATGCATCCTCTTCATCTCATCACCTCTTCCCGTTCTCTATGCATCCTCTTCATCATCACCTCTTCCCGTTCTCTGTGCATCCTCTTCATCTCATCACCTCTTCCCATTCTCTATGCATCCTCTTCATCTCATCACCTCTTCCCGTTCTCTATGCATACTCTTCATCTCATCAACTCTTCCCATTCTCTATGCATCCTCTTCATCTCATCACACCTCTTCCCGTTCTCTATACATCCTCTTCATCTCATCACACCTCTTCCCGTTCTCTGTGCATCCTCTTCATCTCATCACCTCTTCCCGTTCTCTGTGCATCCTCTTCATCTCATCACCTCTTCCTGTTCTCTGTGCATCCTCTTCATCTCATCACCTCTTCCCATTCTCTGTGCATCCTCTTCATCTCATCACCTCTTCCCGTTCTCTGTGCATTCTCCATCTCATCACCTCTTCCCGTTCTCTATGCATCCTCTTCATCTCATCACCTCTTCCCGTTCTCTATGCATCCTCTTCATCATCACCTCTTCCCGTTCTCTGTGCATCCTCTTCATCTCATCACCTCTTCCCATTCTCTATGCATCCTCTTCATCATCACCTCTTCCTGTTCTCTATGCATCCTCTTCATCTCATCATCTCTTCCCGTTATCTGTGCATCCTCTTCATCTCATCACCTCTTCCCGTTCTCTGTGCATCCTCTTCATCTCATCATCTCTTCCCATTCTCTATGCATCCTCATCATCTCTTCCTGTTCTCTATGCAGCCTCTTCATCTCATCACCTCTTCCCATTCTCTATGCATCCTCTTCATCTCATCACCTCTTCCCGTTCTCTGTGCATGCTCTTCATCTCATCACCTCTTCCTGTTCTCTATGCATCCTCTTCATCTCATCATCTCTTCCTGTTCTCTATACATCCTCTTCATCATCACCTCTTCCCATTCTCTATGCATCCTCTTCATCTCATCATCTCTTCCCGTTCTCTGTGCATCCTCTTCATCTCATCACCTCTTCCCGTTCTCTGTGCATCCTCTTCATCTCATCATCTCTTCCCATTCTCTATGCATCCTCATCATCTCTTCCTGTTCTCTATGCATCCTCTTCATCATCACCTCTTCCTGTTCTCTATGCATACTCTTCATCTCATCACCTCTTCCCGTTCTCTATGCATCCTCTTCATCTCATCACCTCTTCCCGTTCTCTATGCATCCTCTTCATCATCACCTCTTCCCGTTCTCTATGCATACTCTTCATCTCATCCCGTTCTCTATGCATCCTCTTCATCTCATCATCTCTTCCCGTTCTCTGTGCATGCTCTTCATCTCATCACCTCTTCCTGTTCTCTATGCATCCTCTTCATCTCATCATCTCTTCACCTCTCCCAGTTATCTCCACCCCCTTCTGTAGTTCCCTGCTTTGACACATAAGCTAACACTCACTACACCTTTACAGGGACAGGTCAATGTTCTTTAGTTTCTTATAAGTAAATCTTCAGCTGTCTTTAATATGTCTCCATGCAATCCTGATATCCCGAAGTCTATGCACTCAGAGCTTTTGCATCTTTATCTTCACAATACAAGTACATTTTGGATACCAAATCTAGGAAAACAAGAAGGGGTTTTTCTATTGCCCAATAACATGAACCTACTGTAGGCGCTTTTCATAGCTTGTTCACACTTGGACACATTCCATTTCCTTATGCATATTCAACATTGGCCAAAATAGAAAATGAAGCAACCTTAAAACTATAATGCTATTTGTTCGTTAGTCTAGGAAAGGAAATAGAATCATAACAATTGAAGCTTTGTGAGAATTAGCACTAGTGTTCAATTCAGGAAAGTAAATGTGAAATTCCCCTTTTATTTTCACTTGCTATAGCAGCCTACCCCGCCGCCTATGCGCCAATCAGCCAAGCGTTTCCACAGCAACCAGCCATCATTCCCCAGCAACAGAGAGAAGGTAAGACAGGCCCCTCCCACCTTAGATAAAAGGTGATAATTGCAGTGTTCCATTCAGATGTGTTTTGCAATAAATTAGCAGGGAAAGATAACTGGTAGGAGTGTGAGAAATTCTCTCCTGAGCATGACTTAATATGGTGCTGTAGTTTAGCTGAAAGAGGAAGAATTTTACTTTCATTTTTATACAAGTACAGTCCTTACACTATGACTATTGAACTGGCAAAGATATTTTTTCAGTGACATCAACTAGATAGTCAGTGATGTTGAACTTCTCAGTGCAGATAGGCAGAATTGCTCTTTGCTGTAGCTGGTCACACTTTGTCGAGTTTTCATCTGCTGGAGAGGACCTGTGAGACAGAAGGTGAATCGGTATCTGTGCAGGTTTTTCTTCTGATCTGGCACCCACACTCGTAGAGCGTATCAGAGAGTAGTTCTCATCTTGTGTCAGGTTTCCGGTTCACACAGTAACGTTACTCATTATGTGCTATTATACTAAACTTATCCAAGCTGAGCACTCCAACTCGGAAAGTGTATTAATATGGAATCTGGTGCCATCTCACAGCCCTCTGTGTTGTGATCATGCGGGCCATATGCTGTATTAGGCCAAACAAATAAACAAACAAAAACAGCCTTCTACCATGTCCTCTAATAGTGAGAAGGACTGTTAAGCTTATGTAAGATACCCCCTGCTCATTTTGAACAGCCATTTTCAACCATTTTGCAATTACTCCAGGCAACGAGGTGGTGGATAAAGCCTGATGCCATTGAGTGCTTTATTTGAACGCAGCCAGCACTTCCCTCTGCCTAAGAGTACCCAATCCTTTATCACGCCAATGCATTCTAGTTGCAAAGAGAAGCTTGGAAGCAGCCCTACAGACAAGGAATTAGGACAAACAGCGTGCTTGTGTTAACGCAAATTCTTCATCTACATTATTCCTGTTGGTGTTTTTTTTTTTTGCAGGGCCAGAAGGCTGCAACCTGTTTATTTACCACCTCCCCCAGGAGTTCGGAGACGCCGAGCTCATGCAAATGTTTCTGCCTTTTGGCAACGTCATCTCTGCCAAAGTGTTTGTGGACCGGGCAACCAATCAGAGCAAATGTTTTGGTGAGTCAAATAAAGCACACTGACAAAGCAATCTGTGAAGTAAAGTATTCGGGGAGGAGTTGACAAAGTCAGTTGTTATGCTTTTGGAAAATCTCTTTGTGTTCCACTTTATTTCCTCCAATTAGTTCCTTGCCTCGCTCCCCCTGCCTATCCTCATCAATTTGCAATTAAGCTTTTAAACTTTGCGTCATGCGTTAGCGAGCAGGCACGAGCAGGTGAGAGCCTGGTGGAGCAGCGCCAAGATGAGCTCTACTGTTCCCTGGGTGAGACTTCTCAGCAGATGTCGCTGAGATGTTGAGGTTTTGGGGGGCCTCCCAGCCAGTACGCCCACAGAAACACATTCAGAGAGCTATGCTCTAACCCAGTCCTTCCAAAATTGTGGGTAAGGGGTCCACTGATGGGTTGTGGGTTGCACAATGGCACATGAAAAATCAAAAATGTACTCTCCTGACATTCATACCAGTAAAACACTGTACCTGGTACATGCACGGTACTTGTCTTAGTATAAGCACAGTTGCTCTGACCTTTAAAAAACATTTGTATCCCATATTTGGACAGTATGTTATGTTACATTTTGGTAAGGTGTGGGTCACAGAAAATATATTTCAGAGATTTGGAATTAGCCAGCATGTCTTAAAAGTTAGTTTAGATACTAATACTAATAAGATATTCTAGATATCTTAGTTACTAATATTGTTAATACTGATTATTGTTCCTACAGTCCTACAGCTTCTACATTTACAAATATAGTAGTAGTCTTTTTCAACTTCTGTACTTTTGTATGAGAATTGTGCAATCTATTAAATTAATTTGAATCATTGCATCATTATGTTTCACAAGTTGCTAGATTACTGTTTATATTTTCATGCAACAGACACTTGCAAGGGTTAAATCCTTGCAAGTAAGCAATTGCTCTCAGGAGCAAGGCCTAGACTTTAAAGTAGTGCTGTGGTCAAGTCAACAAACTACAGTCCTGGGCAAGCCTCAGTTCATGAATGCAAGTCACAGGCCCTTGATTTTATTGTGTGAATTCACTGCCTTAACTCTATTTACTTTGGCCCTCCAGAGGCAATTTTCACCTAGTTTCTACTAGTTTTATTTAAATGTCAATATCTCAACAAAATATTCCCTGCACATCCATGGTTTAAAGTTCGAATTGAAGAAGTCAATCATTCAGAAAGTTGCAACAGAATACATTTATTTCAGAATAGTAACATACAGTATATACATAATAACCATAACATAAGTAGCCTAATATATTTAAATACGTTTAAAAAAAAAAAAACTTACAAAAGCGCACGTGTTTTTACACAACAACAGCAACATATGTCAGCCCTAAGTGTGATAGATGGTCGGTGTGGAAATGTCGACTGTACGCGGAAAAAAAACAAGATAAATTCTTCAGAGTTAATCAGAAAACAGCAGTACCTGAATATACTGGTAAGTACTTGGTTTCTTAAACATATTTATACAAGAGATTTTGGAGAAAAAAATTAGATGTCTTCTAAACCAAAAGTGCATCAGGTACTGCATATACTACAGTAAGCAAGGGAAAATGGCGAATGTTCATTTGTACAATGTTTTAAAAAAATATAATTGTTTCTATATGTGAACATGATTTTCTTAGCATGTATAAACGGTGCATTTTACAGTCTGTGGCTGTGGCGAGAGGAGGGTTGTAAGCATAGACTGTATCAAAATATGGACAAATTCACTGTGACGTCACCCATTGCCTTCCCACGGCCTCGTAAAAAACGATTTGAGTCTCCGGAAGACTTTTTCGTCGCCGGTTTGAACAAACTGCGTCTGCTCCGTGAAGCCGAAGTGACGTTGTCGGGAGCAGGGTCAACCGGATATGGTCTTCATGGTCCAGGCAAAGTATGATTGACAGTTCGGGGTGGAGAAGCCCATGACCTGACAAAATCCACCATCTTGCAAAACGAACTTGCGGTAAACTTCCTTAAGTTGCTAATGTTTTATAATATAACATTTAATTTTCATCCTCGATTTTACTGTGTCATTTATTCACATTGAATGTGTGGTATATAATAATTAACATAATTAACATTCATTCAGTTATCTTCAATTTATATTCAGCTAACATCAGCTAATTTGATTAGCTAGATAGCATACCAGCTGAGCTCGGTAGCCAAGCTTGACGCACTGCATCACCACAAACAGACGAACATAGGGTAATGCTATTGCCATGAACTATATTGACGGTCAATCAATCACATGTTATTTTGACAAGATCACAAAATGTCCCTAGTGCCGCTAGAAAGGTAGCAAGTTGTCCCCATAGTCTTAAATGAGCAAACGACCACTGTCTTTTTGGATAACCGCTAATTAACTGTGACAGAGCAGTCTGTCACGGTTTTCCACAGCATGAAACCCCATTCTGAAAACTGTTCCAGATAAAGTCGGCATTGTACGTTAGTGGGTTCACAACATGCTAGCTAACGCATAGTAGCCTACATTACATCATAGCTGGCATTAACTTTCATCTGCATCCTGTAACCTAATCACAAACATTGCAAACATTTACAAACGCAGACTCCGTATTCTTTTCCTATAAATTATTTGTTTTATTTTAAACATCCCCGTATTGAGTCCGTACAAACATACCGCTAACACTTTGGCTCTATTCCCCGTACATTTTCTTAAATTTTGGGACCGAAAACTTATATAGCCAGCCAGCAAGGATGACTTTAACTCTATAAACTTCACCCCTAGTGGTTGAGACGTATCCGTCTCAATTACAGTATTCAGACTGTAAAATGCACCGTTTATACACGCTAAGAAAATCATGTTCACGTATAGAAACATTTTTTTTAAACGATGTACAAATGAGCATTCGCCGTTTTCCCTTGCTTACTGTACTATATACAGTACCTGATGCACATTCGGTTTAGAAGACACCTAATTTTTTTCTCCAAAATCTCTCGTATAAATATGTTTAAGAAACCAAGTACTTACCAGTATATTCAGCTACAGCTGTTTTCTGATGAACCCTGAAGAGTTTATCTTGTTATATTTAAGTCCCATACAGTCGACATTTCCACAGCGACCACCCGTCACACTTAGGGCTGAAATTCTTTGCTGTTATTGTGTAAATACACACGCGCTTTCGTACGTTCATTTTTAAACGTATTTAAATACATTAGGCGACGTATGTTATGGTTATTATATATATACTGTATGTGACTATTCTGAAATAAATGTATTCTGTAGCTAATTTCTGAATGATACAGCTTCTTCTTCAGTTCGAACTTAAAACCAAGGATGTGCAGGGAATATCTTTTTAGATATTGACATTTAAATAAAACTAGTAGAAACCAGGTGGAAATTGCCTCTGAAGGGCCAAAGTAAATAGAGTTAAGGAAGTCGAATAACTTAAATTAAAAGGGCTTGCCATAAGCTATCGTTAGCTTGCTAGCTAAATGTTAAAATGATTTGCCATGAGCTATCGTTAGCTTGCTAGCTAGCTAAACCAGAATTGCTAATCAATGGTAACGTTCATGGCAGGGGGTGTACAGCGATTGCATACGGAAGGGGGTAGAATAGCTATATTATATCTAAATTGATAAGGTTATACAGGTATGGAGCAATTGATTTCTGATATGTAACCCACATTTTGGCTGCTTGCTCCAAGACGCTGGGCCGGTAATGTAGCTGCAACATCCCCTGCTGTCTCTTATCTCACAAAACAGTATGTTTTTTCGTAGTAGACACATCATAGCTCACTCCAAAATGAATATGTGATGACAAATTAATACGCAGTCTCGGGCTCCAATTTTTGTACAACATGGCAGCACTTCCGCAGCTTCAAAACGCTTTGGAAGCCCATGGAAAGTCGATGGGTGGTGTCACATGTCACTGTCCATATTTTTCTAGTCTATACTTTCACTGTATGTCTTTAGCGGACAAAGTGGCGATGCCCCCGTTTTGTGCAAAACGAGTCCAGAACACACCCATTCAGTCAATAAGGTCTGTGGTTAATGTAAGCCGAAGAGAGTTTCACATTTTGTTCTACAGCATGAATTACACATTATTATACATTATAGGCATTTAGCAGACGCTCTTATCCTGAGCGACTTACACAAGTTTTTATCATGTTTTACATATTATCCATTTATACAGCTGGATATATACTGAAGTAATTCAGGTTAAGTACCTTGCCCAAGGGTGCAACGGCAGTGTCCTACCTGGGAATCGAACCTGCAACCTTTCGGATACAAGGCCAGTTCCAAGGCCAGTTCCTTAACCATTGTACTACACTGCCGCCCACATATTAACACATGTTAATATCTTAACCGTGAATTTTTCTTGTTGTTATGTGGTTTAAAAAAGTAAGTTACTAACAAGTTGATATATACAGACTACAACGGTTGTCTGAATAAATACATGTCATTACATCTAGCAGATCCTTATGCTCTTTAGTGTTGCTAGCTAGTCGTGTCTCGTGTGAAACTTTTCCATTATAGTTTTAGTCTCATCATTTAGTTTTCTATTCAATTCTAGAATATGAATGAATACTACTTTAAGCTAAGGTCTGCATTAGCTTGCTAGCTAGCTAACCCAGCATTGCTAAGCAATGGTATTTCGCAATGTTGCCAACTCTTTCGGAAGACAAATAAGTAACTCGTTGTCAAAAACAAGCGGGAAGTAGAGCGATTGCAGACGGGATCAGGGGTGGAATATCTAAATTAATAATCTAGCTAATATCTAAATTAATACTAATGAATAATATGAATGTGAAAAAATCATGTTTGGTTACATTTCCAAACAAGCGCCCAGAATTTTTTTGAACAAGCTCCAAAAAACCGCAACCCACAACTTCAGACGGGACTTTGGAAAAAACAAGTCCAAAAGTTGCGTATTATAAGCAGACTTCCGGGAGGTTATAGCAGAGATTGTGAATACAGAGAAGCCACTAGCTAGTTGAACGCAGGAGGACTGGGCAGGCTTATATGAAACCTGAGTGGTGGTGATGTGACATTGGCTGAATGCAATCAATTGTTGTAATTCACTTTAGCCTAACGTTTACTTTACTTATATTAATTGCGTGTGGTTCAAAAATTGCGTGTTGTTACAAAGTGTGTTGCTTTGTGGAGATTATCTTGATGAACAAAACGTGTGTATATCATAAGCCTTTGTTTGCAACAGAGCTTATTTTCTTAATTTATTCAAAACTCTATGGGAAAAAAGCATTGGAAATCTGTAGAGGGAACTCTTGGTGGGCATTCTCACCGATAAACTGGTAAACGCAGAGCAATGACGGGAACTACTGAGCACTGTGGGATGCGCTCTGAGAAGTGAGAACCGAAGCTTCCAAGATATCAATCACTCAGCTAGCTAGACAGTTACGTGTTACATTACATTAGCTAGCTAAATTAAATGGAAAAGTAAATGGTAGCTAGGAAGACTTTGAATTAGGCTAGTCAGGAGTTGTGGTTAACTAGCTAACTATTATGTTTGGCAAACTAGTTAGCTAACGAGATGTCTACCTAACTGGCTAGCTACTTCCAACTGATCTAAATGCAACGTCTTGCTAGCAAGCTTACCAACTGGCTTTGCCATAAGTCGTTAGCTAATGTTACAGTCAAGAAGTGTCATTACCATAGCTAGGTAGCTACTAGCTACTGTTTTCAAGGAGATTTGACTAAGACTTCCAAAATAAGTAGACAGGTGGTCAGTAACTCAGTAATTGGATTGTAGCCTAACTTAAACAGGTGCTTTCTGAAGCTGCAAATAACCTTGCCATGGTTGCTAGACATAGCCTGTTGAAAAGTGAGGTTGCAGACAGGACCAGCTAACAAACTAGGCTTGGATTTATCTATGTGCTTTGTCTTGGATGCCTGGCCCAGTGCATGAAAGAAAGCAAAAGATTTAATCAATGTTAACTTTAGTTTTTTATTCAAATGAAAACATACAATTTTGTGCTTTATATTATTGGCTATGTATACAATGTACAGTAATAAAATAAGAGCTTGTCACCAACGTGCAATATACTCTCATTTTCATTATTTACAGAAAATATATTGTCAAATAAATATTGTATTTACCTACACATGATAACAAGCCCTGAAGGATGCATAGCTTGGGTATTTGCAACACATCCTGACAAACGGCCTAATTTCCCTCAAAAGTGTGCCTGTTAGTTAACCTGTTTTGACGTGGGGGGAAAAATCTGAAATTTAAGATGCTAGGCATAAGTTCACCATACTGAATGTTTAAAGTTCGAGCCACAACTGCATACAAGTAAAGCTACTTTTAAAAAGCAGTTAACTAGGCCTACATTAAAACCTGCACCGAGCTGCTGACTGTGCAAGTGGATGTGTGAAAAAACCCCAACAGTTTTCCTGATGTGGGCATGTCTAATGTCCATGTAAAGGGGTCAGGGCGGATTTTCCTGCAGTCGTAGACTCCATTCCACTCCAATGCACTTGCGTTGGTTGCAGAACCGTTTGTATACAAAGGTGTTGTGTGGGGTAGCTTTATAAAAAGTAAGAAAATATACAATCTTTTTTAGTTTTTATCTCAGATTTTTTGTTGGTAATTCTGGTGGCACTTACCCATAGGGTTTTAACCTTCCCAAACTTTCACTTACCTCAGGCTCAAAAAATTAGATGTTTCTGTCATGGTTTTGGAGCCTGGTTTTACCTCTCTGCAGATGTTGCTACTTGGGGCCACGAGAGGGCGCTCTTGTTGTTTTTTTCCGCCTTTTGATTGGTTTGATTGGTTTCAGGTGCTTGCGGCTACTTAAGCTAGGCGCATTCTCAGATCCATGCTTTAATGTAAGCTTTGTTTACGCTCTAGCCGGTAATTTTGGTATAGGACTCTGGAAGACTATGTATCTTTTCTGCCTAAAAGATACGTAGGAACTTCTTTAGAATATGAGTTATAAGATTAGTTCCTTAGACTTTCTCTTTCCTGTTTCTTTCTCTAATTTGAGTTATTTCCTCAGTTTTCTTTCAGTCCTCTTTGTGGATGTAACCTTTGTTACCCTTTTCTCCTGTTCCTCCTTATTTTAGCTCATTTATTTTACATTGGTTTTCTTTTTCTTACTTTCTATCTCTCTCGAGTTAGTATTTGCCCTCTGGGTTGTTTTCTGTTGGCTTATACACCGGGGGTTATCCCCCTTAGGAGTATTTTTCTGTTCTGTTTGTGTGTTTCCCACCTTTTTGTACTTGTGGTTCCTCCACTTAGGTGGGTAGCTTTTAGATCCCCATACTGCCGTGTCTGGTTCTCCGACCCCTTCCCCTCACAGTACACTGAAGCCACCATGGAGGTACCAATGACCCCATCGGGGTTAGAACAAGTTATTGCCACTCAGCACGTTTTCGCCTATTAGCTGGCATGGCAGCTCCCCCAGTCCACCAAGCACCTTCCCCTGAGAATCTCCCTTCACCACCTATCCCACTCACTGTTAGGGAGCCAAAACTCCAATTCCCCCTCCATTACGACGGAGAATCAGGGAAGTGTAGAGGGTTTTATCACAGTTTTTTATATTTTTCAAAGCACAACCGATTTTCCTCTCAAGACTCATGTGTGGCACTTATATTATCCTTGCTTACCAGTACTGCTCTCGCCTGGGCGGATCCCCTTATACGGTCACAAGCACTGGTCACAAACAATGCGGATAGCCTCATGAAGGAGATGGTGTTGGTATTTGACCACAACATTTCTGGCTAGGAAGCAGCTCTGAGGCTAATCTGCATCCGTCAGGGAAACAACATGGTAGCAGGATTGTCCATCACGTTCCGAACAGGTCCATCAACAGGTTGGGCCGAGGGTCCGCTCATAACCTTATTCACTAATGCTTTCTCTGATCCCGTCAAAGACGCCCTGGCAGTGCTTGAACCGCCTGCCACATCTGACGCCCTGGTGACGACCGCCATCCAAATTGATAACCGTGTCAAGGAACGTGAGAGAGAGGTGAGAGGAGAAACCGTCCCACTCCGTTCATCCTTCCGCTTCCGTCCTTCCTCTTCCACCTCCGTGGAAGTAGGGACGAGCCCATGCAGGTCGATAGTTCCTCACTCCGCGATGCACAGGAACCTAAGCAATGCAGGGAGTGGTTTCGTTACTGCAGGCACAGGGGACACACTAAGGCTGAGTGCCCGAAGTTAGTGAGAAACAAAAGGGTCTCGCTAGTGGAACGAAAGACACCAGCGAGACATAATAAAACAGCTTTACGGCTCTCGGCGGTCACCTGTTGGGCACTGGTATAGTTAAAGAGACCATGGATCTTATCTGCATGCGTGCTTTTTACGGTGGTCATTCAGAATGAATTAAGTTCTTCCCGGTCGACTCACCGGCCTATCCCCTCGTCTTAGGGCATTCCTGGTTAATCCAACACAATCCACACGTCAATTAGGGCAAGAATAAGGACACCATCATTGGGGTCCCCAATGCGCATCTCACTGTCTCCTGACCTCATCACCCGCTCCTAACAGTTGTGGGTTCGAGCCTAGTTCGGTCAGCGACAATGAGGAAGTGGGTTTTCTGGCCGATCTGATAAGGTCTTATCTGATTCGGAAATCGCTTTTGAGTCCACGCCTCAGTCCCCCTCTAGTTTGGATAATACTAGAGTGATGGGGGCGCTCGATTTCCCCTTACCAGTTAATGTACCTGCTGATTATGCTGACCTCGCAGAGATGTTTAGCAAACAGCGAGCCACCACCTTGCCACCTCATCGACCCTATGACTGTGCGATTGATTTGCATCCGGGCACAGTACCTCCTAAGAGTTCTCTGTATTCCTTGTCGGCTCCTGAAAGTGCCGCTATGAGGGAGTACATTGAAGAGGCTCTGGCCAATCACTTTATTAGACCCTCTACCTCGCCGGCTGGTGCTGATTTCTTTTTTGTAGAGAAAAAAGACACGGGTTGAGACCATGCATTGATTATAGAGAGTTGAATAACATCACGGTAAAGAACCGTTACCCGCTGCCACTCATGAATTCTGCTTTTGAACGTCTCCAGGGGACGTCCGTGTTGTCCAAACTTGACCATCGTAACGCCTATAATTTAGTACGTATCCGCGAGGGAGATGAGTGAAAGACAGCCTTTAATACTCATAGCGGGTGCTATGAGTACCTGGTCATACCGTTCGGGCTCACTAGTGCCCCCTCTGTCTTTCAGGCACTAGTGAATGGTGTGCTCAGGGAGATGTTGGAAAAATTTGTATTTGTCTATTTGGATGACATCTTATTTTTTTCCGCTAGTCTCTCTGAGCACATTGGCCATGTCAGGCAGGTTTTAAAGGCACTCCTTAAGGCTCAATTATACATCAAGGCTGAGAGGTGTATCTTTCATTCTAACTCTGTTTCTTTTCTGGAGTTTATAGTGACAGAAGGAAAGATCCAAATGAACCCCGAGAAGGTTTCAGCGGTCATGAACTGGTCTACCCCTGAGTCGGTTAAACAGGTGCAATGCTTTCTGGCGTTCGCAAATTTTTACCGGCGTTTTATACGCAATTTTAGCTCAGTGGTCACACCTATTACGGCTCTGACAAAGAAAACGGCACCTTCGTGGTTTCAGTGGAATCCAAGAGCTGAGGTAGCTTTCACGGAGTTTAAGAAAGGTTTAGCTCCGAGCCCATCCTCATTACTCCCAACCCTTCACTCTCCTTTGTGGTGGAGGTTGATGACTCTGAGCTGGGAGTAGGGGCTATATTGTCTCAGCGGTCACTCAAAGACCAGAAACTGCATCCGTGTACCTATTTCTCTCGGGGTCTGACACCGGCCGAGAGAAATTATGACGTAGGGGACCGGGAGCTTTTGGCGGTGAAATTGGCGCTAGAAGAATGGCGACATTGGCTTGAGGGGGCCGAGCATCCCTTTACGGTTTGGACGGACCATAAAAACCTTGAATATATTCAGGATGCCAAACGACGCAATTCGCGGCAAGCCCGCTAGTCGCTGTTCTTCTCACGTTTTAATTTTGTGTTAACGTATCAGCCAGGCTCAAAGAATATTATACTGAATGCGCTTTCCCGGATCTTTGACCATTCTGAAGATGACCGTCCTCCTGAGCCTATTGTTCCCGCTGCTCGGATTTTGGCTCCAGTCACATGGAACATTGAGTCCCTTGTGCTAGGTGCCCAGCGACTGGAGCTGGATCCGGGAGGAGGGCCTCCTAATTGCCTGTTTGTGCTCTCCAGAGTACGGGCCCAGGTACTGCAATGGGGGCATTTCTCCCGTCTTGCGGGTCATCCGGGCATCCACTGCACTAAGGATTTCTTGGCTAGGCGATTTTAGTGGCCTAGGATGGAAAAGGATGTGCGAGAGTTTGTTTCGGCCTGTTCGGCCTGTGCCTGTAATAAAGGGTCACAGCTCTCGCCATTCGGGCTCTTACGTCCTTTGCCCGTCCAGAGTCGACCATGGAGCCACATAGCTTTTGACTTTGTGACCTGTCTGCCACTATCCGACAGTCACATAGTTATCCTGGTGATAGTGGACTGGTAGGCGGCCCATTTCATTCCGCTTCCTAAGAGACTTCTGCCCCAGAGACCGCCCGATTGGTAGTCAACCACATCTTCAGGATTCATGGTCTACCCCAGGACGTAGTTTCCCATCGTCGCCCCCAATTTGTTTCCCAGTTTTGGTAGGCTTTCTGTTCGGTCTGTCACCAATCAATCCATGGAGAGCACCCTCTGCTGTCTGGCTTTGGCTAACCCTACCACATGGAGTAGGCTTCTTGCATGTGCGGAATACGCACACAACACTTTGCGTAATGCGTCCACGGGTCTCTCCCCGTTCGAGGCTCAAGTCGGCTACCAGCCTCCCTTGTTCCCTGGAGAGGAACATAGGGGTGCCGTCCGCTGAGCTCTTTATTGAGTCTCGTAAGCTCACCCATGATTTATAGAGCCTTTTAAAATCATCCGGAAGATCAACCCAGTCACGGTTCGCCTACAGCTCCCTTAGTCCATGAGGGTTCACCCCACGTTTCACGTCTCTCATCTTAAGCCAGTGCTCGTTAGCATGTTGACTCCGTCTGATAAGCCTCAACCTCCACCTCGGCTCATCGAGGGCCAGCCGGCGTACACTGTGTGTCGTATACTGGCTAGTAGGCGAGTGGGCCGAGGGGTACAATATCTTGTGGATCGGGAGGGCTATGGCACGGAAGAGCGCTGTTGGGTTCCATCTAAGAACATTTTGGTTCCGGCACTTATAAATGACTTTCGCAGGCGTGGTTCGGAAGGACCGTCTGGGGCCGCTCCTTAGAGGGGAGGTCCTGTCATGGTTTTGGAGTCTGCTTTTACCTCACACTAATTAATTATTAAATCATTATTATGAATTTCAATGTTAACTATTAAAATAATAATCAATAACTTAATCTGAAGGCATAAGTTATTTTGGAGGATAGGCTCAAATGTTTATCCAAACAACAATCAGACCGACGACCAGGTTTAACAAAATACAAATTGTTAATAACAAACACGTCTAAACTAACATCCTAAAAGCAGCGAATGATATGGACAAAGAATGAGGCATGTAGAATTCACAGTTCTATTTCTGTATGTGCAGAAACACGTGGTATTCAGAGATCACAAGACGTACCTCGAGGGGGAAATACAAATCTAGCTTTAGCATGAAGCTAACGTGGCCTGAAACATGGTGTGTATTGAAGCTATAGAAATTTAGCTACATCTAGCTAAATTCCAGACCCCTATCCGTTTACAGGCACGGGATCCTATATGTAATGGGTTAGGTATTAGTACAAAGGGAGATTGCATACACAGATCTCGATTTAAAAGGGAGGCAGATTGTAATTTAGTGTTAGAGTTAGTAACTTTAGCTTATGCAAGGCTAATTGGCATTGTCATTAGCCTGCAAGCCATGGGTTGAGGTTTAAGTTAATGTTACACTCTATATACACACAATGGATACAATCAAAGATGTAATTACATTGATAACACAACATTAAACAAAAGTTTAAACTATTGCCTGTCAGTTCTTACTGTACTGGAATGCAAAGGCTGGTTCAGTTCTTTGATGTGTCCATAAAGTTGTGTTTTGGCAGCGTCTCTGGATTGGAT
Organism: Synaphobranchus kaupii; assembly: GCA_029718625.1. Taxonomy (NCBI): domain Eukaryota; kingdom Metazoa; phylum Chordata; class Actinopteri; order Anguilliformes; family Synaphobranchidae; genus Synaphobranchus; species Synaphobranchus kaupii. Next base: position 32,480,125 of record CM056391.1, on the reverse strand, counting down.
TGTTTGTTTTCTCGGTTTCCAAGGAGCTGGCTTGGTGAGTGTTGCTGGAAACTTTTGAAGAAGGTTTTCTGGTCCTTTGTCCTTCAGCAATTTGTTTCCCAAAATCTTTGAGGGTTGCGGTTTGTGGTAATGTAGGCTACACATGTTTCTCTGGCTGTCGCTTTAAGGCTACACCGTATGACGGTAGCTCAGTGTAGCTAGCCGTTTTAGTGGCTTTCGCAAACACGCTAACTGAGAGCTGGGTGAGAGAGCGGTCGTTGGGGCTGCATAACCCGAGGGAGAGAGTGTTCTCTCCGCGTGTTCCCTTGCCTATGTCGGCCTAGTTGCTTCTTCCCGAGCCGGGAAGTGCGTGCAACTTGGACCTAAACCAAAGCGTAAGAACGTGTGGTAAGAAGGGCGTGCAGGAAGTTTGCTGGAAGTTTTATAGAACCGGGGACTCAGTCCTGATTGGTCAAGGATCACATGACTGCCCGGGATCACATGACTGTCGCATGTGTAGTCTTTTGGAAATGCGGTCCAGGGTCACATGAATGCGAGTTGATTCCCGATGGACATGCACTACACAACACATGCAACGCAACACGTAATAAAAAAAATAGGCTATACTAGTACTACTGTACACATCCAAACTCAGGCTTGCACTAGCCTATTCGACACCATACCACACATTGCCCATATATTTACCAGAAAACAACCAAGTCACTAGATTTGTTTATTGTAGCAGCACATATTTATTTCTTTAAGCAGTGGTATCCATTTTCGATCTTCATCGATGACAAAATGGCAGAGTTTGTGCATTTGCAGAATGAAAAAAACTCCATGTGGGTGTGTCATGGGGTGTGTACAGTATACTAGTCTGTAGCTGATTGCGTGCTGTAGTAACAAGGGTGCATTTATTTCTAGCAATAATCAGTCAGTTATCTGTTATTGGTCTTGAGATTTGTATTGGTGGTGCTTATAATAAGCAGACTTATTTTTACTTCCATCAGCTAAAGAATTGGCTAAAAAATGTGTGACCTCTGTTTTCCCCCCTTCCTTTTTGCATCTCTGCCCTAAGGTGATTGCAAAAGAAGCTGAGAAACCAATGCATAGATAGCCTTTTATTAAATGACATATATCGTGACCCCGCTGTCAAAACACAAGGAAATGTTTAATCTCTACCCTCTATGTTTCACGTCATGCGACATGACTCAGTTGTACCAGCTTTTGATTGCGCTTACGGACCTACCAAAAACGTAATTGGCCAGCAAAGATCGGTCGGAGGGGCGTGCGTGACACATATTCCAAGGGAACAAATTGCGGGGATAAACAAAGCGGCATCTGGGCTCTTCTCGTTATCTGCCGGCAAGTCAGTGATGATCAGAAGCCACTGGCTGATGCAGCAGTTGGCGATCCCAGCAGAGTTAGGGAGGGTGAAAGTGACATTCCCCATCTGATAAACAAAATGGAAAACCCAGAGAAAACGCTCAGAGGCTAGGGTTGAATTTCACTCTTACCTGTGAGCGTTTCCTATCCCAGTTTTAACCTTCACCCTGCAGGCGTTTGTGACTTTACCAGTAAACAGCAGAATTGCAGCTTAAAAGCTTTTCGAAGTGTATTTTTTCAACCCGACCAATAAATGTCTCTTTTCTCCAGAGCCTTCCAGTGTAATGTCCTTTCAATATCCTGCCATATATGTGCTTTAAAATGGCTTTTTTTCCATAATTTTTATTCCAGCAAAATCACACCTTTGTGTACAATTTGGGCAATTTAGTGTCTGGCATTGCTATGTAATGTAGCAAGGGAAAGGTAAATGGTCGGCTGTTCTGTGGAAAATTTGGTTCTCAATTTAGATTCAAGGACTTAAATGCATAACATAGAATATTATCAATCTCAAATTTAGTCCTTTTAGGGATAACTCGTATTGTGTGCCTTTATGTAGAGGACTCAGTTCTGTGTTTGTATTCTCCTTGTAGGTAATCGTTTTGTCACTGCAGCAAATATAGTTTATTGCCAGTAGAATTGCAGCACATAATAAGTCCTGGAGAGAAAGGAGAATTTTTATGTTTTATTTTTTATTTTTGAAAGGAGCACTCATCTGCCAACTATATTTTACTGTTGAAGGGTGTCCAATAAAGCAAAATGGTTTCGCTGATTTTTTCATTAGGAAAGAGCAGTTCAGTTGGAATTGTATTTGTCTTGAAACAAGGAGGGAGGTAACTACTGTTAAACAGAAAGCAGTGTGGGACGGATTTGAAAGTCATTAATGGAATCAGAAAATATTATTTTGTTACGTGTATTTTTTCCTGGACTGAAAAAAAGGATTTTCAAGTTAAGTAGCTTTATAAATAACTAACCAAATATTCCAACTGCCAGAAAATGAAAATATCAGTGAGCTGACTCAAAATTAGACTAGCAGTCGAATGCATACTTTAACATGCTGTAAAAAGGCCCACTACAAATAACCACACTGTGTCAGGTTATCCGCATGCTCTGCTTTTGTCGGATACACATAAATACATTTAATTTCAGGTCATTGAAAATTCATATATACATTTTTTTATTTAAACTCTAGCATGTCCACATTTTGTTTTTCACAGAGTAATCACAAATAATTTATGAGAAGTCATGGCATGTAATGTAAAAAATGTTTCTGAAGTGATGAAGTGAGTTTCTCTGCTTCACTGCGGAGGGTGATCCTCTCCATTGATTTCTGCCTCTGAGAAAACACCTCAACAACAACAGCAGCTCAAGTAATAGGACCTCCAAGTTACAGTGGACCCCTACAAATATTGTGATGTTTGATAAGAGACAGTTTCCATGCAGTAAATATTCAAGATACTTGAGAATATGTCTGAACAAGTAAGAATATGTGAATTATATATGAATATTCAAATAAATGATGTTTAAATGCATGCAAAACAGGAATTTGGAATGAACTATAGGTTAGTAGGTTAATATTCTCAATAACTGTGAGGTAGCAGCCATAAGAATAGCATAAGGTAGCAGCAATAAGTAGGGCTGCTTGGTTCTTCGAATGTGTGTATTTACCAGTATTTATTATAAATAACAATCAACAATAAAATGAGCTATGCCGTTATGACGCTAGGCACAATTGTGCATAACCTATCCGTTTCTACGTACAAAACGAAATTACTCGCAGTATATCGGGATATCAATCAAGGTACATACAATTCTATAGCGCGGGACCGAAGGAAGGTGGAGGGAAAGACAAACAAGGAGGAATGCCAACACACTGCAACACGCTCCTTTTAACTTCCACCATCATCTGCAGGCTGGTTTCTCCCATTCTAGATTAGGCAGCTCCGCCCATATCCGCGCACTCTCGACAGAAAAGAATCAAGCAGGAACATATAACACTAATGAGACATGTTTGAAATGTGTCTTTGGAAACAGCACTTTTTAAATTGCTAACATGTTCATAAAATTTCAAGTTATTCATTATATATGTCAGCTGTCTGTCATCCGACAACATTCTGACAACGACTTTCAACAAATGGAATTTCAGTTCATTTTGTTTACTGACTGAATTGAAAATGGAAATGACATTTACCCTGGTATCCAGAATTATTCATAATGTGCACAAATTTACGCATTAAGTTAATTCATATAGTTCAAAGATTCACAAATAGTACGTTTACTTGGGTAACGTTAGGTTATTAGATGGGATACCCAGCCCATTTCTGAATTACAATTTTACTCAGAATAAGCTGTATATTTTTTTATATTCTGGCTAACAATGGCACTTTAGAATGCATGTTAACATAATCATTATAATATAATTTATTATGACTTCTGGGCAATAACATAGTATTTTTACATCACCGTCCAACTGATTATGTTTTTCTGCATTCACATAGATACAGGGGAATTAGAATAATAAGAAACAATCACATGCAAGCCATGAGCCCAATAGTAGAATTGAAGTAGAAACATGGTTTCCAACATCAATGCTCGGAAGGCCAGAATATTAACTGGAAAGATGCAGGTGTAAATAGAGTGGGCAATAAAGGGACTAAAATATTGATAAACAACAAATATGCTCAAGTTTGTGAATCCATTTTGTGTTTTCAACACCAGTTTTTAGCGATATGGCATATATACTATTTAACTTGTGCTTTATTAATTTTATTTAAATAAATACATATGAAGAAAATATGAAGAGGGAAAGAACTAAGACTTCAACTCTGTTGTGGGCGGTGGGTTGAAATATGTCAAGGTTTTATAAATCTTCAATACATGTGTATCCCCTGTTAGCACACCCTATACGCACGTTAATTTAGGTGTATTACTATGAAAATAGCAATCTTAAGGCAGGATTCATGAATTCTCCACATTATTTTATATACTTTATTTATGCTCTCAATATTGACATTTGACATCATATCCAAAGTCTTCAAAGACCTTATACGGCCTCCTATTTTAGGTTATAAAGCATTGTGTAGAGACACAGATACTGGGGAAAATAACCTGTCTCGCTTAATTTGAAACCACGGAAGCATTTTTGTTTACTTATTATAGAGGAAGTAGCTTCAGTCAAGCTCAGGTTATTGGTATCTTCCTGTTCTGTCATTGTCATATCTTGTTGCCGCAGTGACGGCTGCAGCTGAGAAGTTCAGACTATCGCAAGCTGAGGCGTAGAAGCTCCCCTGGCCTACCACAGTGGTACAATCACATGAAAATATGGCCTAGGTCTAATCAACACTTGTCCTTAACTTTAACTTATAATTAAATATGTGTTACTTTTTGTCAGTTCAGACACAGTTCGACTAGTTATAAATGATGATCTCTGTACTTGTGAAATTGTGAGTAAGTTAAGGACACATGTTGATTCAACCCAGGCCTAGGTGTGGAAATTGCCTGTATGTGAATTTTGATACTTTTAAAAAAATGACTTCTCTCACCTTGGATTGCTGCTGGCATCAGATCTCAGGCCCTAGTGTCTTCCTATTAGGTAGCAGAAGAGAAAGGCTCCTTTCTACTTCCAGGCTATTCTCCTGCATGAGTGTGAACTAAATTCCTCTCAATGGGCCTGGATTCAATAAATGTATGTCCTTAACATGACTCGAAATGTATGCATATGTTAATTTGTTTCTTAAGGCACAACTGAACTTTGGTAGAACTTTGGGTTGTGTAGTTACGTGGCCATCATATGAGTCCAAATAGTGGCGAAATATTTGTTAGTTTGTTAGTTGCTCTGTGCTCCCCTGGGGTGATAATCCAGAATAGGGTATTTGTTGCTCTCCATTAACTTCTATAGGGCAGCTAAAACGGTCTCAAAATTACACTTCTAGCATGTATACGAACGTGAACGAAGTGGATTCTGTCAATACAAACAATAACCAGTCCCCGTACATATTTCTTTTTGAAAATTAAATGGCTCTTTCTGGGCTTTTTATTTGGAACGTAGATCCGATCTGGTAATTCTTGCGCCAGAAACAGCGTTAATGCGCCGATGCGTCAGAAACCACTCGAACCAAATTCGTTCCTGGTAGTATATATCTATGGTAAATAAACCGACCTGCCTACATTTTGCTAGTCTTTTCTGGCAGCTTGCTAACAACATTGAAGAAAATAGTACTTTTATAAATAATTTGAATTACAGGGAAAAAAACTTCACAAAAAAAATCCACAAAATGAATCTAAAGGAAAAAATATTACTTGTATTTATATATGACAGCGTTCAAGAAAAAATGTAACCGAATCTGAACCCTGAAACTTCCAGAACCATGGAATCATTAAGCATGATGCACACATCTGAACTTGTGTCTGGTTCAATGTGGATGGCAAAACCTTGGTTAAAAAATCATGCTGCATAATGAAAGTGCTCCCAAATAACAGTGAATGTTCTTATAATGGTCATAATAAATCTTGGCCTAATAATGTCCTTGTCACAAGGTAAGGACTTAGGAATCTGCTACTACTTTGGCAATGACAAAATCCCATAGTAAGACTCCTGTCCCATTTTAGAAGATCATTATCTTATGATCTCAAGATAAAAATCCCCCAATGATTATTGTACAATGGCCATGGCTTATACTTTACCATTGAATTTCAGCGTGATGCTCATTTGCTATGTTACTGGCTGCTTCATACCTATGTTCTGTTGTTCTTGTGCTGCAGTGATATGAATCTTAATGTAGTTCACAGTAATGACCTTGTAAGTCACTGTGGATAAGACCTATTGCCATATGAATAAGTTATAACACCAAAGGAGCAATGTGAAAGTAAATACATTCTTGCAAAACTGAGAAGAAGGAAATTGTCTTTTTCATTTAAATTCTTAAAGATACTTTAAACTGTATGGAAATACTTGTTTTGCTATTACCATATTTGAGCAACGTACTCTTCAACAACAAAAACTCTATTGCAAGGGTCCTTCTGTCCCTTGCATCATTCATTTTTGAACATACAAAAACCGTACTGTTCAATTGGGACCGGAAGCTACACCGTATGAACAGTGGTTTAAAATGTTTTTAGCAGCGGCGTTGTCAAGCTTTAGCGTCATGCTTGTGCGCTACAAATAGGCTGCTCCTCAAAAGCCTGCTTTGCGTTTGTTCTCAGTTTTGGTGAAATTAAGCTTCTATTTATTTTACTTATCACCTACAGTATTTATTGTCGCTTTCAAAACATTTGGCAGCTGCAGTGATTAAAGTCAAATGCTGTGTAAATAATGAGATGTAATGACAGTTTAAATTTTGATAAGAACAATCTGCAAAGCAGGGAGATTGAGGAGCCTCAGAGGATAGTTATAAAGCACTGGAAGCTCTTCCAATGTGAAAGTATTTTATAAAAGAATATAAAATCAGATTGAACTGACTGATTTACACAGCAGAAGGATCACAAGTTGACAGAACTGAGTTTGAGCCAGGCTGTTGTAGTTTGTTCCTCTTTTTTTCTCCCAACACTAACCTTTTTGGAGGCCAACACGAAGGAAAGGGCGAGATTTATTAAAGTCGGATCTGACGGGGGATTGGTACTGTTTGACAGGCTTTTGGCTGCCTGGTTTGTTTAAAGGGTTTGTAAAAGCACGGGCCTTATCTCTCTTGGGCTGACAAAAGCCTGCCCTCTCCCCCCAAATTAAATTGGACCCATAGCGGCGTGATCAAATCAGCCAGCAAGCGGAAAATTTGAGCCGTCAATCACGGAGGTGTCTGATAAAAGCAGCCAGGAGTCGCAGTGTGGAAAGCTCCGGCTCATTCCGCCCTGACACTCAGGTAATAACTCAGAACGAAGAGCACGGAGCTCACTGTGGAGCTGCACTGTGCCAATAGACTGCCTGGTGTGCAAACTTTAACCCCCTCGGCCTTCACTGTAGGACACCCCACACACACACGCGTACTTGCGCATACATGAACGCACATTCACAAGTAGGCTACACACAAGTGTTTAGCACTCGACAAAATTACCTCAGCAAACTGTAACTGTGCAGACTTGCATTTTGTTATCAAAACTAAGCATAAATGTCTCTCTCTCTCTCTCCCTCCCCCGCCCCCTATCAGGCTTTGTCAGCTTTGACAACCCCTCCAGTGCTCAGGCCGCCATTCAAGCCATGAACGGCTTCCAGATCGGCATGAAGAGGCTGAAGGTGCAGCTCAAGCGGCCAAAGGACGCCAACCGACCTTACTGACCCTTCTGCCATCCACACCAGGTAAGATCAGCAGCTAGACCAGGCAGGCGTGGAAAGACACAGGTGGGAGACGGCTGCTTTGCTGCTGCTAGCCTGCAGAAATTAGCATAAGAAATGTCTGCAACGTGGCGGTGAAGCTTTTAAGTGAAATAATTCCGAACCCCGCCTCAGTCTTGAATTATGTCACCTTGTGAAGATTAATCTAGTTTGGATTATTGCAAGATTGGATTATTATCTTCCTGCGTATTTCCGTTAAACCGATGATGATGATTATGATGATGGTGATGATGTTGGTGTCATGATAAAGCTTCTCTGAGAAGAAAGAAGGGTGGTTTCATATCCTTTATAAGCAAAATTATGCTTATACATTAGTCACTGTGAAATATTTTGTCACAGTTCAAGGTTGAATAAATTATGCTGCGCTGGGCTTCTGTCTACAAACTTTCTGGAGAGTATAAAATTAGATTTAATTAAAAGGGCCTCTGCACCATTTCATTGTGTAGTCAAATGTTTGCACATTTAAAAGGGCCAGATATTGATTGATAGCCACAACAAAGAGATAGATAGATCAATACTGCTATGAATAAAAGAAAATAATGTAAAAAATCACTATAATCTTAATTGAAAGAACTCCTGTGAAGCAGACAACATGTGGGGCACTAAAAGCCCAAGACTGATTTTTGATGGAAAGCTTAATGAATGCGGCAAAGGCAGAGGAGCTGTTGTGAAACACAGAGCATGGTCCTTACAACTATCTTTTGAAATGAACCCCAGACAGCCCGGAAGAACAGACTGACCGGACCGTGTCTCAGCTTGGTCTCTTGCCAGCCTGACCCTGTTTCCATGACCCAGCATAAAGACCGAAAGACCACACTTGTCTGTGAATGTGTCGTGTTCAACATCCCTTCTATTCATACCCCTTGTCTGGTCATGCCAATTTTTCTTTAAATGTTTTTTTTCCCCCTTCAGGTGTCATGTAATACTTCACTAGTGTTCAAAAATGTAATTTTACCAGATAAAAAGTAAATAAAATGAAACCGCTAACACGTTAAAAACAGGAAAATCCCCAGCAGTAGTAAAGAATCGGTCTTCAACTTTTTTAATTCCATGTGCTTTCTTTCTATTCTGTTGTTTTGTCCTTAGACCTGCCAATACAGCCTTGCAGAATTTGTAAAAAAAAAAAAAATCTAATGAGTTTTTGTTGTACTGAAGGACAGGGGCCAGCAAATGAAACTGAAAATTTATAGGTCTCCATGTGCTTTAGAGAGGTGCATTGTGGGAAGGAAATTGTGTGAAGAATAGAAACAATTATCTTCCACCCCCATACTGAATGCTAACATGATAATCATTTCAGCAATGACTTTGTGCTGTTGGCAACAATATCAAATATATTTGTAACCCTTATATGAGGCTAAAAATGCTATGGTTTCCTGTTTGATGAAAAAGCAGTTTAGTTTACAGTATTACAACTACATGTAACGATACTGATGAGTTTCATCACTCTTTAGAAGAAGCGAGCTACACCAAGAGTGAACTTTCTGACCTTTCACCCATAGCATGGAGTAGTCAATGCATACAGTATCAGTTGAAGGAGACCTGTAAATGCTCACTGACTCAAAAACGCAAAAATGGTGATTTATTTCAAGTAAAATATTTGGTTTCATTTCCCATACCTTTGCACCTGTTGTTTTCATTTTAATTTTTCTTTCTCTGTAAATTTATTTATTTTTACAGTAATGATGAGCTTGATATGATTTGTCAAGGAATCCCAGAAGCTGGGTGTAATGCGTTAGGAAAGGGTTCAATTCTATTGGAAAGGAAATTCCACCACGTCTTTTCTTCTTTTGCACCCAACCAACCTGCAAACCAGGCAGGGCCAATCATAGCTCAAGATGGGCTTCCCATGGTCTAACCACCCTACCAGTCATGGGTGACATACTCCCAGACCTGTAAGTTGAACCCATGGTGTCATTTTATTTTAGATGACGTCATGTGGCAGGACTGTGACTGCGTTGCATGACGTGGTGTCGATTCATTTCAGTATATATCTATATATTACATATTTATCTATATATATAATTTGACAATTTGTGAAGTGCAGGTGATTGACGCCTTTTTGATAGTTGATAGCTGTTGTAAATTTGCAGTGCTGATTGGTTGATCATGATCGGACGTGAACTTTGACCCTTTTTGGCTGTCGTAATGTGACCTTGTGTGTTTTCATTTCTGTGAAATTCAATGTGTATTTTATATTCTGTATATACACCCTAAGTGCTTTTCAAACCTTTATGCTTTTGCACAAATGTTGTTGTTTACATAAGGAGCCAATGCCCACTTTTGTTATTTCAAGAATTTGATTCTTTGCAGAAAAGGACCTTTTTAAAACAATAGCCTTATGGATGAGGTTGAATGTTACCCTCTGTTTGCAAATGTGATGTGTTAAAACTACAGATTTTAAACCCATTCTACTTCATATATCCAAATAGTGTGAGCGCAAATATTTACACACCACTTCTACATGTAATTAATCTACATTTGTAGTAGGCCCTGCTTTTGTTTGAGTAATGTGGGCAGTTCCTGTTTATCTAGGAAGATGTTTACCAATTGCACTGTAACTGCAGGCTGTTCATGCCGAGTCCTGAGCAGACCTATGCAGCAATGAATCCAAAACCCTCTGTTGTGTGTAATAGCAGTGAAAAAAAACAATCACACTTAACTTTTGTCTTTTTTCTTCCTTGTTGCTGGCAGGGTATTTTTATTTGAAATTTATTTAAATGGTGGCTCGCGGACCAGAATTTTTGCATAATTTTCACATAAAATTTGTAAAAAAACAATAACAATAATAATTTGGTTGTTGTTCTAACTTTTACACATTGGCCTCCATGTGTGTCACCTACATGTATGTCGGTGTAGAGCCCCCCCAAAAAAATTCAAAGAAGACCCTTCACATCCAACACCGTGACCATATGCAGTGGAGAAGATCAGTCCAACAATTCTTCATTATTAAATTCAAATGTATCTCTTTTTTTTCTTCACAAATTCAGTCTGGTGAGTCCAGCGATTGCCAGAACTGTGAGTCAATGTCAAAATGTTAAGGAAAAATGTTGACCGAATCCAGGCCAGTGTGCCCTTACCTGTCATTTTGGATTATAGCGAAATAAAAAAGGTCCTTTTCGTGCAAGTTACACTTTTTTTTTTTTTGGTTCCCAAGGGCCAACCCTGATAAGACCGCATTCTCATTGACCTCTTTGCCCTATTCTCCAAAAGCCTCTTTAAAGCCAACCCCCCTAGCACTTCCCCATGAGTCGGTGTTGGCAGGGGGTTCTTTGGCTGGTGGAAAAGGGCACGAGTCTATTGGGGTTCACCCGTTTCTCTCTCGTATCTGTCTCTCTCATAGTTCCACCGAAGGTGTGTGCCGGAATACTTCAGCATGCTCCTTCAGCCCAACTAAGCATGTGCCACTGGGAACGCAGTCTACACCCATGTGAAATGAACATATATGTGGCTGGGAAAATATACACGTGTTTTATGTTGAGAACAGTACTCCATCTGGAAATTTAAAAAAAAAAAATGTTTTGTATATGTTGCTTTTCCTGACAAATTTCCCCCTAAAGCTTTTTTTGGTTTAAACTTATGTTATGGTTATGTTTTTTAAAGCGACTGTGTTTTTGGCTTGTATAACAATGGAAGATCCAGTTTCCACCGCTCCTTGTGTTTTATGAAAGTAGCAGTGCCTTGATTAGGCCTGCAAACACGAAGGGTAACACCTTTTATTGCATTCCTGGCTCTCTATAATTCATTGAAAATTAGAATCACATCCTTCATAGTTAGAAGGCTGCTCTATTATAGGGTTGCATCAACTATATTCTCAAAGGATAGAGCAAAGAAACACCACAGGATGTTTTTCTTGTGTTTTCTTTACTGAATTCTGTCTTAGCTGTCTCTTGTGCACTCAGTATGTTATTTAGTTGATGCCTTCGAGTTTAATTGGTAGACTCGCAGCACATCCATCTATTATTTTTATCCCTATTCTTTTTCTTTTTAATATTATTATTGCTGTTATTTGTGTTCATTTCTTTTATATCTCATGTATATCACCTCTTTTCTCTTTAGTACCAGAAAACCAAGCATCGAAGGCCAAGATATACAATACAGTCGCTTTAAACAATCCATGCTGGATTAAGTGTTTCCTGTACTTTTTAAGCGTAAATGTCCGTTCTATATGGTAAAGCCGGTCACGGTACATCCATTTTGCTGGACTGAAATCATTTCCTTTTCATTTCTTTTTGTTAAAAACGATTGCTCTTTTTTGTCTGCTTGTATACCAGGAGCTGCAGTTTGCTGCATAAGGTTGGTGGTTCTGATGTTGCTTGTCTTTGTCTTTCAGGATGAAGGACCTCGAAAAATATTTCCACAAGTGCAGTATAAGTAAAAAGACTTTGTGCTCTGCTACATATCATGAAGGAAGGGTGGTCGCTTGATTATTCGGGGAAGAAACCGAAAGATTCGGCAACCGAGAAAAGGAACGAAGATGTTTTTCCTATCAAACATTTTTTTTTTTTCCCCTGCCAAGCTTGCCTGTTTTGCATTGGCATTTGAGAACGAGGATTTTGCCAAGACCAAGTTTTTGCTGCTGTTTCTTTATTTTCTTTTGGAAACAAAACGGAAAACCTTTATAGATACATTATGCTCAAAAGCATGCGTATGCATACAGGCATATAAAAACAAATACACACACACACCCACACACACCAGTGCCCACACATACACAAACACAGACATGCAGAAATGCTCACACATACACACGCCAGACCGCTGGCTTTTTATTTTTGTGCCTACACTGGTGTTTTTGATATCTCTGGCTGCACAGCTGACAGGGAGAGCTCTGGAACAGAGGAACAAAGAGGAGAGCAGGAGAATCCAGGATTATTTACCCGCATCATTCCTTAGGAAATAGGGACCAAAGGACCAAACGCTTTTTAAAAGAATATATATTTAAAAAAAACTCTTACCTTGTAGCTGCAAGTATTACAGTTTAATAGTAGTCAAAATAAAGAAATCATTAAATCAATGTCCAGTGGCCTAAGAATGGATGTGAAAAATAAAAAAAAGATCAAGTAAAGATTTAATATAAGAAGTTAAAAAAGGGGGAGGGGATACTGAACATGATTTGATCTGGTAGCCGTTTCCTGTGCCAGGTAGTTTAGTGAAGTAGCTTAGAGAAGTAGGTTTAAAAAAAAAAAATTTAAAAAAAGATATCAACCTTGTCAAGGAAGGCGAAAAAAGATGGAAAAATAGTTTTGTCTGTCCTGGTGAATCATAAGACATTAACGAGAGGCCACTGGATATCTGTCTCATTATGATGTATATTTCATCGCAACTATCTGAGAGTTGCAAGAGGAACTACGTTGGGGGGAAACAAGACTGAAGACTTTTCAGTATGCCTGTGCTGGGCAAGGTGCAGATTTTTGTGGCTTCCCATAAGCCTTTGTGTTCAAGCGACAATCTACTGAGAAGACCAAGCAAAATAGAGGAGGGTTTATCTATGGGTTTATCTTCCCACAACAGGGAACTCGCTGTCTTGAAACTTATTAAAAACAGAAAAAGGTTCCGCAACTGAGGCAACGTATGCTGAAGAGAAAGACATGAGTGAGAAGAAATCAGTGAGGTACTCGATAGCTACTGAAACTGCCATAAGATCGGACCTGGCATGAATCCAGAAAGAATTGGCTGCTGTGACATTTGTGAGTCTCCTGGCTGAGCAAAGCAAAAAGCAGGATGTTTGGGTGAGGGGAAAGACAAGGACGTTTATATCAGCTGAAATCCATTCCGGGTCCATCAAGTTGCTATAAAATGGCGAGAAATCAAGGCTGGTTTCTCCTGCAGATATGTCCAGGTCTAGCTGCGAAGGCAAATGTTTTCCATGTGACCAAAAATAAGCATAAATTGACCTGTCCTGTATATGAAAGTGAAGGAAGCTCACAAACAGTTGTTGGCTGACATGAAGAAAGCTTGAAGCGTGAAAGCTTTTAGAGCTAATTTAGCTTTGTCATTATGTTATGCAAATGGTATTATCAACGTTCCCTGACCTGCTTTCTTCACACTTTTTTATGTAACGAGCCTATGGAAAAAAAGCACTTCCATCACGACAAGATGTTGATTTGATTTGAGCCTCTCGCTAAATCTAGGCCATTCCACAGCTGAAAGGTAGGAGACGGTTCTGCTCCGCCATCCATCCCTTTCAGAACACAGCAGTCGATCCCCCGAAATGTTCACCAGAGTTGAGCTAATGTCTTTGAACCTGAGGAAGTCTGATTGGTATCATTAGCTTACGATGGATTTGGGCTGTCTCAGGTGCCAAATTTGCCATTTTATTTTGCGACAAGCTTGGTGGGGGGGACTGGGAGGGGAGAGGAACAGCTCTTCCGTTGTTTTGGGAAGCCTCTGAAAACACAGTTCACAAAGCCAAACACCAGCTCTATGTGCACCCCTCATGGTGTTGCGTCAGGTTAGAGAAACCCAGGCTGACCTCGAACCGCCAAGCTCGCCGCAATCTTTATTCTGTGAAGTTGGGTTCCACTGAAATACCAAATCCAAGCTAACAGAAGTCCAGTCTCTATATATCAAACACAGTGTGTGCTTACTGATACCCACTGCCTCCCGCCCAGCCTGCTCTTGTTTACATCCGGGAGTTTCTTTCCAAAGCTGAAAAGATACATTCCTAGTCACCATGGCACTGTTTGAATGCCCTGGCTATGCATCAAAACAGCACCTGGAACAATGCGTGCAGCATGACTATCATCCTCTCACTACTTAAAGAAAATGTAGTGCCAAGGTCTTTTAATTGTTATTATTTATGATTGCATTTTGCGTTTATTCATGTGTGTCTCATCTGAAAAGCCAGCGTCTGTGTCTCTGATGTATAGTTTCAGATATTTTTCCTCTCTCAAACTATCTAGACCTCTGCAAAACTTAAGTTACTGCATAACCTGGCTTGGTGAATCCTTCCAAAACAATATTTCAAACTTTATCGGGTTCAAGGGCTTATGGAACCATTTTAATCAAACATCTAATATTAGCACGGTCCAAAAAAGTGTAACAGTGTTGCTGTTAACAAATGCCTTCTTGTCTTCTCTACAAATCATAGTCTTAGGCCTTGACTATCTGTGATAGAAAAAAAAAAAATGGATAACTATCTTTTAATGTGGACAGAAATATGATCAAAATGCATCATTAATTCTAAATGCATATTCTGTGTTTATCTGGCGGTCTTGAAACTTTCTGGCTGGACACCAGTAATGCTGTCTGAATGATCCTTGGCAGTCCCAGCAGAAATTGATTGATGTTTGATGATGATCCGCCATCTAGATGAACTGCATTTCAGTTCAGGAATGCATGGCAAATTGTTTATTCCCTGGACTGATCAGTTACCAGCAATTCAAAATTAACCTGAGCATCTGATGACTAATAATAATAATAATAATAAACAGATTATGCCTGTCCAGGGTGTATTCCTGCCTCTCGCCCAATGCATGCTGGGATAGGCTCCAGCACCCTCCGCGACCCTGACCAGGAATAAGCGGGTTAGATGATGGATGGATGGATGGATAAACAGAATATTGGCAATAATGTTGATGTAATAACAGCAGCATTAAACGTTATAACTATAATTATACGTATAACTTTGGTCTTCAGGCATATGTAGGTGTTTCCTCTCAAATGTGCAATATTTGGCAAATGAGCAAAAACTTGTTACATTCAAACTGACTAGTATGGTTTATCAGATTCAACAAGTTTATTACTGAAGTATTTTGTTTCTGAAGGAAAAGATTTACTGTGCATTTGAGTGCCAGAAGAGTTGATTCCGTGAGGATTAGCTTTGTCAAACCTCCTATGTTCTGATGCATAGCCATACAAAAAAGTGAATAAGGATGAATGGTAAAGGCAGACATCGATGAATCAGTAGTAATATTGGATATTCTGTTAAAACTGTCCAGAATGTTCCTTGACAGAAAGAGACAAGGAGCATGTTTGTTATCTTGTTCCAGGCATTGTCACACAAAGGGGTTGCAATGGAAAGCAACCAACAATGCTCTCTTTCACTAGTCAAAAAAAAAACCCTGAGGCTGGCAGTACAAATATGCCACTGAGCATTTCCATTTCTTATATTCATACCTTAAACGTTCAACACACAAATATGGCCAACCATGCTTTTCATTACAGAGAATGTTCCCTTTGTAAAATGCTGCCTTATTGTGGCCATTATACAGTACATACTGCCTAAAAAGGCAAAGCAAAGCATATTGTACAACATTATGGGGGAAAATGAAAGGAGGGAAATGGCAATCACTGTAGATGTTCTGAATCAAAATGATGTGCACAGAATACAATACAAATCTACTGCCCTTGGATTGTATCAACTCTGTGTCAGTTACTTGGCAGTATTTCACTTTAGCCTGCAATTATCAGCAAATTTGAGGAAACTAAATTTGTTCAAAAGATGGCCAAACAAGCACATAGTTCCTGCAGTACTTCTGTATAAATCAGCAGGACGTTAGTTCAAAGCATAGTAGCTCACTTGTGCAGTATCCGAAACATTGTTTGAAATGGCAAACACTGGAGTCCCTTCCTGAATCTCAGACTCCCGATTTAGATTTCGTCTAAGAATCTATGATGCATTTACACCTAGGAAACAGTAAGCATAGGAGAGGCAGGTGAAAATACGTGCTTTGAAGGCTGCATTATGCCCCGACGTTTAATTGGAGAAGTGCTTCATTGAAGGCACTGTTGTCACACTTTACCCCCAGAGGAGGCCATTTAACAGTGTGACATATCAGAACAGAAGGTCTGCCACAGTGGGTGTAAGAGCCTTGTATTACTGTCTGTGTATGCATTCGTTTCAGTTGTTTGTCATTTTGAAAAATGCAGAAAGTGCAGGCCTCTCAGGGAGTCGATTGTTTCTGTCAGTACATCGGTCAACCAGAGAAAGCAGTGCTTTCGTAGTTCTCCTTGGTCACACTTAAAGCTAAGGGTCACTGCACTTACATAACTGTGGTTCACAACATATTTGCTGCAAGTGTTAATGCAAGCCTTGTACGCAACACAGAATGAAAACAGATAGAGGAAGAGTGCTTTAGGTCAGTTTTGGTGCAGAGCTCCTTACCACTGCTGTCTGCAACTCATGCATGCAACACCAAACATAACAATATACAGTTAGAGAATGCCTCTGATAACAGCTATCCAATTTCGTTCAAACTGCAGGTAACAGTATATGGAGCTGAGATAAGTGATTGTGTGTCATTTGATGGGCAGTGTTGACATGGCTAATGTATGAAGTGTTCAGGCAAATACTCTAGGCATTATCATGGATGTTTTTTATGTGTAGTATTGACCCACTTGGAGTGCAGTGGTACATGTCAGACATTGGGATTACTGTGTTAGGAAGCCATGTTAGAAGAAGATAAATAAAACCCAACAGAGGCCAAGCAGGCACAGCAGTTTATTTTGTTTGTTTCTACCAAGCTTTTTGAAGCTTGAATTGCTGTGTGACTACTTTTCTGTGACCATTAATCTATTGTTATTAGTATGATTCTTTGGTCATTTACTGCTCAGAGTTTTAGGCACATCAAAGAGTAGCGGTAATGGATACCAGAAATGGGGAGGGTTGTATTTTTTGAAGATAAAGGCTAAATACTTGTATGTGTGACTTGATATTGGTAACTAGAGCAGATATTTATTTAGTCACAAAGTTAAAGTTTGCATGTATTTATGAGTCCAAATATGTTCATTTAGGAAATACAGTTATACAGTTGAAATCCCTTAAGGCAATTATGTGCCTCCCAATAATATACAAATAAATAAACCCAGGGAACATAGTGGTTGAAAGCGGCAAACATTTAAAAACCAGCATTGTAAAGGTGCATCAACTTCATGCATGCCTGGTATGGCCAAACAAACACGTTCTCTGAGTTTAATGAGCTTATTCTTAGTTTGAATTCCCACTGATATGTAAATTACTAAAAGTTGGATAGTCTTTTTTTTATCAGAAATGCACAATATGCTTGTTAAGTCCACAACTGTACAAAACATGGAAGTGAATCTACCTAGTATGAAATAGTGTCTGAAGTGTGGCTGTTTTATGCGGTTCTCTCATCTAGAAAACTGCCATTCTGTGTCTTAAATGGAGGTCCAATGCGTGCTCTTATTTTTCTGTATAGACAGGACAGCTGGGTCTATCTCCCAGGAACATTTTGCCAAATCATAAGTGTATCAGTATGTTTCGGGGTTTCCGCAAGGGACAGCTTGTACAGTGACGTGACCCCCTAAACTGCAAGGGATATCAGGGGGGACCTGGACTGGAATGGTTCGACGTTTTTATGTATTTGTGTGGGTTAAGGGCGGTGGTTAAAAAAAAACATTTGCCTGTATCTGTATGGATGTGTTTCTCCTGCCCCACACAAAGATTAATATTTAGTGTGAACCATCTAATATTCACAGTTTTGGGGGATTTAATCCAATGTTAACATTAAAAATCAGAGTAAAAATTAAAGCACAGTAATTTTCCCAGGATTACAAGTCAATCATAGATTTGATAAAAATATGGATAGAAAGATGTGTACTGTGGACATATCTCTCGGCTGAAGTATGCCTGCCCTATTTCCATTATGCGGTTGGCTTCCTCTTTGCTTACATTCCGTTTTTGCATCTAATATCGTGTGAGCTCTGAGTTTAGTCACCGAATTATGAACCCGGTGGATCATCCCTCCAAGTCTCCTCCTTCCTGACCGTTGAACACGCCTCCCTAAAATAGCCAGAAAGTAATTGTCAAGGAAAGGAAGAGAGACGTTAAATGTGGATGGCTGAAAGCTAATTAAAGGAACCTGTTGGCCAGGAGAGGTTCAAGGGAATGGGAGAATTAATGCCTCCTAATAGTTGTTTAAGGAAAGGCTTTTTTTTTCATCATCTTTATCTTAGGAGGCTTTGCAGAAATCTTTCCAGCACCAAAGCGTTATGTGTATGTCAACGGTATGTGTCGGGGGCCCAAGAACAGTTAAGGAAATTTGGTGGGTGCTGAACTGAAACCCCATTAAATCACTTTGATACTCAGGGCATCAGAGACAATGATGTCA
This sequence comes from Synaphobranchus kaupii, assembly GCA_029718625.1. Lineage (NCBI taxonomy): Eukaryota > Metazoa > Chordata > Actinopteri > Anguilliformes > Synaphobranchidae > Synaphobranchus > Synaphobranchus kaupii. The sequence goes on along the minus strand of CM056391.1, from coordinate 32,461,366 downwards.
TGATTAGTGGGGGATTTCAGAGCCTTGCCCGTTCCAGTTGTGTCACGGCTGTGGAGGATTGTGCCTTGACTGGCAGGGTGTGGTATGGCTAGCGAGCCCGAGGCGGAGGAAGGAGGGTGTTGGGCCCAGACTTGAGCAGGTCAAGTTGATGTTGAAGTAGGTTGAGGGTTTTAGGAACTTCTCACATCACCTTGTATTTATCAGGTCATTGTGTGATTTAAGACTTAATACAAAGGGAAAGCTGCATTCGTATTACAAAATATGGTAATAAACAATCATGTTTTACAAGGAATCTGAGGTTCAAATCCAATGAACAGCGAGAACTAAACTTTGTTTTTGACTTTCATGAAAGAAACATGGTTGCAAATACTCTAAAGAGAGCTGTCCTGGACATCCCCCCACCCCACTCTGTCCTGAACCCCTCCCACCTGCCCACCCTAGTATGTGGAACACACCATGATGTCAATTTAAACTGTATCCACAGCAGTAGGGGGGGGGGGGGGTTTGGGGCTGTACTTTTCTATCCTTTGACCCGTTCTCAGTACACCACGCCTCAATGTAAGACTCAATTTAACTGTGAAGAATCAGTTATTCTGCATCGATTGAACACACACCAGGAGACAGCCTTAAATAGGCCTATGTTTACAGTGAAATGTCACAAAATTACTGACAGGCGTCAAGGTAAGTGGATCAATTCAATCGGAGCCGATCAACCAAGAGTTCCACCGTCAAAGACCATGCAATGCAGCCCCCCCCCCCCCCCCCCCCTCCCCCATCCACCCCAACTCTCCCCGCCCCCTTCTGTTCAGAACTCTAAGATACAGCAGCCCTGACATCTGTGTGGCTCTCAACAACCTGCCCGTCTTGTGCAGAGGGGACATTGAGGGGGCGGGATTTGAAAAAGAATTGACTCAGTCAGTGGAACTCTGATATGTGCATAGACCCTCTAGAGACGCTATGCCAGGCATGATGTCATTTATGCCTGGCCCAAAAGTCCCAAGCCTGCTGCAGGACCCTGGATGCACTAACATTAGCGTGCCATGAAAAACCATGCAAATCCTCCTCAGCCTGCCTCCGCTTTTCCAGGTTACGCCAACTTCAGTACTTGTGTATATATAATATAGCTTATTTTTTAATTCTGTTATCAACCTTCTTTATAGACTGTACTATAAAACATGTTAAAAAAAAAAGAAAAGAATAGTTATTATTATATTTCACTGAGTTTAAGATGAGGAAACTATGAAATAATTTATCACAAAACATTAATAGAGAAAATGATTTTATTTCTTGTATATTGATGCACCAATATTCAAATGATTTTATATTCCTGGTGTTTGAATGATTTTTCATTTTTGCGTGTTTCTTTTTTTTTTTTTTGAAGCTGGGAGAGACCCAGTTGCTTACGAAGTTTATTCTGATATTCCCTGACCATACACATTAAAGGAATATTGTTGTACTATCTGAAATTAGTATGGGTGAGTTTTAAGAGGTTTAGTATTCAGTATTAACATAGCAAGCTATAACATTTAGGAACATTTAACATTTAGAAACTATCATGTGAAAATCATGTGCAGAAAATAAATTAACATACATAAATCTATAAATGGAATCTGCAAATTAAAAAAGAAACTTTCTATATTCATAAACAATATGATGAAAAAAACAATTTCTGACTTGAATATGCTTTGAAAATGTAGCTGCCAGCTACTTTGGTTGTAAATTATATGTCTGTAAACATGGCTTCTCTTTAATTTGTTTCATTTTTCAGCATGAGTAGCACCTCCTTATAGGAAATGAAAAGTTTCTCTTATTTTTTCCACATCCTCTTTATGCGTATAAGATGCGTTACCTAAGAAAACAATGTGCCAATAACAATGAATGCACTTGTCTGACATTGTTTTGAATTCCAAGTACTGAATTTAGGTGCATATAAAATGATATCAACCCTAAACAAAGATCTCTTAAAATGCCGCCCATACTAGCATGTAAGACTGAACCTGCTGCTGTCTCGGCCTGTTAGTTTTCCTATTGCCAAGCCTTGCTGTTATACATGCTTTATCCTTCCCTGGTCAAAAGATGTAAGGAGATTGTTGTCAGTTTGAAAGATTGAAATGGTAGTCTGTGCCTCAATCCCACTACTGACACCAGTTTGTAATTTCACTTATTTTCATTCTCATATGTATAAGGACCAAATTTAGTTCAAATTAATGACCAGAACAACTTAGTCCTAATATTGGACTAGAAGCCCTGACATGTTCATCAGGGAGGAAAAAAAACTCACAGACAGAAAGACAGCCTAAAAGCTGAAAATCACAAAAGAACACATTCCCAGCTTCACTTTATTTTTATTTTCTTCCTTTTATTTTTCTTGGCCAAATAAAAACTGTCATTTTCTGGAATTGTTTATTTATCTATGTATTTATTTATTTATGAATTTTTGAGTTGAAACATACTAATATATACCTTTTTAAATAATTTCTTGAATAAACAAAGTTTTTATGTTTATTTTTTTTCCTGAAACAGAGCTGTAATTTGAAATAGTATTGGTAAGGGCCTGTTTTTTCCCTGATTTGGAGTGGTTTCTCCCATAGTGCTCCTGAACTCTGTAGTTCTCTAGTTCATTATATTCTGCTTAGACTAAAATAAAGCACAGTCCTGTAGAATGCAATGGGTCAAGCTGATTATTTCTTTCCTCAATTCTGCCTGCTCAATACAGGGTTAAAACATCTCATAGAAAGTGCATGTGATAAAATAACTGGTTTATACAGCTGTAAAATGCCTAGTGACTTTTTTGTTCACTTTAATTAGAAAGAGAATGTGTTTGGAATATGCCATTGTATTAATTGAGATAATAGTGCTAATCCAATCTGAATACCAAATTAGTGAAGGAGGTGAGTAGCAAATCGTTTAAAAGGGAGAATAATGCATAATAAATAGGATGGAAATTGGGAGTGGGGGAATAAATCGTGAATTGATTAAAATTAAGCAGATAACTCAGCCCAGACCAGTTTTTGTTTCCAGTTTAAACAAAACCACAGAAGCTGTGGGTTTTTGTGGGGCACGGGGATGAATAATATTTAAAAAAGGAATTAATTGCATACATAAGGATGTGTTTGTAATGCTGCACTCTTATGAAATATTTGCAGCCCACCTTGAAGTAGACACACTGAACATGGATGGTTGAAAACCCCTTTCCCTCCACCTGAACACAAGTGGGAGATAAGCCAAAGCCTTTTGGGGTGCGGGGGGGGGGGGGGGGGGGGGGGGGGGGGGCGCCACTAGCACCTTGAACAGTGGAAATGCTGAAGGTGAGGAGTTTTAGCAAAACTGCTGCCATTTTGTTGTTTTGAGTAGACTTTAAGGAATTCCAGTTCCACCACACTACAGCCCTTTTGCACAATACGACTGGCACAGCGGTAGGGGAAGGTCCAGATTGACAGTCTACTCAAAGACAAAAAGCATTAAATCACAGGGAAGTCTATATCCATTGGTGTTGGGATCTCTCTGGTAAAAAGAGGAGAGAGCCGTAGGAAAAAGAAAACGGCCATAAACTAAAACCCTTTCCCCAAATCATAACGATGATATATGCTTTTGGTTATAGCAATGATGATGATATCTTTCTATGTCAAACCATGTACAGTGAGGAGTGGTGACATACGTCTACCACGACCATACACAAACCATGTAGTAACCTACTTTGCCTGTGGGGCGACCGTCACCACACGTCACCCGAGGTGAGATGGACATATTTGTTCATTTAAAGTGGTTGGAATGATCATATGGACAGATCTAATGAGATTATCAACACTGATATCTTTGACTTGGAGGGACTTCAGTGTTCTCTTAATAACATTACAAGAATTCCTCCATAGACATTTAAGGTAAAAAAAAAAGGTAGTCTTTAAAGCTGGGGTCAGTGTGACATGAATAATGAATACATGTTTATAGTTGTTCGGTTACACAGATTAAAAGCTTTGTCTAGGAATGAATTCTGGTGTCTGACAGTATGGCTTATTGGAATATAGAGTGCGCCGCTTGTGTCTCTCAGGAGGCTTCGGGATACAATACGAGCCTCTTATATGGGGGAATAGGCCACCAACAGAACTCTTTATTATTCACAGTTAGAGCACATCTGTATGTCTCCCGCGATGAATACAAGTCCCGACGGCAGACGGCAGCTCCGCATGGTGCGCTGAACAGCTCCCGCCGAAGCCCGAGTGAATTATTGCTGGAGTCCATGGCGGTCCGTTACCCCAGGGAGTTTCCACACTGTAGTTTCCCTTTTGTAACCCCCACCATTCCTCTCTCAGTCAATACTTAATCTGTTACAGCTCCTCGAACAGCTGCGAAAAACATGGGCAGCAAGGTTTTTATTCTCGCTTTTGTGCAGAAAGGAGGCGGGGCACCAGAACTAGAGAATTTACGTTGTTTTTAAGCTCAAACTAATTATTGGGGCAAGGCATGCCAAGGAACAGAGGCTACAGGAATGGGAGGTGGGGTTGGGGTGGGGGCAGGCATTGTTTGTGCACTGTAGCTTGCAAAGCTATATAGCCAGTGTGTGTAGTGATGGGCTATAACAAAAAAACTACGCTTTAAGTCAGAGATTTGGCTTGGTCAAAAGCCGCAAAAGACAGGAAATTGAAATAAGCACCACCAAGACTATTTCTCTATTCCTCTTATGCCTCATACCAAAATTGATAGCCAACTTTTATAATATTGATAGTTAGCTTTTGAAATGTGGATCTAAATCTTTCAGTCTGTTTCAAATCCTTTTTAAAAGCTTACGAGTCAACTTATAATTGTATGTGATTGCATTAGGCTATTCAATCTATACTCTCAATGGGCCTCATTTATCATTCAGGCTTACGTTTAAATCTGATCGTAAAGTGAGCGTATGGCCATTTTTATGGAATTTTCCAGATTTATCAAAATGAACGTGGGTGTACAGTACGATGAAATCTCACGACAGCTCTCGACCTTGCATCTCGACCTCTGCGACCCCAGTGGCGAGGCAGCAACATTGCATGCAATGAACAGCGAGGTAATAGTTGTGCAGCCTATAATGAAAGCAAATAACGAACAGTTATGATGGTAACCATCTTCTGTGATTATGAGGCTTTATCACGTCACTGTGGCGCCAGGCTCAACGGTCGGTGAAACCATCTTATCGGCAGCCTTGGCATCCACGTAAAGATGATGGTCCCTCCTGAAACTTTGGGTATTAATTCATCCATATTGACGACCCTAATGGTCGAAGGAATGAAATAGAATGAAAGGTTACGACGGTAACCTTGTTCTATGAGTTCCAGATGACCATTAGGGTCATCAATATGGATGGCCTTCTGGGCCCAGATGCATCGAGTCTTTTATACCAGAATTTGTCATGGTACCCGACCTTCGCGTAGTGACATAATTCCTCCAATAAAGGGGGAAGCATCACTGCCGAAGTCCTCAGAACAATTTTTTCGGCCTTAAAAGGTCCCGAGTGACCATGATCCCTAATGTTAATCCGGAACTCGTAGAACACGGTTACCGTTGTAACCGTTGGTTCTATTTCGTTTCTTTCCCAGGGGACTTGAATACTCGTTCAGTGAGAACCACTGGGGGTGTAGAACCCGCACAGCTAGACCAATGAGGGAATAGCTGGAGGGGAAAGTGCAACGTGTTTTTCCTCTGCTGTTGTGATGTAAATAAAAGAGTGATTTATCCTCCGTTCATGAACAGAGCACAAGTACATTTACTATATATACTATATACTATATACTGGGTCCGTCGCCACGAGTCAGATATGAATGCGCTGCTCCATATCCCGCTTAAGACAGGCCTGAAACGGATCAGTATGATTCTTATTATTCTCCGTTCGCAAACGGGGCCATATTGTCATCACGGATATATCCGATCTGTCGTCCAAATGTCAATATTCTAATGGGAGCATTAGTGAACACTCACAAAGGAGCTGAATAACACGTCGAATATATCTATGATCACAAACAGTAAGCGTAACAGTTACTATTAATTTACCTCATTATTATCTGACTCCATATGAAACTAGAATTTAGAATTTAGCTTTAATCATGCGTGAAGCTTAGAGTGGTTACACTCGACTCTTCCTTGTGTGCCACCATTACTCAATATATGCTCCCGGGATTTAGCACTATTGCCGAATCTCAGTTCGGTGGAGAACACAGAGGTTGGGGGTCTGGCCAACACAATACATGCATTATATTTTACATAGATAGTTGCGAGCCCAGGTCAGTGTGCATTTAGAGGGCTCCTTAAGGTAATTTGACAAGAACCGACGTAGAACGTCCATGGGTTCTCTTCACATCAAATTCCCAGAACCATGCATCACCAATCCCTTTTACTGGCAGAACTTGGCCGCCTTTCCCAACTTGGGGACTCCACATAAAGTACCACGCCACTGATCAGTTGGTCATTGGTCAGAATTGTTCCCCTGAGTATTCAGTCGTAATTTAGGCTGAAAAAGGTATAAAATGGATTAGAGTCATGGAGACCACGCAAGTTAAAATAAGAAGAATTTATTAACAGGCAGGTAGGTCATTATCTTAGAATTATTAGTCAATTACAAAATACAAAAATGAAGAAAAGAAACACAGAGTAAATATCTTACCCGGCCTGCTTCAGCTACACACACACACAGAATCTGCACAGTGTGGGAAATCGATTGCGAGCTTCCTAGATAGGCTTGTCTCCCTTTCTTTTATGCCAAATCCCGCGTTTGAACCAGGCGGCAGTGCCATAAATTAACCTGGAGGTGTGGTCGAATCTGGAATTTAGACCCCCACCTTTGGGGGTTGTTGAGTAGGGAGAGGGGAAAAGGAGATGATTACCAGAGAGGACATTCCAGTGTTATAGTTTTTCCTGAGTTATTGAAACTATGTTTTACTAAACTCCATTTGGTATGAATGTATCTCATTTCATTCCTTGATTTTACCGGATTACATCCATACCAAACAGATTACCATTATGATTATTATTCTGGAATTTAGCACAGATTAAGTTTTATTATGTTGCAGTTGTCATGAAAATTCCCTCCTGATTAACCATTTTGCATGCAATTCCTATTCCTATTATATAAGACGTAATGTAACAATATAAGGATCACATGTGCAATGTTTGTAAGTTTTAGCGGGTCTGTTGACCATTTCAACTGAAGTTTTTGAGTCTTAATCCAGGAGAGAAGGAGGGGGTGCAATGACAGAGGTGCCAACATGAGAGACGGGAAAGATCACAGATGTCTAGAAGGACATTCCTTTCCCATTGTTTTGGTCAGGGGCTTAATGGCCTCTTCTGCCCTAAATGCCCCTAAAACACACATACACACTCATGACAAAACAGTCCAACTTCCTTTTATCACAGTCTTTTCCCGGTGAGAACAAATGGCCTGAACCCCCCTGAAGGAAGTCCGAAGAGTCTATTGTTTTATCACAAGGCCCTCTGGTCCTTTGAAGTGTATGACGAGCCCCAGTTCTCGGGCTCCTCACACATGGCAGCCTTTCCTGAGTCCCACTTTGACTCCCCTCCTACAGCTGCAATGAGTAGACTATTGAGAGGCGAACAGATCTGTTAGAGCACGACGGAAGCGCCGCCATATCTCCTCCACCGCCTCGGGGTGGAGACGTCATTCGCCGGGATGAATCTGCTGTTCCGAATACCTGGTAGGTGAATGGCACGCAGGGAGGTAAGTCTGGGAAGAGCCCATTTTAGCAGACGCTGGGTCACTTCCAACGATCGGCGGGACTTTGGACCGCCTTGATGATTTATGTGATATACTGCTGAGGTGTTGTCCAACCTCACTATCACATGTTTGCCCCATAGTACGGGCAATAAATGTCTAGAAATACTGCTTGAAGTTCGAGCACATTGATATCGTCCGACTGATTCAGTCGGGACCATAACCCCAGAGCTGGGTGGTGCTGGCAGACAGCCCCCAAACTGGTCAGTGAAGCGTTTGTCATAACGACCACACATCGTGATGGTATAACCCCCATCCGGACACCTTATTTTAGGCAGCTCACTCGTCGCCATGGGTGGAGTACCCGGCAAAATTGACCCGTTACCCTGATTCGGGTATGACGGTCCCACCTGGGGTGCAGTGACTTAGCGTTCAACCAGTGTTGAAGTGGCCTGGCTGTCAGGGGTCCAAGAGGTATGACTGCTGAGGCGGCCGAGATTAGGCCCATAAACCTCTGAAAAGTCCTCATTACTTGGAACTGAGACACCGCGTCGAGCACAGTGGTTATGCCACGGGGTGTCAATGATGCCTTCATGCTTTTCGAATCAAGCAGCAGACCGATGTATTTGAATGACTGTATCAGAATCAGCTGGCTCTTGCCATAATTGACGTTGATGCCCAACCTGGCAACATGCTCCAACGTCTCGGCAGTGTGTGTGAGCACCATACCATACGATTCTGTGCATATCAGCCAATCGGCATAACTCTCAGCCCCCTTAGCCTGAGCGGCGATAGAACAACGCTCATACAGTGAGTAAATACACGTGGGGCTAGAGACAGACCGAATGGGAGGACATTGAACTCGTATGCCCGACCCCGGAATGCAAATCGTAGGAACCGACGATGCTCCACCCGTATAGGAATGTGGAAGTATGCATCTTTCAATTCCACAGCCGTGACCCAATCTCCTGCTTGTACGGCGTGCATAATGTCTACTGTCTGGAGCATCCGGAAAGTGTATCGTTTCAGATATGTATTTAGGTCTCTCAGATCCAGAACCGGTCTGAGGAGCCCATCCTTTTTCGGTATTAGAAAATAGGTTGAGTAAAAGCGATTGAGCCACTCGGACGGCGGTACTAGTGACACAGCGCCCTTTTTCAGGAGGCCTGTAATCTCCTGTCCCAGGCTTCTCGACTGGCCGGGGTTCAGACCGCGTGTATATCTGACCCCGGAAAACCATGGGGGCCGACGGTTGAACTGGAGGCGGTACCCTTCTGAGATTGTGGATCACACCCACGTGTCTCTTGTGAGGGCCTACCAATTTGCCAGGTGGTCTTGGCAATATTGTCCTGCCCTCAGCCCTGCGGCATCATGCTTGCTTGGGGCCTTGTTTGGGGGATTTTGGGGGGGCGACAGTTGGTCTGCCATCCCCTGGCCCAACCGCCAGATTAACCTACGGGGTTATGTTGCGACTCTGGTACCGGTGCACGAGCGGATGGACGATGAAAAGCTCCCCTGCCATACGCGGGTTGTGCATCCCTACTAACCATTAGTTGGGACCAGCGCACACCAGCGACAGCGTTAACGCGTCCCTGAAGCGTCTGTCTATATAGCTTCCGTATTGCTCGCGCATTTCCTTGCGTTCAGGTAGCTTCTTTCAGCGAACTTGGTGCAAAAGAGGTGTGTTTTGACCGCTAGATGATGAACCACAATAAACAATGTTTCCCCCAGATAATCATATAGGCTTTGATAAAGATATACAATAATAATAACTTTATTTGTTTACCACTTTTCAAAACTGATTACACAATACAAAATCAATAAATAAACTGGGAGAAAACATGGAAATAATGAAAACAAAGAACAAGGTCAGATAATAGGCTAATATGATAAAAGCTCAATGATTACAATGATAAAATGACAACAACCCGAAGTTTGACATGTATTAAGTGCCTTTTTTTTGGCATCAACTTCACGTTTTACGCGCGTATTGTTGAAAAAATAGACTTGAAGTGTAAATAAATGCTTCAGGTCACTTTACGTTCGTGAGACGGAGCTGAGACGCGAGCCTGCACGGAGCCAGTGCAGACAGCTGCATAGATTAAAATAAGAGCGTTTTTGTTCCGAGAGACGGACGTCTACAAAACGCAGCTAAAACACGTCTGGTCTAGACTAGGCTTTAATGCCTCTACAGACCGTTCCAGTGCCTGTCTGGCTGCGTCAGTGAAAACCTGGCTGGGAACCACCGGCAGGTCCCTGATTGTTCTCTTTGTGGCGTCTGATAGGGGCGACTGAGCCAACCACACTTGATGCCGAGTCACCGGGCAGGGACATTACTCGGCCTAACTGATGGGTCATAAATGAAAACGCTTGTAGCGACGCATTGCTCAATGAGGTATCGACCTCTGCAACGAGCATTGTCTGCGACTGCACAAGCATTAGCCATGACACCAAATTACCAATTTGCGCTGCTCTGCCAGCCGCTTTATAAGCCTTACAGAGTAGATTGTTTGTTGCTCTGCATTGTGGCCTAGAGCAATGGGCATATGCCCGGACTGCCTCCTGCGGGGACACTACTAATGCCGCAATGGCAGGTTCCACCGTGGGCATTTAGTCCAACCCATGGACCGCCGTGTCTGACATGGACGCAAACGTCCTACAATCTCTGGCCATCCGATACATATCAGGGCGTGGCCAGCCTTTATTTAGCTCCACCAGAAACTTGTCTGATGCTGGCATGGCAAATTGTGCCCCCTGCGGGGCCCGTCAGTGAAACCTAGACTTCCCCGAGGTGCTAGCCTGAGGCACACCCATGCGTGCCAAGGCCGCGTGGAGAATGGTTTCTAGAGAGGCCGAGTAACCCACTCAGCTGGTGGTGGAACCCGAGCCTCCTACCGACTGCCTATCACATCGGTCTATTGTCTCGGACAGACTCTGATTAAAGTAGGTGTTTGATGCTGCTGTAGAAAGGGTGTCAAAACTGTCACAGTCTGGATCCCTGCCCGGATCCTCATCTGTAGGGGGCCCCCGTGGTGACGCATGCTGGGGAGCCATTTCCACATTCATGCGGTCTCCCAGCAGTTCAGTCAGCTGTTGCACTGCTGCGCATAGCTGCGTAACTTCCGCGTACAGGTTACCGCCCTTGCCAGCCTTGCCCTTCTTTCGCACAGGGGCCTCGGTGGCGGGGGTACCCTTACGTTTGGGCGCAACTTCTACTGCCGCTGGCATCTGCCCGAGAGAGGCATTTGGGCCAGGACCGCATCCAATCGGGCCTGCTTATTCTTCAGCGACATGCCCATACAGCAGGGGCAGGGGTCTGAGAACGCTTCCTGCAGATGCCCTAGGCCGAGGCACAAATAACACCGGGTGTGCCCATCGGCCAAATCCATGGCTCCCCCACATTCAATGCACAACCCTGCCTGCATTCCGTCGAGGCCTGAAGACACACCTCTTCAGACTCCACCTTGACTGATATCCTAACCTAGGAATATCAGATCCCTGTGTTTACTAGTTCCCTGTGTTTTCCTGTCTGTTTATTATAGTTTATAATAGTATTTAGAATAGAAGTGTAGTATTGCTGATTTACCCACAGCTTACTGTGAACTACAGTCAACGTTCATTACTAGGGATAGCTGCTACATTATGGGAAGGATGTGCTTTGTCTTGTCTGTTCTGTAGTGATCTTGATGATGTCTCTGTATGCACTTACTGTACGTCGCTTTGGATAAAAGCGTCTGCTAAATGAATGTAATGTAATGTAATGACAAGGCGCTCATGCCTTAGAAAAAATAAAGAGCACTCGCAGATGATAAAACGTGGCGTTGGGTCTTTAGTAAGGGGAAGCCAAGGCAGCTAGTGTAGCGAAGCACGTGTACTCTGCCTTATAAACCAATCGATATAGCACCGCGCTAGCCAATTGGGAAGCCTTACTGGTGATTGAGCAGCCAGTACAGACTTAGAATCAATCACCGGAGCTGTAGCTCACCGATTGTGTGGTAACAGATCTCACTGGAGTACACCTTTCATGCCCAGGTTCGATCAATGGAATCTCATGCGTTAGCAAAATAAAGAGCAGCCGCAGACAATAGAATGTGGTGGTAAAAATTGAAAGCTGAAATTTGGTTGATGAGTAGATCTAATATATCTGTTTAACTGGTGTAAATTTCAGAAAACGTTTTAACTGTCCACATGGTGATCCATTGACAAGACGGACGGTTGTGTTTTTGACTTTCTTTCACACTGACCCAAATTTGGATGGATGTCATTCCTTTACAAATGAATTGATTAGCCTGTACTTGCTTGTGACCATAGACATGCACCTATAGATAATACATCTGTGATATGGGATGTATATGTCCACTCGTATGGGCACAGGGTGACCTCTAAAATCACCAAAAACATGTGCGACTGAACAAAGTGGCTACTTTGGGTGCATATAACTTGAAAAGGAAAGGGGGTACAAGTAACCTGTCTTTCATATTCTTGCAATTTGGAAGAAAGTAAGTTAGGATACCAAGTTTCAGCTCTATAGCTGTTACCAATCCCAAGTTAGAAGCTTCCAAAGTTGGAAAAAATCACATTCGCGCATTTTCACGACTCGCGAGCGCGAAAGATGGAGGTTTTGAGCAAATTTCAGGAGGCCATATCTCGGAAACGACATGTCGTACGAGGCTAATTTTTTGTGTGTGTTCATTTTTCACACAATGGATTATTATGATGGAGTTTCATCAAAATCTGAGAGGGTCATACAGGAACTTTTCAGAAAACTGGTTGATTTGACATGGAATGACCCTTGTGCCCTGCCTTGTGCTTGTCATATCACCTTCCAGCGTTTTTGTTGTTTCCTGCCTGTTCCCGACCTACTCCTCGACCCTGTGTTCAGTCCTGTGTACCCGTCCAGTTTGTCTTGTCCTGCCTGTCCAGCCTGCTCTTGTCCAGCCCGTTCCCATCCAGCCCAGCTCCTGTTCTCCTGCCTGCCTTGCCTTCCTCATCCTGGCCCTGCTCCTGCCCTTCACGCTCCTGATCCCCTGCTCTGACGGATTCCCCGGTTCTGACCCCTGACTGTCCCTGAACTTCGCTTTAGCCTGTCTGCTGCCCTGTGTGGGTAGTCTTGCTAAATAAATGCACTCCTTGGTGGAGTTTTCTTCCAGTCTGTCTCAGTCTTGCGTGTGGGTCCTGTCCAGTGTTCAACCATAACACCACATATACCTTCACTTTAAGGTGTGAAACATCTGATTCAATTGAATGTCTTTTTTTTAACATGTTTGTTTGTGTTTTGTGGGTCTGCCCCACTGTCTGTCTTTTTTTATCACAGGCAAGAAGTTGCGGTGACAATGACATTATTAATGTTACTAGCTTATAGCTGACACAGTGTGGCACTCGTAGCTTCATTATTGATTCATTACTACTATTGTGGACATGTCTGAAAAGGAGTAGTAGTTAAGAGTTTGTTTTTTATCTAGCTAAGTTAGATAGTAGCTGTATTCTTGCTAGCTTAGTCACTAAGTTAACGTTAGAAGTTAGTGCCATTCTGCCGGTCAGAGTTGTGTGGAACTGTTATGGCAAATATTTTCAGCACCTTGCACACTCGAGTTTATGTGCCCACGAGCCTTCACAAACCATCACTCTGCTGCCAGATATGCGGTAGAAATGGATGGATCACTTTAAGGGTTGTTTCTCCTGACAAATTTTTCTATTGAACTCTATGGAAAAATAAGTCAGGAGAAGAAACCCTTCAAGTTATCCTTCCATATCTACTGCATATCTGGCAGCAGAGTGATGTGTTCAACCATGTGTTCCACACTGTTCCAGTGTAATTTACAGCTAAATCTAGTCCCACCCCCAATTCCCATAGAGATCCATTCAAATGCAGGGAGGTTATAGTATCGCTTGTAGGAGAACCAGAAAATAAGATATCAAGAGTCTTTTGATATTGTTGGGTCACAGACATCAGGAAGTTGTGGTAAAAAAGTAAAAATGATTACTTTATTCTACATTATGTTAAACTGTCCAATATTTTTTGATGCCCGAAAATAGGGGGGACTATGTACAAAAGGTTCTATAATTTCTAAACAGTTTTTAAAAAAGTGTACTACCCTCAAATCATAGCATTGCTGGACATTAAGAGCATGGCTATACTGTAGTACACTCCAGCATTGCTGAAAATTAACAGTGCGGTATGGTGAAGTAGAATCTATAGCATTGCTGGAATTGAACAGTGCTGCAGGCATTGGGATGGTTCCATATGTGAGCATCACGTGACTCTCAACCTCACACTCAGTGAGGCTTCACCATAAAGTGATAATGAGACTCTGGGAGGTGAGGACAGAGATGGAGAAGGACAAGGCTGAGAGACCTGACAGGCAGCATTCCCTTGGTCGTTGTAACACTTATCAGTTCAATTTGAATTTCCAGTCACAACATTTGGAAAAATAGAAAATTGGTTTAAATAGTCTCATTTTATTTATTTATTTATTGCTCTTAAAAGGATTGAATTGGTCAATGGGATTTTTCATGGTTTTTTATCTATTTCTTCTGATAAATTTTAAATGCAGTTGAGGGTGTCCCAGCAATGTGGTTTCTGGGGAGAAACTACCCATTCTTTCTTTCCTGAAATATAACTGAGGTCAGTGTTACATTGTTGCATTTTTCTTTTAAAGATTTTGTAAGGTTCTCTAGAGAAATACATTGTGGAAGTCATCCCAAAATTAATACACTAAAGTTTTTATGTAGATCACATTTGCTATGATTTATACACTATCAATGTTTAAAAATTAAAACAATGCTGTACCCTCCATACAAAAAGTCAGAAAAATAATTATGGAATGATACTTTTTTAGATCAAATATAACTCACTATCTATACATTGTCATAGGGGATAATGGTTTTGAGCCACATTTTAGACAGTGATGATAATGATGATAATATTTAAGCTAATGAAAGTAGAGGTAGAAAGATAAAGCCAGTGGCAATAGAACAACAATATACAGTGAGCACCATAATTCACTGGACAGTGACACATTTTTTGTTATTTTGGTTCTGTACTCTAAGCACTTTGAGTTTGAAAGAATACAATGGCAATGAGGTTGAAGTGCAGACTGTCAGCTTTAATTTGAGCCAATGAACCGTTTAACATAATGTAGAATAAAGTAATCATTTTTAATATTTAGTTGCATATCCTTTGCATGCCATGACTTTCTGACGTCTGTGACCCAACAACATCAAAAGCCTCTTTATATCTTATTTTCTGGTACTCTTACAAGCGATACTATAACGTCTCTGCATTTGAATGGATCTCTATGGGAATTGGGGGGTGATACTAGATTTACCTGTAAATGATGCTGGAACAACAGCACCAATTAACACAACAGCACCAATAGAAAATAGCTATTACAGCTAATTTTCTAGCAGATTGTAAAAGTAGGTGTGGCGAAGCAGTACTGACTGTTGCTCCTCAATGCTGTACATATTTTAAACCAACGAGCTATATAGTCTATGTGTACTAATGTTAGTGCGAGGTAGCTAGCATTATCACTCTCATAATATGAGTACTATATAGCACGATGATGGTTTGAAATTAAAACTGAATCATCCATGAGGATGGAAAGTTTATCTTGTATTTACTGTACATGTACGTATTTACTGAAGCAAAGTATGTTATTATTCATTGATCTTTCAATTGAACATTTTACGTAGGAATTATGTGTCGCCATGATCCATACCTAATGTGATATTTACCTCTCACTGACAACATAGCAACAAGCATTTTTGAAAGACTATTAATATCAATGTGACCATTTCTCAGGGGAGCTGAGAATGTTCTTGTTCTGCCAAGGGGGCCTTTTATTTTTACAATATTTTGTCTTTGATTCATTAGAATATTATTTGTATTGTTTTAAATTAAATTAATTTGATCGCTTGTCCTTGTTAAATTAAGTTTGCATTGCCCTGCATTGTTTTATTAAAAGTACACAGTGGTGCACTGAATCATTTTATAAATAGTGCACAGCAGTGGCTGATATTTGTCCTCCAAAATCTCATTCTGTTCCTTAATCCATTAATTTCCTTTTACTAAAACAAAATGAAAACAAACCTTGCCACACACTGCATATGCTTTTAGTACACAAGTATGGCATGTAAGATGTTGAAAACGAAAGCTATCTGTAAAATAAAAACGTACACAGACACTTCCACCTTTTGACCTAGAGGCAAAGACGAGAGAAAAGTCATCAAAAACTAATTTCATGCAGGGCAAAGTATTGCAGAGCAGCTCAGCCAATTGAAGTGGCTTTACTTTAAGGAATATAAGGACACTTTATACAGAGCTAAAGATTAAACAAGCCACTCTCCATAAAAGGCCTAGAGCTGTGCGGATCAAACCAGCAGCTCTCAAGGCTGTGACCATCCCCAGCATTAAGGTGTCTGCCTGCCACTCTTTTGGCAGAATGACCATAAGCTGAAGAATAAAAATAAAAAAACAATCGTTTTAAAACACCTGCTCAACTGATTCGTAGTGCAGCCATTGATACTTAATCTAACATATTTAATTTGCATCAGTGTTTTTGTTATAATGTGGTATAAACATGAAAGGGAGAAGCCTTAAGCTAAGCAACTCTTATTATTACAGGTATGCTGCACAATACATGTTCATCGATCCATCCATTAACCCGCTTATTCCTGGTCAGGGTCACGGGGGATGCTGGAGCCTATCCCAGCATGCATCGGGCGAGAGGCAGGAATACACCCTGGATAGGCCGCCAATCCATCACAAGGCACACACACCATTCACTCACACACTCATACCTATGGGCAATTTTGAGTCTCCAATTAGCCTAACCTGTATGTCTTTGGACTGTGGGAGGAAACCGGAGTACCCGGAGGAAACCCACGCGGACACGGGGAGAACATGCAAACCTCACACAGAAAGGCCCTCGGCTGGGATTCGAACTCGGTACCTTCTTGCTGTGAGGCGACAGTGCTAACCACTGCACCACCGTGCTGCCCTCAATACATGTTCAGTTCATTATATTTAAAGATTGTAAATAAAGAAAAAAAATGGAACTGTAAAAAATTTGAATCCATTACTAACCCAATCATGCTAATTCTGGCTGGGTAGCTAATCAATGACAAATAGAGCAGAATGTCCAAAATCGGTCCTCTAGGAGATCAGCTTCACTTTGAGCCTAGAGAAAATAGCCATAACATTAATTCTGCAAATGATTCCTGTTGCTATACAGCCAAGGAAAGTAAAGAGTCACAGATATTAGATTATGCTTCTCCTGACATAACACTTCAGTCACCATTCACTCTTTCATTACCTCTATTTGGAGGCCATATAATTTCCAACCTATGGACTGATAGCTTAGATTTAAAAATGGATAGATAGATCATTTTTTGCGAGCCAATGTTCTCAACCAATAAAAGAAGGTTTATCTAGTGGCACTCATACATTTTCACATAAATACCATCACTACTAGAAGTCACATACACATACAGTAAATATATTTTCAAGCTCCTTATTATCAGTGAACTATATGTGGATTAAAACAAATTGAACCAAATGTTCCCTTGCAAAAAAACCGACATTTTAGCAACTTTAAACACAGTGTGAGAATAGCAATATTGTTTGATATAAGGGGGAGAAAATATTTTTTTACTGAAGACAGGGGGTTACTGAAAAGGAGACATATCTTGCAGAAAGCTGAAAAAAATAACAAGTGTTCTACTGAGATTCCAATTTTTGTTGGTTTGATTGTAGTTACTAAACTACACTAAGGACTACAAAACAAGAAAAGGTTGCTGTAATGTAAGAATAAGATTACAATCAACATTCAAACTGAAGTTACAAATGTCAGAAGTCAGACTTCTGAAGAGACCTCCATTCTCCATGTATTCCACTGTGTTTGCAAACTCTCAGCTTCATTAAGGTCAGATTTATGACATCATCTTTATTTGTCTTAGGACATGTAAAGCCACTGTGAAATGTTGTTTAAAAATCGCTTTAGCACCATACTATAATTCTACCTCCACTTTCTGGGCATTCTCCTTAACTGTGCATTCCCTCACCTTGTATACCATTCCCAGTCGACCCTCATTTTCCCCATTCCGAAAATCCTTTCTTCTTTCTCCTCTCCCTGGTGCTCCCTGCACTCCTTTCATCTCTGGAAAATAAGAATTCCCATCAAATTTACTCACAGTATTTCCTTTTGACTGCACACCGGTTATTCAGTCCAATTTGAAGTTTGTGACAACAATTTTCTAGAAGTCAAACTGTCATCACTACAAAGGGAATACCATCAATTCCTGTCTTAAATGTTTGGCAAGACAGGTTATTTTGATTTTATTGCCCCCACCCCCCACCCCCCTCCCCTCATCTATATCAGACAAATATTAATGCAATAGATTCAAACAAAACGGAAATTTAAAGCTGACCTGAACAGGCAAGTTGGCCATTGCTTTTACTCCTATTATGTATTATAAGAGCTTAATCGATATCCTATCAAAAGAGAAATACAGCAAGCCTTGTCGTACAGAGCCCTTTGTTGACATAGGTTAGGTTGTCATGGTGACTGGACAGGTGGGGAGAGCTCAAGTTAAATGGATATTGACAGAAATTAAGGTGCATTGATGAGTCTCGAGCCTGTCAGGAATTAAAGGGAGAGGAGGAAAAGGACAGACACACGGTAATGAGAAAAGTATGTACAAAGTCTGGGAGGTGGAGAAGAAAAAGCAAGGCTGCCCATTTAGTTTTAACGCCTCCTATGTTTCCGACTTCCAGAAAACCACAAATACACGAATGGAAGGAGAGAAAACACATTATTTCCCCTCTATCTCTCACTTTATTTACTCCTTTCTTCCAATATACTGTCTGTACCCCTTCCCATATAATAAACCAGGAGTAGTCTGATCCAAACAGATATAATTCTAGTTTATACTGAACTGTCAACAGGAGTCCAGAAAGACAAATAAATACACATCAACATGAATAAACCCGACTTGTTTGGCCTGGTTGATTGGACCAAAAAATATAATGCTTCAGATGTGTTACAGGTGGTGAATCTAACACGTTTGCATTTTCAGGTGGTTACTCTGACATCTGTGCAGAAATGGGAGCAGGACATCCAAAGTAGCTCATTAGAGAGGGGGGGAAAAACAAAGGCCCCTTGTGTCTGAGGTTTAATGCTAAATGCAAAACTGGTGGATGTCTGGTTTTGGTCAAATGCAGCCAGCCCGCTTAGCATTCAAAGCCCAGCTAACCTTCTCTATAAAAGATTAACGAGTCAGGGGCTCCAATGCTTTTAATTGATCTGTGCTGCAACACCGCGCCCTTCTTCTTCACCTCTTCCAAATGTCATCATTGGCAGACATTGTCCAACTGTGCCGAGACTTTCAACTCAAGACTGCTTTCCATAATAGAGAGAGAGAGAGAGAGAGGAGCCCACACACATACACACACACACACACACTATAGAAGGGGTGACCAATCATTTCTAGCATTTCTCCTGTTAGTGTTGTACAAAGGATAATTATAATTGTATGGTAGCCATAAGAACTTGGTGCTGATTTCTAAACTGAGGTATAATTTGTTTTATACATGTATAAATTTCTCTCTATTTTTCTGCAAATGAAAAATGTAAAGTAATTTGAAATGATAAAGCCAGTAATTTGGGCAAATGTGTAACTTCTGTGTTGGACCAGCTAATAATTACATCCTTCATCTTTGCCAGTCTTATGACCAGACACAAAAACTGTTTGCAATTTCCAATTTAAAAAAATCTATAAATCAGTTTCACTGCAGTGTGCTTAATTTATAAAAACTCTTTTTTTGCTGTTTGGTAAAATGTTATCAATTTGCTGCATTTCTAGTGGTTTTATATGAATTCTGATTGAACAGTTTCCATGAATTTGAGATGACATGTACATGCAAGATGTCCTCTTCTTCATTTCAGGGTAATTTAGTAGGTCGTAAAAATATAGCAAAGTAATATAAAAGCAAGTGAATGCAAAGGTTTGGACTCAAAGGAGACAATCTGCCCCATAACAGCAGAAAGACGATGCAATTCAGATGCGAGAACCTACAGGGAGAAAAAAAATATTTTCCTCGTATGTTTTCCAGGTTAACAATTCTGAATTTAGAAATTAATGCTTTTCCCCCTAGAATTGACATTAGCATTAATCATTACAGCATTAGAAACTGGCAAAATAACCTTTATTCTGCAGTTATTTTTAGAAGGAACTTTTAATCAGGAGATGATTAACATATTTGAGGAGAGGCCATTAAGGTCTGTATGTCCAATTAAGTAATTAAACATTAAACCAGCTGAAAAACAAAGGCCAGAGGACTCCTTAGCCCTTACGACAAAAAAGTGACTCAATATATTTTTGAAAGCTACTGTAGGCTGATATTTGTAACTATGACCATGTATAGTGTATATATATATATATATATATATATATATATATATATATATATATATATACTGTATATACAGTGCTCTCCACAATTATTTGCTCTAACCATTAGGGTTATGAAAAAATCAACTTTTGGTGAATTAGCTTAATCTCACACTGAAAAAATGAGAAAAATACAACCTTTAATTGAAGTTAATCTATTCTGAGAAAAAAAATCCCTCATCAAGAAATTATTATTTTTAACAAAATCACATGTGCCACAATTATTGGCACCCCTAGAAATTTTTATGAACAAAATGTAAGTGAAGCATTTTTTCCATTTATATTTTACTTTTTAAAGTTGATCAGAGTGTTTATGAACTTTCAAGCAGTAATCCATGACTTCCTGTTTCACTGGGGTATAAATATGAGGTGACACAGAGGCCATGTTCCCTTATTCATACATCAACATGGGAAAGATAAGAGAACACACAAATCAAATGAGGGAAAAGTGTGTTGAGCTTCATAAGTCAGGGAATGGCTATAAAAAAGCTACTCACCTGGAAATGCCGATATCTACCATTAGGGCAATACTTAAAAACTTCAAAGCAACTGTAACTGTTACAAACTTGCCTGGAAGAGGACCCAAGTTTATTCTGGCCCCACGCACAGTGAGGAGGATGGTAAGAAAGGCAAAAAAATTCCCCAAGGATCACTGTTGGAGAATTGCAGAGGAAAGTAGCATTTTGTGGTCATCAAAACTACCATTAGACATCACTTCGATGCCAACAAATTATTTGGAAGGCATGCCAGAAAAAAGCCTTTCCTGTCATTTCACCATAAATGTAAGCGCCTGGAGTTTCCTAAATGCTACTGGAACTTTGACTGGAACCGTGCTCTATGGTCAGATGAAACGAAAATTTAGCTTTTCGGCAACTAACACTCAAGGTGGGTTTGGCATAAAAAGAAGGATGGCTATACGGAAAATAACCTGATCCCCACTGTTAAGCATGGTGGAGGTTCCGTGATGTTGTGGGACTGTTTTTCCTCCAAAGGCCCTGGAAGTCTTGTTAGGGTACATGGCATCATGAACTCCATGAAATACCAGGACATTTTAAATCTGAGTCTGGCTGCCAGGAAACTAAAACTGGGTCGTTGTTGGATCTTCCAGCAGGACAATGATCCAAAACATACGTCCAAATCAACACAAAAATAGTTAACTGAACACAAAATTAAGCTTCTGCCATGGCCATCTCAGTCCCCTGACCTAAGCCCAATTGAAAACCTCTGGGCTGAGCTGAAGAGGAGAGTGCACAAGAGAGGACCTAGGACTCTGGATGATCTGGAGTGATTCTGTAAAGAGGAATGGACTCAGATTCCTTGCTCTGTATTCTCCAACCTTTTTAGATGTTACAGGAGAAGACTCCATGCTTTTTTATATCTGGTCGCATATCCTTTGCATGCCATGACTTCCTGAAGTCTGTGACCCAACAATATCAAAAGACTCAAAATACATTGTCTGCCTGTTTTGGGGGACCAAAAGTAATTGTATAATTTGCTGCTCAGCTGTTCCTTGGCCAGCTGTGTGTTGTTCCATCATTATTTCATGCAGAAGAAAGCTCACAAAAGATCTAGAGTTCATTCTAGGTGTGGAATTTGCATTTGGATTCTGTTGCTGTTGTCTCTCAACATGAAGATCAGAGAAGTGTCAATGCCTGTAGAGCAAGATCAGAAAAGATCTGAGATATTGCTAAAACATTAGGTATGTCAAAACCGACTGTTTGACAGAATACTTCCAATTGTGAAGAAAAACCCCTTTTCAACTGTCGAACAGAATGAGAACACTCCAAGATGCAGGTATAGAAAGATTAAAATAAAGAGAAGACACCAGCATAACCTCAGAGTGTTCACTGCAAGATTAAAACACTGGTAAGCCTCAAGAACAGAATGGCGAGGTTAGAGTTGGCTAAAAAGTACATTTTAAAAACTGTAGTCTTCGGGAACAAACTTTTATGAACAGATGAGTGAGTATTAACCTGTACCTGTAAAGTGATTGAAAGATAAAAGTGTGGAGAAAGAAAGGAACTGCTCATGATCCAAAGCAACCCCATCTTTGAAACATAGCTCCATTGAGATTGTATAGTAGCTACTAGCCTACGGGCAAGAAACATGTAAAAAATGTCAAGTGAAGATAAAATAAAAATCACATCTTTAGCAACATGCATTGTTGTATATGGATGTTAACAGTAATTGGGCAGTGTTATAACGATTAACGTGTTATAATGTTATAACGATTAAAAGGGCGGCAGTGTAGTATAATGGTTAAGGAACTGGACTTGTAACCGAAAGGTTGCAGGTTCGATTCAAAGGTAGGACACTGCCGTTGTACCCTTGAGCAAGGTACTTAACCTGACTTGCTTCAGTATATATCCAGCTGTATGAATGGATAAATGTCATAAGAAGTTGTGTAAGTCGCTCTGGATAAGAGTGTCTGCTAAAATGCCTGTAATGTAATGTAATGTAACTGAAATCTTTTGAAATAGTTTTGAAGTCATTGGCGCCCCAACATAGACCCCTCCTTCATAATGTATGCATTCATATACTGCTACGTCACTTTTAAAAGTGTCTGCTATGAAAAAAGCATCTGATGATTGAGATTGACATAAGCTACAACATCAAGCTCCCACAATCATTAAAAAACTGATTACAGAAGCTGTAATCGTTCATGCAGGCAGACATTACACCAGGTTGAGAAAATTTACAGAACGTGTTTGGCTAATGTTATTCTGAACATTAATTTAGAACTGGAATGTAAAGACGGAATTTGTGTGGAATAAATAGCCTAACAAAATAAAAAGCATAGCTAGCTAATACCATTGTAAAGTAAATGACTTTTTCATGAAGATATTTGTATACAAATATGATTTATTTTCTGAAATACAATGTAATATTACATCGTTATATTACTTTGATTCAGAAGGTACCCATCTTCAGCCACCTAGTTACCTAACGTAGCTTGCTGCATAGCTAGATGTAACGTAGCCTAAGTTACTTACACGTCCAACAGAAAACATTAACTCTGTGCCACTTTTCATTCCCTTGCTAAACTTTAGCTGTCTCCATTGTAAAAGAAATATCCTAGGTTGACTCCGCTTCTTGGACATTTGTTGAACTTGTTGCTTCGCCGTACCACCTCTTCTTCACTTCCGCCATTGCAGTAGCTAGCTGGCAATGACAACAAAAGCCTGATCCCTCACCATAGGCTCTATAGCCACACCCACCCCTCCCCACACAGAAAAGAGCGGCACGCCCAGAAATGTCCCGAAAACATCTTAGAATAATAAATAAAGGCAGAGGAGCAATTTGTTTTTCACTGCATAGTGCACCTTTAACTGTCATTTGTCCAGCTTTCCTTCACCATACATTCTCTATGACAATGGAAAGCAGGGCAAAATAAACTAACATAATCAGAAAAAAATAATATTATTTTTATCCTAATATTTTCTCTCTCTCTCTCGCTCTCGCTCTCTCTCTCTCTCTGTCTCTCTGTCTCTCCATCTACTCCCTCTATCCCCCCCTGGCCTTCGGGAAGCTCCGCGATAAAATCTGTGTTGGTATTTTGTGGGTCAGTGCGATTTAACCTGCCACTTTTCAGTTCTGACACTTAATCTATTCTCATAAATCATACAGAAGCCCTATTATTCTCTAATTATCCCACCCTAATCACACACACCTCTCTCTCTCCCTCTCTCTATCTGTTTCTCCCTCCCTACCTCTCTTGCTCACACACACACGCACACACACACACACACGCCAGGTTCGGAATACCAAATGGGGCCACAGACTAAAATATGAATGCAGGACAGCGGCATTAGCCTGTCTCCTTCCCTGGTGACTGATGTGCAGTGATGACTGAGCCCACTGACAGAGGTAGCCCAGGGATCAGCCAATGAGGGCACTGCCATCAGAGAGAACCGACACACTTTCCACTGCCGCCTTAAACTTCCAAGCGTAAAAAAAGCCATTTATTTGTTTGCTTGTTGTGTCAGTGCAGATGCGTTCAGTTCTTTGAATCTTTTGTGTTTTCCTCTGACAAAAATGTGAAGGCCATGAAAAACTTATAAGGAGCAAGAAGATCACTTTAGAAGAATGCTATTGTACTGTAGCCTTCTCTAGTCAGTATAGCTGAAATCAAATTGTCAAGATCAATTCTACCACATACTGCATAATCACAGCCTGATCATTATGCCGACTGTGCTGTACTCATACGTACCTCAGAGTGCCTTGGCTACTTTTTTTTTTACATTACTCAAATTCAGCCAGTGCTGTTTTCTTTTTAATATTTACTCATTTCTTGAATTACATTTTTTGCATTGTAATCTATTCGCAGACCGATAATTACAGTATATTGTACTATTTGCTTACATGGCAGTCAGCTACATAGTTCAATTTGAATCTGGAGAAATGGAGGCAAAAATAGTCTGAGACCCACAGGACCAACAATCGGTGTTTGAACCTTTGAAATTAGGAAAAATATTAACGGGAACGATCTTCTTCTGAGATATTTCTATGGGAAAAAAGTAATTGCCAGTTCCTGTTTTCCTGGGACACAGACAGTTTTCAAGGATGGGTTTTTTTCCCTTCTGAAGCTGCCGAATGAGGAATGATGCAACCCAGAAGTAATACTTTTTTCTCTTTTTTTTCAATTTCACAACGATTGGTATTTGGATTTGAATTGCTTATGTTAATTTTTTTTCCGCATAAGCAGCAGGACCTGTTTTCCCAGTGAGTATGAGAAAAAGGAGAAACTTGTCAGAACTGACATCAGTCAGTTTTGGAAATAGAGGTTTGCAGCAGCACCTTCGCATTCTAAGCCACTGTTATTGCAGCATGATGGCACTGTGGGTAATGTTGCCGCCTTATAGCTCCAGGGCCAGAGGTTTGAATGTCTCTGTCTGTGAGATAATCTGCTCTGCCTCTCTCTGTGATGAACGTCTCTTCTCTCCTGGGTATGGTCCTGCCCTGGCCCGTCACGCTTGCTGGTGTTTGGCAAAAATAAACTCTTACAGGATTTAAAAAAAACCTATTGATAATGGAGAATTGTGGTCTCTCATCATTGTGGTCTCTCATTCTTAAACTGCTTAATACTAGGTGATGAGATTACTTTAGCTTAAAAAAATATTATTCATTAGGGTGAAGTATTATATTTTATTGGCAGTTGATTTATAATTATAACCTGATACATTTTATAAATTATCATCAATGTGTCAGTAGTAGTAGCAGTAGCAGCAACAGTAGTAGTATTGTAGTACTGGTATTAGTAGTGGTAGTAACAGCAAAGCTGTGTAGAGTAATCGTTATACATGACAGACTAGCAAAGTAATATCTGCTGTAACAAAAATATGAGTACGTACATTTAGCTCATGTTCAAATGGAAATTCTTTTAGAAATTACTGTTTTCTTTTCATTTATTTATTTTTGACATTTCTACATTGTTTCATATTAATAGTCTTTTGTTCTCTGTAAAGTTCCTTCTCATTATTAGTACATATTAATACAAGTTTGCAGTATTTTCTCATGGGTCCAGTACACAACACGTATCTTAGCAACCAGCAGAGCTACAGAAGAAGATCAGATGAACCACTTATTAACCTGTTGCTATGACTACAGTGCAAGGCAATAACTCACATGAGAATTTAACCCTTTATGAAAAGTCCTGCACATTCTTAACATTAGCTAGACAGAACTTAAAAATGTCATGACAGACTCTGTCAAGGGCAAGATGATAAATGAGTTTTCTTTTGTATAAGCCGAATATGAATGGTTGTGACTGAAATGTTGCTAGTGAATCATTACCATAGATGAGCCTTCATAAGACAAAGAGAAACACACACACACACACACACACATACACACACAGTATTATGTATATACGTATATACATACATACATACATACATTTGAAAAAACTATTTATCTCACAATCTTCTGTCATGAATGGATGTAGATGTTTTAATTTTTTTCGTTAGAGAGAAAAATGGAACACTGACAAATGCTTTCCGCATACAACGTAAAGCGAGGGCGCGAGCTGATTTGAATTGATGTTATTCCAGCAAAAATCAGTGCATTTTTTAACAGCTGCAATTAACGGCCAACACGTCAATTCATCACAAGATTTGCATGCAGTAATCGTGGTGGCACCCGCTACTGATGCATTTTTATTACATTTCAATTATGAATTGAAACCAATTAGGGAAGTCATTCTATCCGGCCCAAAAGGGGCCTTTTTGCCTCTTTTATGCCACAGGAATACTAATGGGAATAAGAGGGAAACACTCTGTATGTGCTTTATTTCCTACAGTAATATATATGTGCTGTAAAGTTCTGTCCAAAAACAATGACAATGAGTATAAGCCTTATACAAATATACAATTCTGATATTTACGTATTACTACGATGTATTACTATTTATATCATGTATGGCTACATTAATATAAATGGTAATAAAATTATGTATATCTATTTTTACTGATGTGGTAATGTGCTCTTGCCAAGGCTTTTTGTTCTTAACAACAGGTTATGGGGTTGAAAGTCAAGTGAGGTCAATGATATGCTAATATATAACATGTGCAAAATATAAGGTAAAATAGGAATCATTTTGCAGGTTCTTTGTGTTTATGTTTGTGACACTGCAAGTATGTGTCCTGCCTTAATAAAGGTGTACCGAAATGCAGATTCCCACGCTTCAGTATTTCCTGAGGTCAATCCCTGAAATCAACACCTCCCACAATTCCACCTCCCGCTGTTGAGTAAGATCTGTACGTATAGACAGGACTTCTACATAAATAAATAGCTTAGGTTCTATGTTTACCAATGCGATTCGGTCATTTCTGACCCCTTTCTTTTTATTACAATCAGTAGCGTACGACCTCCACAGTGCTCAACAGTGCTTCAGATGGTCTGGTTCACATGACTTAGTGTGAAACATCACCCAGCTGGAGCGCCACTGGAGTGCCCTTCGCACCGTTCAATCACAATTTTGTCAGAGTCATAACAAAATTCTGCCACTTAAATAAATAAATAAATCGATAAATAAATAGTCAGTGTCGTCCATTAGCTCCATAGACAGCAGCTAATCGTAGAAAACGCCGGAAAGCTGTGTAGCGGTAAAGATTGCCTGCTGACTAAAGGATCTTGGGCTTTTGTGTTCTGGAAGAACTGAGAGAGATGAGCTTTGAGATCAGCCGAGTTTATAGAATGTGTGTGCATTGTAATACTGCCCCCTAGAGCACAAAGTCATGGAGAAAAAGCTGAAAGAAAGTGATTCTGTTCCAAAATGTAGTCTACCCTTAACAGGAGATTGGCATTAACCTTTTCAAGGAACATCAATCTTTTTCCTTTATTTTACAGTCACTGTAAGGCAGGACTGTATTTGTAACAACAACAAGAAAAAGACTACAACATTAAAGAGACTGCAAACCATCCACACTGCCGTCCAGTCTATGGGCTCAGAGGTTCCACAATCAAAACTGAAGTTCCACTTTGAACGTGAAACAGAATCCCCACGGTCAGCGCTGTCCTTAAGTCCCAGCGGCGTAATATATTGTCCTCTCAGCATCCAGCCCTTTAGCAAACGGGTTTGAAATGCGGTCGTTCATCAGTAACGACAGCTGCCTGCTTGCCGGGACGGCAGTGTGCTCGGGACAGCAGGTCCTTTCAGGATGCTGCGTTCCGCCGCCGAGGCCGGAACGTCTCCGGGTTCCGCGCTCGCTTTCGGGGGGGGGGGGACTCGCGCCCGCGCCCGGTCCGTTCACCTATGGCCAGGTGAATCGGGTAGGACGAGGCGCTCTCCGCCATATTTATAGAACTCCTTTGTGCTCTGAGGGGCCCACGTGACGACGGCCGGCCGGGGGGCCAGGGAGAAGCGGAGAAAAGGAGGCAGAAACCCCTGACAACAATAACTTTATCGATCGCTCTGTTCATTAAAACCCCCTGCCCCGCCCGCAGTGCCCGCCACACAAAGGGGCTCGCGGAGGCTGGCAAAGTCACATTGCTTCGCCTTTATTAAGATTCTGCCAGGCCGTGCCCTGCTGTCACAGTGATTCACAGATTGAGGGAGGGACACTTTTCATTCCGACAGGCCTTTTGTGATAAAGATACAGCCTCAGTGCCTTTATCAAATAAAAGGTGCTCAGGTGCTTTTTCCCCACTTCTCATCTCCTCTCTATGTTATCAGATGCATTCCCACCCCCCCCCCCCAAGGCCCCCTTGTCCTCCTTTTCATATCACGGTTATTATATTTCTTTTTTTAAGCCCCTCTGCTCCGTGGCATCATGAAGGACCCCGTGGCCTCCCACGTAGCTGTACTGGAGAGCGGGGTCCGTATCTCAGCAACGCACCTAGCAACCGCTCCTCGTAACCATGTATTATAACCTGTTGCCAAGGGAGACACAGAGATGGAGCATTGATTTTCTGAAATAAGATGTAAAAAAAAAAACATTTAATATGCCTGGAACCATTGTGTATGCGTTGGTATATAAAAATATATATTTATTTATTTACTTATCTAGTCATTCATTCACCAGTCTCTGGGGTTGGTTTTTCCATTGCCACTTTTTGTTGTATATGCCATTTTTTTTCTTTCATTTATTTGATGCGGACTAAAATGGAGCTTACATTTTTTTTTTGGAACCAAGGCCTTTTTTTTTCTTTTTGCTGAGTCAAAGCACTGACTGTTTCCTGTTGGTCTTTAGCACAGCGACGCACATGACCTCAATATGACATTTTAAAGCTCCCTCTCTAACCCCAGATACCTTGGAAAATGAAGACAATCCATAACAAAGGTAACCTATACTGATTTCCTTGTTCTTTATTATTGCATTTATACGGGGAGAGCAATTCACAAGCAGCAATTCACTATGTCGTTTGGGTCAAATTGATGAAGGTGATTCTTTCATGGGGTGAAGGTTCAATCCTACCGTAAATTTTGCAGGTGTATAAACTGAAGTAGCTAAGACAACAAGCCCCGAGTATCGTAGCCCCAAGTACAGAAATCAATTAGTAAATGGTGTGTAGATAATCTGTTGAGTGGCTCACTTGGTAAATTATTCCAATGGCTGCTAGACCATAGCAGGTAATTATTAAAAAAACACGCTGTATTCTAGATAGTTCAGTGGTGTTGGTTTTGAATGTTTGTCCGAAAATCCATATCCTGTGAATCTCATACACACACACAAACACAAACACGCGCACAAGCATACACGCATACGCACACACACACTACAGAAGGGAGCCCCAATAATTTTTTGTATTTCTCCGCTGTTAGTGTTGTACAAAGGATAATTATAATAGTATGGTAGCCGTAATAACTTGGTGTTGATTTCTAAATTGAAGTATTAATTTTTTTTACATATATATATATATGTAAAAAAAAAATACTTCAATTGTGTATAGGGCAGCTTGTGTATATTGTATCCCAACATTTCAGATTACTAAAAATTTCGAATTCACAGCAAAATAGAGAGTATACATATATATTTAGTATTTAGACATTTTTAGTAATCTGAAATGTTGGGATACAATATACACAAGCTGACCTATACACAATCTGACACCTGTGCATGTGAGAACCCTCAAGCCTGTTTTTCCCCCAGATCTCAAACGATCGCCTGCCACAGTAGACACGCTGCCAACCACCCCCCTCCCCCCTCCCACCCAACCCCCTACTCATAATGTTCCTGTGCAGCCCCGGCAAACCACTGCCTGATAACTGCGCTCGAGTAATGTGCCCTGTTCTGTCTCACCCTCACTTCATTCACAGCCACAAATCTATTCATCATACTCAGAGAATGAGCCGTGCTGTTGACATGCACACTTTTTGGAGGGGGTGGGAACTTGGAACAATGGAACAGCGGTGATACGATGACATACTTTTTTGGGCTCTTTCCTTTCCGCGGGCTCGGATTTCATTAGCTCGGGACGGGAATCTTTCCCTCCTGATTCGAGAAAAGCAGCGTGTTCCAGTGTTGCATCTGTTTGTCTCCACAGAATTATGTGCTTGTTGACTGACATTGAAACTTACCTGGAAATTAGGCCAGACCAGTGTCACACAGTACGTAAATATTTAAAGTGATGTTTTTCACCTGGTTTCACAGTGTCATGACATTAATCAGCGCAATCACAATCGTAAGCTTTGACATGAGCCATATTGCTCTACTATCCTTTAACATTAATACAATTGCTTACGGTGTTCACAAGTAATATTTTCCCAGAAGGATATGTGTCACAATTATTCGCACCCCATCCATTGGATTATAAGTCTAATATTGAACTTCGATTAGAACGAGGTGTTACGGTCAGACCAAAATTACGCTTTTTGGCCATGCACACCTGTGATGTTATGGGTCTGATTTGCATCTACTGTATTGGGAGTGCTGTTAAAGTCAATTGAATCATGAACTCTAGCAAGTACCAAGACATTTTGCCCAAAATAATCTACCAAGAAATGGTTAACTGACCACAAATTTACTGTTTCGCAACGGCGATATCTGTCTCCAAACAGTTGTGGTTTGAATCAATCAGGGCGGTCCACAAGCGCAGACCAAGGGATCTTGAAAACTGCATGGAGGAATGGTCAAAGATCCCCCTAATATTTTCGCCAATGAAATACTGTAGAAGATGACTCGGTAGTTTTATCCTTGCAAAGAGACGGTGCACAAAGTGTGAGTAATGGCGATACATCACTTTAGAAAAAAAAATACTTTTTCTCTGAGCTATTACAAAATCTTTTTCTCTGAGCTATTGCATTAGTATAAAAAATATATTTTTTGACCATGCAATATAGCTCATTGCCTGCATTATTTATTTGACACTTCTTTGCTCATTTCTATCAAGGGTGTGAATAATTTTTGACTTTTAGAATTTTAGAATTCTAAAGAAATTATCACCTTTGTGTTTGTTCTTGGCTGAGCGCCTAATATTACATCTTAACGTACAAGCTTTCAGAATTTTCGTCGAGAGTTTCTCTTTTTTTTTATCAATGATGACGGATTGTGTGAGGATACTTATTTTAATGGGGTGAGAGGTACAGTGCAGTGCGGAGATGTTCGAGAGCTGGAAGTGACAGCCTGGTTAGTGTTGTAGGGAATCGACTGAAATCTGAGAGACAAAGACGCTGGTAAACAGGCAGAAGCCAACAGTATTGTCTCCTATGCAGCTTGAACCATGCCCTCCAGATATTCACTGCACTGTGGGCTCACTCGGTTTATTGCTCACGGTTGATAGTTTTATTAGGTCTGATTTCATGCCATTTTGCTCCCTCCCATTGTGTTTATTGTAACATTATCTCTTACACCTCCATGTTAGGCGGGAACATTTTTCTGGGCTGCTAGGTTACAGCTGCTCGGGTGGTGAGACTCTCGCACAAATTTCACGTTTTGAATAATTTGCCATCAGCAGTGTGTGCAATGTGATCACCTTAAAGGAGAGATTTGAGAAGCCGAAGAGCCTGGAGAGCCATTTTTATTTGAGAATATAGCATTTTTATACAGAATAATTATACGGAATCGGAGACGGGGACCAGTGATGTAGCCAGGAATTCAATTCGGGGATGGACAGCTGAGCACAAAGAAATAGTGTCTACATGGGCTGCAGTGACAGGAACCTTTGAAAAAGCACTAATAAGTTTTGGGGGGGGGGGGGGGGGGGGGGGGGGGCGGGGGTTAAGGGTTTCAGACAAACCCTCTGGTTTGAGGGGGGTGTTACGCGCATCTATCAATGAAATGCGTAACATTAATGCCTTTTTGTGCACAACAAATGACTAATGCTTTTCTGAAAAACCGTTCCAAATATGTCTTCCAACTAATTTCACCTTGATTGGAGTTTTGTGTGTGTGT
The DNA here is from genome assembly GCA_029718625.1 of Synaphobranchus kaupii. Taxonomy (NCBI): domain Eukaryota; kingdom Metazoa; phylum Chordata; class Actinopteri; order Anguilliformes; family Synaphobranchidae; genus Synaphobranchus; species Synaphobranchus kaupii. The sequence continues at coordinate 32,429,386 of CM056391.1, read as the reverse complement.
GGGGGGAGGGGTTGGGGGTCTCAGGGAGTGGGCTATATTGTCACTGTAATGTGAAATTACACTTCTTACAGGCACAAAACCCTCAACGTAAATCTAGGTGATAAGGCTTCAAAATGTGACACCTTGAAAGCACCAATATAACAATATTAGACCTTTTCCCACAGAGAGCATTATGGTGACGCACATTAAATCTTATTTTGTACAACGGCGCCCTCTGGTGGCTATGTGAGACATGGACGGTTTTGAGGTCATAAAGGTAGGATCTGGCTGTCCTTTTAAATCCAAGTGTTCTTGTATTTTAATTACAAGCTATTGGAGAGAAATTTTGCATTTTTTGAGCTGGCAACAAGGGATGCTCTGGTGCTTATGCGTGAAGCTGCATTATTAAAAACAAAAATGCAGTTAGATTATTTGGCACAGTAGTCAAACAAAGGTCCATAACTGAAATTACATCTTTGTTTTCAGACAAATTACAAAACGAAATTAGACGTTTTTAAAACACTTCAAAAAGAAAATATCAAAAGTTCAAAATTCAGCTCAATTTGCTTTGATCACACATCAACCCGGCATGTGTTCAACTGCCATGATATCAGGTGGGGTAATAAAGATCGCAGCACAGAATGTGCTAATTGCCTAATTGTTCACTATATCAAGCAGCATCTCATTTCATATAAAAAGACTCGGCTAAGAGACATTTTGCGAAAGTTTTAGAGAGAGGACAATCGATGGAGCAGGTTAATGAGAGAGTAAGAACTGGAGTAAGATTGTGACGGGGTAGAGTTGATGGATGCATACAGTAGCAACACCTTGTGTTCTATACACGCAAGGTCATTCAGCATTGTTTGCTGGTCTACTGTATACTGTATTGTTACTGTGGAGTAAGGAAGTTTTTCCTCAACTTGTCTTGTCATTCTCTTGTTGTAATTGCATGTTTTTCACATTGAGAATAGAAAGAAAAACAGCAGCTCCTGACTGAGAAATGTACTAGAAAATTATATTGTAGATGTGCTCCGAACAAGGCCATCCGTCTGCAAATACATTTGAGAAAAAGAAAAAAAAACATCCAGGACAACTAAATATTCCACAATATCGAACCCAGCAGTTTATCTATTATCAATGTATACTGCAATTTTAATGTGTTACAAGATTTATGCATGTAAACATTTCTCATATATGATGTACGATGAATAAACCTGCTCACCAAATTTCATTCTTCACTGTGAGTTGTAATGGTTTTGTTTTTGTACTCTCCTGTGTGCAGCTGAGTATATGATCAAATACATTGCAGTGTGTATAGTTGTGATGCAGATATTAGATTTATACAAAGATATTAGCTTAAAATAACAATATTTGATGTTGCAGTGTTCCATTCGTTTTGAAAAGTGAACGTCTCTTTCTGTGGCTGTGACAGCATGTAGGTTTATTTTTGGCTACAAAAAGCTGTATGACATGAGAAGAAGGTAGCTGGAAATTTTAACTCTATAGTATAGACGTACCAACAATAACATTGCTATAACATTTTTAAATGATACTGAGTAAAACTTTAAAATATAAATTTGGCTTTATTTTCTTCATGGACTCTCATTGGATCTCTTAATGTCGTTGCTTGTGCAAGTGTCTTCCACAAGAGGGCATCCTAGACCATACATGTCTGCACGGTAGCGCTAAAGCAACGTGGAAGACAACTTTACTCAATGAAGAAGGAACCCGATAAACCCAAACCTGAAAGCTCAGTACCAATGTATGGATTTTATAGTTTTACACGTATCCACAACTAGCCAATAACATCCATAGACGAGGTAACTAAGTAACCCCTTGAATAGGTATTGTATTAAGCAATCGTACTTTTACAAGATGTTAATAATATTAATATGAACGCCGACGAACTTTCGTATATTATCTTAAAAACAGCAGAAACTATTTGTAGCGACCTATTTTTATACAGTGTATGGTAGCGACGCGTGTATCCACGGTGTTTCCTGGTGAGCAAGATCAGCTTCCGGAGACAACTGAGTAATCATTGCTTTTGTAACGTTTGAATGGAATATCACTGGTATTTTAATTAAGACAACCATTTTCACTACTTGATGGACTTGATGCAACAAAATTGTAAGCCTATCACTATATTCTGTAGCCTATTCTTAATACTATATATCTCACATTATCCATGCTGCATTCAGACATTTCATGCTGATTCTGGCCAAATTGACTACAGTAAGCACCAAGTTACTCATGAGTCATGGCTATTGACTTCAGTGTCCGTGGCCCACCCTGAAAAGATTCACTGTGCATTGCTTTTACCTAAATCTCTTCATACTCTGTCACCACCACCAAAGTCTGCCCAGTGTCTGCCAGGAGTAGATGGCCACTCCTCTCAGTTGGGATCAACACAGGGTTTCATATTATTTCCTTGAGTTTATCCTTAACAGTCACACTTGACCTGCTATTGAGGGCCTAGGCCTGGAATGTCTGTAAAGTGCTATGAGACATTGGTTCTTTGTGAAAAGTACTATACAAATTAAACTTAATTGAATAGAACTGAATTCTGATAGCTGGGCCTAACATTGTCCAGTGAATCGTTGGTGTTTCTTGATGGAAAATCATCACCAAGGTCAGGAATACATCCATTTTACCTGGGACAATTTTGAGCACAGGGTAGAAAAAAACAACAACAAAATGGCTTATCGTCCCATTAGAATTCAAGTCAGGTACTGTCTATTAGTTAGCTGAGAACAATGAAAACCTCTGAAGTGTGGTAAGTTGGTAAATATTTTGGAGCTAAGGGAAGGAGGCTTTAATAAAGGGTAGCATGGAAATGATGGATAAGTGGAACATGTGCTGAAGAGGCAGCCTTATGAAGCAGCTAATTGATCAATTAGGGTAAACACAGGCTGCACTGAGTGGAGGAGGAGGAGCAGGAGGAAAGATAGTTTTTACTCTCGTGATTCAACTGTGTAAATCTGAGATTCTAAATCGGAACAATAGTGTTTCAGAACTGGAGCACTTTTCTCTGCGTAGACCCGAGTACTCAAGAACATGGTGCTCGGCCAGGTCTTGTGTGTGTGTGTGTGCGTGTGTGTGTGTGTGTGTGTGTGTGTGTGTGTGTGTGTGTGTGTGTGTGTGTGTGTGTGTGTGTGTGTGTGTGTGTGTGTGTGTGTGTGTGTGTGTGTGTGTGTGTGTGTGTGTGTGTGTGTGTGATAGAAAATTGTGGACTATGTGTTGTCACCTCGAGCAGAGAACGGGCCCGTGACGCTGCATTGGAATGGAGACGAGCTGAACAAAGCCGGCTCCTGAGCTGTCAGTCACCGGGGGGGGCAGGTCTCCGCCCCCTCCTCTCTGCGCTCCGTTAATCTGAATAAATCATGCTAATTGCCTCCTTACCATGCGCAGGAGCGCTGGCCCGCATCCCGCCCTGCTCCGCCAGCCTCGCCAGGGGACGCCACACAATGCCGCCTGTCGCCAAGACACTCCGCCTGACAACCGCCGTAGACAAGCGTCTGTACAGAGGTAGGTGAGGACCTGAAACAGGAGTATCTGCTGAGAGTGCGTGCTTCATGAGTGCTCCTGCAGAGTGGAGAGTGTGGACATGGTCTGACTGCCACCAGTGTGCAACACCATTTCAGTCATGAAGGCAATGTGCTACGACATTTTAAACTTTTATCCTCCTCTTAAGTAAAAAATAAATTCAGGGTGGATCTTTTCTGAATGTAGTAACTGAATTCTTAAAATCTTTACACTTCTGTTGAAGGGCTGAAATAAGAGCAAAATCCATTTCCATTTGACATGTTCTAACTCCTAAGGAGACACGCGGTTGTTGTCCCAGTCCCAGCATGATTTTAATTGTATCTACAACCCAGAACCATGCCCCGAGCGTGACATAGACCCATTTGACACAGAAAAATGTGTCAGTTTCACAATGTGTTTGGCTTTTTTGTGTGACATGTACGCATTTTCTTTTATGCCTTAGCCTACACTTGACACGGAAATGCCTGGTTGTCATGGCTAAGTCACTAATCAGCATTCAAGTAGCACTTTGCTGAACCTAACCACCAAAGTAAGACCTGGAGTAAAACTAAGGAAAAGTCATAGGGCCCTATCTTACACCCGGCGCTAAGCGGCATTAACCGAAACACAAGTGCATTTGCTAGTTTCAGACTGGCACAGTGGTCATTTTAACGTCCAGCGCTCACATTCTTTAGCTAGCAAGTGAACTTGCACCCATAGCAAGTGAACTGGGCGGGTTGGTCTTAAGATGAGGTGTGGCCAGGATATATTTTGGTGTATTGCCATCTTGAGGCAGCATTAAGCGCTTGCGTTAAAATCACCACAACGTCTTAAGTCATGCCGCAGTTGATTCAATGTTATTTTAACTGCGCAATATGAAGATGCAATATGTAATATGTGTCTACATAGACATGTGCACAACGCGCGAACACCCTCCTGTCTGTTACACACACAGGGCGCGCACAAACATGCATTAAAATATAAAGATTACATTGTGAAATGCAGATTCATATTTTTCCACAAAATAAAACATTTTCCCTCCCGGAATAGACGCACATTGTCCCTGGAATCACAGGAAAATGGGCTTGTTTTAAGGCATTAAGCTACCAGTAAAAACGCATTGGTCATATTTCCATAAGCAGGACAATATAAGACAAGGGAAAATATGTGTAAACCTATGGGTTCCCAACCTGACAGCCTTAGTGTATTTATTGTCATCATTAAGGCAAAAGAACAGTATTTATGTTATTAATCAATATTAGAAAGCATCGCCCTCTCTAGTTGTACTGAAGGCCACTAAAACAGCAGAGGGCTAGACCAGACTGTTTACAAGCTTCATCTTGCCACAGTCCCAGACAATAAACTGCACAAAATGCACCGTATCTACACGCTAAAAGTGTGGCATCGTGTTCCGATATTAGTAGTAGGCTATAAATAAACATTCAGCATTTTTTCTTTGCTCAGCCTACTGTAGGCTACTATGTACCTACAATACCCAATATACTTTCGGTTTATATAGACACCTAATTTTTTTCAGACAAAATCGCCTGAATATGTTTAAGAAACCAAATATCCTACCTGCATGAAGTTACAACTAAAGAGTTTATCTTATTCCATTTCGCCAATGTCCAGAAGGCCTACAGTTTCATTTCCACAGCGAGTAGCCTACCTACGTATAGCAGCTGGCGGCTGTAATACTTTGCTATTGTAAAAACGCACTGACTTTTTAAATAAATATGGTTAAGCGAGTTATCGTTTGAATACACGGATTTTAAACACGTCTGTGCCTCGGTTACGAATGTTTCGTAAATGTGTCTACTCCACAGAAGAAGAAAAAAAGGCTAATTTCGGACAACAGAAGAAGAAAAGAACATAACAGCACTAGTGTAAGCTAATGGAAAATATTTTTCTGTTTTCCGTTATTATATTTCTGGGAAATGGGAAATAGTTTGGTTGGGAATTGCCGAGATCCCATGGTGTTACAACCCATGGTGTTACACCGAATAATATTGATCCATATAGGCTACTCCTTGCTCGCACACTTTAACCTTGCGCACTCGCCAGCTGTAAACCGCTCTTTTTGCAGTCTTATTAAATCCGCCATTATATTAGCAATCCACCAAGGTGCAAACGCAGGTGGCTTTTAAAGGGAATGGGAGATGACACTCTGATTGGCTTATTGCGTGTGTAGTTAATGGTTACACAGGGACATTTTGTGACTTTTGGCTTTCTGATCATGAGACTGGGCCCCCATGCGGAGTCATTCACAATTAACACTCCTGATCAACTGAGGCACAATGGAGAGTCTGTCCCCTTCTTCATGTCACTCTGAGATGAACACAGACTGCTTGATCAATCAGGCAATGGGTTGGGCAGGAACCCCCCCCCCCCTCTTTTGAGAAGGTGAGAGAGGACCCCAATTTAACACAGACACACACACCCTGGGGTGATTGGAAATGGCTGATCCATCTGTATTTATTGATGGAAAATGAAATGAGGAAATGAGCCAATCTATTGTATGGATGCCATAAAGCCATCAAAGGAATTTTGAGCATAAAAGCCCATGGAACATTACCAACGTAGCACTGGTGGGAAAGACTCAGTCTTACCCCTACCAGACACACCACTGAACCCGGATGGCTCTGGTGGTAAAGACGCTGTCTTACGCCTACCAGACGCACTACTCAAACAAGGACGGACTTCACCGCGTTTCCAAACCCGCATCTCGCCTGATCACAGAGTTGGCCTGCCACCGTCCATGAAATAAACCAAGCTGGTTTATTTTCAACAACTGTTTTGAGGACACGTTTCTACAAACTGTTCCTCTACTGTTTCCCTTGCGGCCGGACCCAAGTGGAGATCTGTACACGACCGGAAACCTGTCGCGACTCGACTTCTGTGAAGAAGTCTCCAGGAGTCCAACCACCTTACGGAATCAGGACTGGCCTCCCTTTGTTACCTTTAAGTATTGAAACACATTTTATTTAGCACTGACATCAATTAATAGGCTAGCATAAAACCTGTAATACCCAGTTGAGGTCATTTTACTGCTGGTTTATATTGTTGTTTGTATTTTGTTTTGCTATGCGCATTTCGGTCGGGAATAGCCAATTTTCCTGACCTTATAGTTTTACACTGTTAAAACTTTAGCTATATTTATGAGACTGATAAAACGAGCTAACCACTAAATATAGTTTAGCGTGTCATTAACCCATAACACAAACTAACCTTTGTTAATGGTAGGACTGTTAGCTTCTATATTTAGCCGTCGCATAATTATCATTTCCTCTGATTAAGTGATTAGGTCATAGAATATATTTGACATCTGAACTTTTCTGTGTCATGTATAATGCATTAAATAAAGTGTGCACGTTTATAAAAAAAATTAAAAAACTGACACACATTTCTGTTTGGACCCAATGGGACTATATCACATGTGGGCACAATACCAGGTAGGGAATTATGATCTTTGTGCCACTCTACCTCTCTCTCCTCTTATACAGCACTTCTAAACATTTCATTGTCATTGTCGCTTTCCCTACGAGTGGTATGCAGTCAATTATTTTGTGTTCATCTAACTCATAACAGACTTTACGTCCAAAAGGGATAAAATATATTCCATTAGCGTAAAGTGTACTCTATCAGAGTTGATTTAATGCTGAAAATGTGTTGTATTACAAGGGCTCCAGAGAGTCACACGGAGAGTAGGTCTTTGGTCACACACATTGAATCTTGCAATTAAATTTTATTCATAGGAGCATGAGCAATGTTCCACTGGGGGATGGGGGGACCCGGTGGGGAGGGGGCGTCTTTGCTAAATTGTGTGTTACCGCAACCCTGAAAGCACACCACGGCAAATAAACATTACCAAAACCGCACTGCGGGATCAGGAGAGCAGCACGTTAGCGACAGACAAGTCAACCGGCCAATCACGGCACGCAGGCTCCGCTATCTCTCGCTGCCACAGCGCAATTACAATATTTGGCTAATTCTGCGCAGCTCGTCCATCACTTAGAGGAGCGCATTTGTATGCAGGGGACAGGTCGGCCCTGCGATAACGTGCAAATAAAATGAGTGGGGTGCCAGGAGAAAGCCCCTGAGTGGAGCTGGAACTCCATAGCTCAAATGTGGCAAGCGGCGAATGTTCTTTGTTGGAAATCATACGCAGTGTTTGACAGATATCGAACATCTGCACAAGAGGACAACCGAGCACGTCATCATATTTATTAAATAGGTCATTACAACTGAATGATGCATGAGTGGATGTCAAAGTTGTACGCTTTGGGTACATGGAGCGCTTCTTCATTTTATAAATAAACTGTTGACTCATTCCTCCCACTATATAGGTTGACTCCTAATTAATGTGTCAAAGTACCAGTTAATGTATTAGAATTTTTTTTGGCATCTCTCTAAACTGTTATTTATGACACTTATTAGAACACCTAACCCAGCAATCAATTCATGTCAAACCGCACATCGGGCCATTTGGGTTGTGACGTGGGATCAAATGTACTGGAACATCCATTCATTCTCTGGCAATTTACATTCAATCGCTCAAACAAATGGCAGAGGGCGCTCTCAGAGGTCTGTGTTATCCGCTACACAAAGTACAACAAAGTCGGGGGGGGTATCTCAACTCGCACATCTCCGGCGATAGCAATCAGGAAGAATCACAGTGGATGACGCTTTCGGAAAAGCAGTGTTTTTTATTTTTTTTATTTTTCATTTTGTTTTTTGTTTTTTTTTAGCCAGACAAAAGTGAGAGACATCTTGGTCTCGTCCGTTCTGCTTCCTCTCCTGACAAATTGTTTCTGTTCGACGCATCTCGGAGCCGGAGACGCGGTGCGTGCATCCATTCCGCCGCAGCTCCCACGGACCAAGATGTTCTTATTCGTTTGTCGTTTTAATATTTTTTTGTGTCGCTTGTTTGATTTTCCTTTTTCTTTTGAAACTGGGGACAGAGACACAATGCCTGAATGGCAGATTTAACTGATCGTAGTTCAATGGGGGTGGATTCTGTCAGACGCCTCATCTGTTTTCTTGTGGTGCACTATTGTTAGCAGAGAGCACCCAATCCTGCCTGCAGCTGGGAAGATCACACCGTGTCAGAATACAATTGTGATTTCTCTCTCTCTCTCTCTCTCTCTCTCTCTCTCTCTCTCTCTCTCTCTATCGGAGAAGACGCACATACACACACATCAGAAACTAATCATTTTGGTGAATACATTGTTTTGGTAATTCTGTCCCAATTTACGCAGAGATATCCAGACAAAAATGTGATATACCGAGTAGAGGGTAGTACTGATTCACTCTTCATGCAAATTAGCTGCTTGTTATAATCTCAATTCCCATATGTGATCATCATACTGTACAAACAAAACATTGTTAAATCATGTAATGGTCTTAGTGAAGCCTTGCGTACTGGGTCCCAAATTCTGGAGATATGACCTCTCTCTCTGTTGTTGGTCTGTTCCTTTATTGGGGAGATTCTCTCTCTCTCTCTCTCTCTCTCTCCAACCCCACCCCCCCCAGAGGGCTGAAGCAGAGGCAGGGTCGGTGACGGAGCGATGAGCGCGTGCCGGACTGGGAGCTGCAGAGCGCATTAACACCACTCCGCTGTGTAACAGCCCCAGAGCGTGGAGAGATAATGCCTCTCTTTCTCTCATTCTCCCCGCTCCTCGCTCATCCTGACAGGCTCCCGCAATGCCCTCGCCATCGCAGCCCCAACTCTCATCACAGGCCGAGTCACCTCGCCCCTTCGGCAAGTACGCGGCGGCTCGCAGAAAATTAAAGTGCCTCCTCTGTTTTCTTCACTCTCTTTCTCTTCCATTTCCTTTCAAAAGTGTGTGTGTGTGTTGGGGGGGTTTGTACCACTTGTTGAGGCTGGTGGTAGCAGCCTAGTGTTACCCCTACACTGCAAAAACCAAAATTTAGCAAGCATTTTACTTAGTCTTAGTTTTATTTCTGTTACCTTTTTGCTATTAATTTCACGTGTCAAGCAAAAAGTTACTTAAAACAAGCTAATATTTTCCACTTTAGAGAAAAAAATAAGTCTCATTACAAGACTAAAACACTTGTTAAGACAGACGTTTTTGCAGCGTAACTTAATGTTCGCCCACATTGCGCTGACGTTTTAAAGCACGCGCTCGTACAGCCGTTTTGGCTGCCTGATGAACACGGAATGGGAATGGGGCTTGTGAAAGAGAGGTTGACGTGCTGACCCCACCTGCTGAAGTCACAGAGTGCATTAATGGCTAGAGTGGCCACTTTAGGCTTTAGACAAGCAGACTGAGAACAAAAGGGGACTCCAGCACCACTTCACAGGCAGAAGCTTTTCCGTATGTTTTTTAGTCTGTCTGTACCCAATGCCATGGAAACAGGTGTCCGTAGCAATGACTCATTTTCAATGAACACTCTGTGTGTGACCATTTCATGGGGAGTCCTGCATACCTGTGGTTTATGCTGTACCCATTATGTCCAACCTCATGAGATATTCTGAACTGTGAGAACAAGGAACAAGCTGAAGCACACACTGGGCCTAGATGCCATTTTGTTTCATGAATCCCCCACTGGCTAATCTCTGATGTCTCTCGCTTTCACACTAGCTTTCCATCCTCATGAGACCCACATCCTTTTTCATCAGGACTATCTCTTTTTTTCAAAGGCACTGTGAACTCAATTACTTAGAGTGAGGGATTGATTTAACGGTCATGAAATTAGAAACTAAATCTATATTCAGAGCTTTAAGCACCCACCCCGCCATCCCCCCCCCCCCCCCGCCCCCATCAGTTTGGTGTCTTAGAGAGAAATGCGGCTTGCCTTTTGCCAGAAAAGAAGACAGACTTGAAAAATTTTAAACAAGCATCCAACTTTGGTTACTTTGACATGAAAGATGTAGGAGCAGCTTGCAGCGAGTGATAAGAGTAGTGGTTCTTTGAGGCCACCCCAGGACCTCTGACCAAACAACACTAGAAACAGCAGGCAGACTTTCATTTTCCTCTTGTTCTTTCCTCCCCACTCTCCCTCTCCCCCCCCCCTCTCTCTTTCACACTTACTCGCTCTCTTGCTCTCTCGCTCACTCTCTTTCTCATACTGATTGTCTTTCCCTCTTCTTCTATCTCTCTCTCTCTATCTTAATTCTTCACTGGCATCATCGTCCAATCAATTCAGCACCCTGACTTCTATTATTCAAAGGAGAATATACGGCAATTAGCCAAGCCTGGCCAAGCGCAGCAGAGCATAGATCAATAGCGCTCATTCTCTGCACTGAGAGGCCACTGCATGGGCAGAAAGATAGATCTTTAATGAAGCTGAAAAATAAAGGCAGATGTAGCGCGGGTGCGAGGGTCACGCTTATTTGGGCCTGTTCTCCCGCGTTCGCAAAAAGGACGCGTTCCGAATGAGAATGGAAATTGAAAAAATCTACGTGAGTGGGGGAAAAAGTTTTACATCTGAGGTCAGGCGATTTGAGCGATGCGAGACACTCCACGACATGCTGTGTTGATAGTGATCTTTAAACTACACACAGCTATGACTGTTAGCATCTAGCAGATTTACAGACACCCTCATTCCAGATCATGAGTTCTCAAGCAGTGCACTGAAATGCACTGTAAGGTGTTTTGTACTATCTATAAACCCTTATGTTCATAGGTCCATAACTAAAAAAAGCTTGTTTAGCTTCTATATAAGGAAGGATACGTGTAAGTATGCGTATTTGCCGGGTGAATTTATTCACGTGGGGTAAAAGAACATTGACTGTTAATCTCACTTTTTGCGGGGCTTTTTATTCCTGTCCACATGACTAGGTATGTAAGCAAACATAATTAATGCAAATATAACCTAATATTAAGAAATCCAAAGGCCTAGCTTTCGTAAGCTGCAGTACAAGCAGACTGTTCTTTCCAACTTTGGTTTTGTAGAGGTGATTCACTACTATTTATTTGTTTAAACATATGTATTACTGGGTGTTACTGCAGTTTTGTAAGTCTGTACATTTTTTTCAATTTGTTGTGCGCTGTAATGTATTTTTGTAACCTCCAGGTTCTGCTAAAGCAATGCAGCCCATAAAATAAACACTTTTAGGATTTATATGTTAATAAATAAAGTAAGAGTTGCTATAAACAAAGCTTTGGTTCCATTTGACGATGAGCACACCCCTTTAAAGTTTTGCGGCCATGTTCAGATCCTTCTAACATCTCCCTTTTATCAGTATCTTTCCGGGACATAAATTCAGCTCTGTAAATGGCAAAGCGTTTAAATGAAGTACTGTTCCTGTCCCGTGGATATTAGTTGGCAAAAGAACCTGTATAATCTGCAGTCCTCGCTAACTCGCTGCCAGCCAGGCGGTGTTTTATACGGGCGAGGCTTTCAGGCTTCAGCATTTCGGTTCTCCTGCTGCTCAGTCTTCATCATCTGTGCGCGTGTCTCTAAGGGAATTCTCATAATGCTTTATAGCAGCTGAGTTTTCACACACTGCCAGTGCTCTGCTGACTACAGCGCCTTCTGTAGAAGCCAAGCTGCCTCTACCCTAAGGTGTCACACATAGGGCTCACAGGACTCTGGGAACTGGCCAGTGTGCCTCGATTGCACACAAGCGTGTGCACGCGCACTCCCTGCAGACCCCCAGCAGCTTCCGCAAAGATCTGATCGTCTGAATGCAGAGCCACTAATAAAGCATCCAACGGAGGGTACCGTACTATGTTGATCATACCCTGATCATACTCATTTTCTACCAGTTTGCTATATTATCCTTTAAATCTGCCACTCATGCTGAAATCGAATATAGGCTTGACCAGAGAGATGTACAATAGTTGTGTGTCAGGTGTCTTTGAGTTGAGTAGTTGCTCTTGTGAGCACAATTCTGAATACAATTTGAGGAGGGCATGCTGGGCTGCCAGCATCCATTTTTTGCATGAAAAAAATGACCATTTGGCACTAGTAACATTCCAGATTCTTGAATGAACTAGCTATACAAGCACAGTGACAGCAGTAACACATGCATGCTAGACTGTGGTGAAAATACTGTTGTTTATCAACCCATCCCAGACACTTATCTACCACACAAAGCAACAGAAGACATTGAAAGGGAGAGAAGTATCAAATGTCAAGTATCAAATGGTGGGAGATTTTATATGCCCAGGATTGTTTCTGGACTTTTTAAAGCTTCCAAATAAGGTCGAGAGAAAAAGCCGAGCTTGATGCTTGAATTAATCGTAGCTGCATTGAGGCAGTGACACTTACGACTCCTCCAGTTTAAAGCATTGTGTGGCATAGCTCCAACAACTCAGTACCAAACTCACAGTCTGATATGTGCCCTTGCAGTGCCCTCACTTAGTTTAAAAAAAAAAGAAGAATAGCTCAATTCAATTCAGTTTTATTTGTATAGCGCTTTTTACAGATAACTGCCACAAGGATCCTTTACAGAGAAACAGAAGGATAATTGGGCAAAACCCAGGCCTGAATGCCCCAAAAGCAGCGAGATAAAAACTCCCCAGCGGAACGAAAAATACTGAAACGGTGGCGAGAAAAATCTCCCCAATGAGAGGAAATCTCGGGAGAAACCTGGCTGGAGAGGGGAGCCCATCCTCCACTGGCCGGCCTGGTTTAAAGTAAAGGTGGAATGGATGGTAACAAATGTAAGTAGATTGACACTCGGAGATATGCAGACACCCGTGTGAGTGGGCAAAGCACCAAACTCTATGATATGGGACAGACGCTTACTTCTATTGGCAAAGTTCCAGAAAACAATAAGCCATCAGTGCACCGCACCTGTCAATTTCCCCTTAGGCTAGGGGACCTCAATCTTATCCAGTAAGGGTGGGTGTGGGTGCAGACTTTTGTCCCAACCAAGCAGTAGTACGTCTGATTCTACTAATCTAGGTCCTTAACAAAGACTCTAGTGGTTGAATAGTAGAATCAGGTGTGTAACTGCTTGGTTGGAACAAAAGCCTGAACCCACACCGGCCCATTCTGGATAAGATTGAGGACCCCTGCCTTAGGCTATAATGGAGAAACTGCTGCATTTTTCTACCTAACTAAGGGTTTACAGTAACTAACTAACTAAACTGCCACAGCACAGAAACTGGCCGTATTACCTATTTTTAACCTAAAAGTCCAAAGCAAGTTTTGAATTTTAAGGCATATGGTTTAACATTTTTCTGAATCACAAGTGTGGGAAAATCAACTTGAGAGAGAAAGGTGGATAACATGCAGAGTAATTGTTTTCGGTAAGTGAACATTACAATGCAACAAAAATAATTATGTTATAAGCCAAGTTAAATAGCTAGCTAGCCAGCTTGCTACATTGGGTAAAAAAGAAACTTAAAACTGGAATAGACAGATCTTTAAAGATGTTTACCAGGGAGAAGAATTGTATTGTAGCTATACCAGTACACAAGCAATGCATTTTGTAATGGTGTTGTTACTTACAAGCATTTGGTTGCAAGGCTCAACATCCAAAAACTGGAGATAGCCTTGTGTAATGCCTGGTAACCGTGTTTGCGACTGCTAGCTAGAAAACATAATAACTAACGCTAATTGAAATGATCTGGAACATTCCATTGGCCAGATTTAGCAACCTAAAACCCGAACATAAGCATGGCATGCTGAGTTTCATACTTAGGGCCAGATTCAGAGTTCAGATAAACATGCGCAAATGGAACTTACTCCCATTTGCCTCTAGTTGTAAAGGGGCGTGACGTGTGAGGTAGGAGGAGACAAACGCAGCAAGGGGATTCTTTAAGCCCTAGGGCCACTAAGGCAGGAAACCCCGCAGTTAAAGGAGGAGACAAGACAAGGAACACACACACGCCACAGCTACAGACCGGCTCACACCAAAAAGTAGAAGCACAAACGCCTGGTTTAACAACAAGAAAACCCAACAAGGCGAAAGGGAACAAAGAACTGCTACCCATACTTCTACAAGCTAAGTAACTAAAAAGCAAGCCGGAAATAACAAACGCCCTCGAGACGCATAAGAACAGGCGAGTAGCATAATGGCAGAAATACACACCAACGTACCGAAGCTACGAACCGGCACACTATAACACGCAAATGAATAAAAGCACAAACGCCTGATTTCACAGCAAGAAATCCAAACAAGGCGAAGGGGAACAAATAACTGCTACCCCATACTTCCACGTGCTCAAAAGTAATCAAAAGGCCAGCAACAATAAATGCCCTGCCTCAGCAATGAGGCGCAAGAATAGGCGAGTAGCATAAAAGGTACACATAAAACACACAACCAACAAACACTGAAAACTAATGCGAATTAGTATACCAGGAGGCGAAAGGAACGGGAATCTAACGTTCCAAGGCTACTCTCAGACTCGCAGTCAAACGCAAACCTGTCAACAAAAATGCCCAAGCTCCATGTCAGGAGCCATACCTGGAGAACGAACAGAACTACAGTTCCGAACAAAATCGTCCCGCAAGTACAAAGGACGGAACAGAACTGCAGCACCGGAATTACCGGCTAAAAGACCAACACGAGTTTAGCGAATAAAAGCACTGCCTCTTGGTAAAGAGGAATGTAAGGAGGGGGCGAAGGAACAGATATAACGTTCCGTGGCTACTTCCATAAGCTCGCAGTCACATGCAGAACATAAAGCGGTAAACGCCCGATCTCCCAGGAGGGAGAAACATTTTACAGGCGAGCCGACGGAGCACCGTCGTCCCATAACTTTACTAGCAGAAAGACTAATGCAAGCTTAACTAGAAAACACACGCCCTAGCCTCTCAGTAAGGGGAAATGTAACGAGGCGAAGGAACCGATAATTAAAGTTCCAAGGCTATATCGAGGCTCGCAGTCACACGCAAACATGTCCACAACATCGCCCAGTCTCCCTATGGGAAGACGTGTACCGAAGGGCGAACTGTAATGGGGCGTGACGTGTGAGGTGGGAGGAGCCAAACGCAGCAAGGGGAATCCTAAAGCCCTAAGGCCACTAAGGCGGGATACCCCGCAGATAAGGGAGGGGACAAGACAACGAACAACGAACACCAATACAGACGCTACTAACAGGCTGACTGTCACACGCCAAATAGAGCGCAAGGACAGGATTCTGAACAGTAAGAAATAACAGGCGCCCTGTCTCGGAAACGAGACACATAAGAACGGGCGAGTAGCGCAAAGACAAACATAAAACACAGTCAATAAACACTGCAAAATAATACGATAGAAACTGAGGAGGCGAAAGGAACAGATCCAACGTTCCAAGGCTAGTTACATAGGCTAGCAGTCAAATGCGGAAAAATAAAGGGGGGTAAACACCCGATCTCCCAGGAGGAAGAAACATTTTACAGGCGAGCCGACGGAGCACCGTCGTCCCATAACTTTACTATCCATAATGACTAACGCAAGCTTAATTGAAAACAAAAGCCCTAGCCTCTCAGTAAAGAAATATGTAACGAGGCGAAATGGAACAGAGAGCTAACGTTCCGAGGCTATATTAAGAAAACGCAGTCACACACAAACACGTCCACAACATCGCCCAAGCTCCACATAAGGAGACACACCCGGAGAACGAAACAGAACAACAGTTCCCAACAAAATCGTCTCGCAGGTAGAAAGGGCAAACAGGACAGCTGCAACAAAAGATCTACGCAAACTTAATAGCAAGCACTGCCTCAATATAATATAAATAACCCTGACTCACAACAAAGGGGAACGTAGTCCACGAGGAGACAAAAACAGGGAAACAAACGTACCGAAGCTGCTAACAGGCTCCCGAGATGGGTAACTAAAAAGCCAGCAGGAAATAAGCCTTACCTCAGCAGAGGCGATAAAATAGGCGAGTAGCCCAAATGGTACGAATAACTAACACCAATAAATAAAGCCCTAAAATCAGTACGATAAAAATGCCCTGTCTCTTAGTAAAAACCTACTATGTAGATAAATACAAACCAACAAAAACTCCTCTCGCCTTCACGGAAGAAAGCAGACAAAGAGAGGAGAAGGAGACAGAGAAAGGCAAAAACTAGGCAAACGGACTAAAAAGGAGAAACCAGGAAGCGAGGACTGAAAAGAGCCAAGGGGGAAGAGCCCGAATAACTCCATCCACATAGGCAGGTACGCCAGGAGGGACGAGTCCAAATAACTACTTCCACATAGGCGAGTCCCGCATAACTCCAACGAACCACAACGGAGCGAACCGGTCTCCTTATAAACCTAGACCAAAAATGATACTGACTTAAAATACAAAGGGCTGAATAATACCACACACAATACAGCACAATACACCACAGTACAAACAATCAATATAGAAGCCCCGATAGAATGAAACGGAAGGCTTAAATAGCTGCGACCACGCCCAGGTGTAAATGCTAACAGAAGGTACGCAAACCCAGCAGGGCGGAGCAAGCATCTACCAAAAGGGCGGCGCCCTCGCGTGGCCACCGAGGAAAACGACCGCATAGGTAAACAGGGTTAAAACCATGACACGAACAGAATCGCCCAAATCTCCATACACGGAGAAAAGCACAAAAAGATGAAAGGACAGCTGCACCGGAATTATCGGCTAACAGACTAGCGCAAGCTCAAACACTAATACAAGCCCTGCCTCTCAGTATGAACAAATGAAACGTACCAAAGCTACTAACTGGCTCCCTGTAACACGGAAATGAGTAGAAGCTAAAATGCCAGGTCTCTTAGTAAGAAAACCAATCACAGGCAAAAATGGAACAAAGAACTGCTACTCTATACTTCTACGAGCTAAGTAACTAAGTAGAAGCAAAACGCCCGATCTCCCTATGGGAAGACATGTACCGAAGGGCGAACAGAACTACAGTTCCGAACATAATCGCCCAAATCTCCATACACGGAGAAAAGCACACAAAGACGAAATAGAGCAGAGATCCGCGGTCCCATACTTCTACGAGATAAGTAACTAAAGAGCCAGCAAGAAATAAGCCCTGCCTCAGCAATGAGACGTAAAAATAGGCGAGTAGCCCAGATGGTACGGATCACTCACAGCCAACAATACACCACAGTACAAAACAAAAAACAAACAATCTCGAAGCCCCGAACGAAGGAAACGGGAGGCTTAATTATCTCTCATGGTGACCACGCACAGGTGTGGACGCTAACAGAAGCTCCGCAATCCAAGCAGGGTGGAGCAAGCATCCACCAAAAAGGCAGTGCCCTCGCGTGGCCACCAAGGAAAACGACCGCATAGGGAAAAGGGTTAAAAACCATGACACTAGTGGGCCAAAGTTGAATTTTTGACAGATTAGTTAAAATTAAAATGTTGTTTGTTCTGATTCAATCTGTTTTATTTCCAATGTGTTATGGAATTTGTAATGTTATTATTATGTTATATAGACTATGTTATGATATTTGTAATGTTATTTCGTCTTATTCTGGCCTATGTGGGTGCATATTGATTGAACTTTCTAGTGGTGTGTAGCTGTACATTTTTTAGTGGATGTGTTTATTGGCATTAATCTTCAGTTATGTTTATTCAAGGTTCAAGTGGATGTGTAACAATAGTTATGATAATTAAATTTTTTAAAGAAATGGACACCTCCCAGAGAAAAAACCTTGGGAATTAATAACAAAAAAGTTTTAATTGAGAAGTTTGGCTTGGTCAAAAGCCACAAAAGACAGGAAATTCAAACGAGCACCACCAAGCCAAACATCAGCTCTCTACGTTATCAGGGATTTCCAGTACTTTTTTTATTGAACCAATCTGCTCAGTCATGAGAACATGTTGTTTCAAATACAGTCAACCAACATAGCTACAGAACTGTATCAAATCAAATCATATCAATATTTATTTATATAGCGCATTTCACAACTAGTTGTCACAATGCACTTCACAGAAAAACCCAGCCTAAACCCCCCACAAGAGCAAGCCAAAGGCAACAGTGGCAAGGAAAAACTCCCTGGTGTAACTAGGAAGAAACCTTGGGAGGAACCAGACTCAAGGGGGGAACCCATCCTCCTCTGGTCGGCTCAGGGTCTAGGGCTTAAAGACCAGCATGGTCAAAACAGCCAATGTCCATGATAATAGAATTTGCAGCAGCTAGATGATAGTCCAGACGTGACGGCAATGATGGTGGGGAACCGGGCGCCCATGGTGGCGGGAGCAGCTGGCAGCGGTGGTAAGCAGGGAGGGGCAAGCAGTCAGATATAAAAAACAGAGTACTGGATATCCATGATAGTGTAGAGAGCTGATGTTTGGCTTGGTGGTGCTCATTTGAATTTCCTGTCTTTTGTGGCTTTTGACCAAGCCAAACTTCTCATGTAAACATGGTCTTTTGTTATTAATATAGGAATAAGAACCAATGCGTGATTTTACTTGACACGATTCGATAAAGAGGTTATAGCCAGTTTTTATTCATCAGAGAGTCAACACAAGACTCTGGTTAGTCATATTGAACAAGTGATGATGACTAGCTGATGGATAGCCTATTCAATGCTTTTTTGTTCGAGGCCACTGAAAAAGTTTACAGATGAGTTTTCTTGTGACGTCACACTGAATATGGGCGTGCAGACCCATTCCAAGTGATGGGTCCCATTCCAAGTGAGTAGAGCATGATGAGTGGGTTGGGATTTGGAGGAGGTTGGAGTCTGGGAAGTGCCCGTCAGGACCTCCTATTTCACTAATGGGCGTTGGCTTTTACTGGACAGTTTTGGATGAAGTGACCCGGACCCCCACAGTACAGGTACAGATGACTGGAGAGGCGTCGTTGACGTTCTTGAGGCGTGAGCCATGCACGATCCAATTGCATTGGTTCAGGTGGGGTGGATGCTTCAGGAGAAACTGGAGGACTGAATCAACGAGGAGCAGGAATAGGACGGGAAAGGGCAGGCAGGTTGGTGGACTGATATGTAGAGGCAACGTGACCTGCCTTATCCCTCTGGCGCTCCCGCAACCGATTGTCCACTTTAATGGATAGGGAGATCAGGTCATCCAGGGAGCTGGAGTCGTCCCTTGCCGCCAGCTTATCCTTCAGAACCTCCCTCATTCCATTACGGTACACCCCCCTGGAGTGATGCGTCATTCCAGCTGGACTCCGCAGCCAAGATCCAGAACTCCACCGCAAACTCGGCAGCACTGCGGGACCCCTGGCGGAGATGGAGGAGGCGTTGAGCGGCATCTCTTCCGCATAAAGGGTGGTCAAACACCTTTCTCATTTCAGAGACGAACGTCAGGTAATGGGAGCTGGCTGTCCCAAATTGCGGTGGCCCAGTCCCGCGCACTTCCCCCAAGACAGGCCATCATGCTGCACAGATGCGGGAGGACTGGGTGGTGCCACAGGAACTGGAGGAGACAGGCTGGTGGACAACTGCAAGACCTGGGAACCCATCTGATCCACTTGGACGGAGATGGACTTCAGGGTCTCCATAACATATCGCAGCAGGTGGATCTGTTCTGTGTCCGCTGGGTCCATGATGGCCAGATCATTCTGTTACAGGAACTGATCGGAACCAATCGCAGACACCAGAAGTAAGGCTTTATTCGTGGTTGACAAACACAGGTCAATGTCCAGCAAACAGTGCAATTGAGGGCAGGCAGAAACATATCCAAAATAAATCCAGGCAGGGGTCAATGCCCAGTGAACAGGGCGATGCAGGATGAGCAAAAGTGAAGTCCAGGAACAGGCAGGGGTCAGAACCGGGGAATCCGTCAGAGCAGGGGATCAGGAGGGCGAGGAGCAGGGCTAGGACGGGGAAGGGCAGGTGGGCAGGAGGGCTGGAGCAGGGCTGGACAGGAACAGGCAGGACAGGAGCAGGCTGGACAGGCAGGAGAACAGGAACTGGACGGGTACACAGGACTGGACACAGGAACTCAGAACAGGAAAGGAAAAGAAAGGAGCAGGCAGGAATCAAACACTGGAAAGATTGAGACAAGCACGAATGCAGGGCACAAGACGATCTGGCAGAGAACACAGAAACAGAAGACTAAATACCAAACTAACAAAGCAATGACCAACAATGAGGAACAGGTGAGACGAAAATTAATGAGAAAACACAATTCATGTGCGGGAAGTGGAGACACAAAATGGAGGGAGAGATGGAAAACACGGAACGGGACTGCCAGATAGAAAATACATATAAATGGAAAAACCAGACGTAGACTAAGATGTGGAGGCACGAGACGTGACAAACTGCACTGAGTAAAATTCAGCTAACGCAATTCCTGCTTTGTGGAATATCCCTCTGAGCTTGCATGACAGAGTAACGTTAGCTACATGAAAAGTTAACTCATAAAGTACTTGGTATAAGTGCATCTAAGGAAATTGTACAATTTAACATTCGCCTAACTAGCTAATATTATAGTTAGTGGCAATGTCTGAATCCCTGTTTGTTCATAACACTTCCCTCTGAACTAAATAAATAACAACGGACAGTGGCAAGCTAGCAAGCAAGGGACAGCACAATCTCATATCAGCTAGCTAGCTAGCTATTGTGTCTGAGATTATTGGTTTGTTGTTGGTCAACTTTTTTGCAAACAAATTGAATAGATAACATTTAAACGCATTTATAATGAGCTAACTAGCTAGATAAGCTACTTAAGGGAATTTCCATAAAGTTTGTGTAGTAGGCCTAGTACACTGATTAAAAACATGAATTCCAAGGAATTCCATCGGTTATGTTTACTTCAGCTCATTTACGAGAGGTTTTGCGTTCAAGTGCTAGCTGGATCCATACCATAGACTGTAGAAAAAAGATCCATTTACATATGAATTTGGTTGGCTACTAGTGAAGACAGATAGTTAAAACATGTCCATCTTAACAGTCCACACTCGGAGGCACCAATGAATGTGCTGAATATATAAATATAAATTTCACTGTTCATTATAGGCACAAGATCATATATCTAATGGGATAGATATTAGTACAAGATCACATGAACAGATCTCAAAGCGGATTGTAAATTAACATTAGAAAGTTATATGTAACGTTAGCTATGCGAGGCCAGTTGCCTCCAAGCATTCTGTTAAGTTGTACTGTAAATATGCACAATGGATACAATCAAAGATGTAATTACATTGACAATCAACATTAAACAGAAGTTTTCCTAAACTATTGCCTGGATATTTGTATCAGTCTTACTGTTTGACTGGTCAGATGGATCCGTGGCTGGATGTATGAGAGAAAAAAAGATATTTCAAATAAAGATATTTCAAGTGTGCCCCTGCAGCACTTTTGCGGCTTTGCTTTCGGCGTGTGGTAATTAGGCTACGCATGTTTCGCTAGCTGTTCACTTGGGCTATATTGTAGAATGACAGCAAAGTGTAGCTGGTAATTAAACTTCTCCCTTGGTGGATGCAGTTTTGGTGGCTTTGCTAGAACACGCTAACTCAGAGTTAGTGACCGGTCATTGTGGCCACATAACCCGAGAGACAGCCTGTGCTTTTCTTTGCGTATGTCGGCCTAAAGTCTCCCGCTCCTCAAAAGGGAAGGCGGGCAGGAGATCAGAGCCAGGAAGAAACTGACCCAGGAAGTTTACAAAGTTTATATAGGGTACAGAGGGGAAAGTGACGTACTTTAGCCTACCCAGTCCTATTGGTCAAGTCTTTTGGGAATTCCGCCCATGATCACATGATTGTGACGCATGTTGGTTCCCAAAATGGACGGGCGCAAGAATACCTTTGAGCAGTAACCATGGAAGTTAAAACCATATGGTTAACTACTTAACTGACTCCTTGTAGTCTATTCATCAAGGGTACGCAGTCCAATAATCAGAGTCATATGTTGACCAACAACCAGAGTCTTGTGTTGACTATTCGATGAGTAAAACAACGCAACTATCCATTATCGAATCGTCCCGCCGACCCAGTTCCACACGCTATGACAAGCCTTTGACAGAATGTGCAAGTGTTGATTAAAATCTTGTAGTGGATCCATTTGAAAAATATTTGAGAAATCAGGTCCTTGGCCACCTGTCAACATGCGAAGTTTCATCAAAATAGAATCAAAACTGTGGGCGCTAAGGCTGTTACGGACAGACACAGACACACATACGTGAGTGATTACAACACCCCCGCTCGCAGCGCTATGCGTGCGTGGGTATAATGAGGGATCATGCAAAACCTAGTGTGTTCTAGCCTTCACTGCAGTCAGCATAGCTTCACTCAAGCTTTCTGATGTGTCAGTGAAATGTTCTCCGTGATCTCTTTCCTCTTGGGTTCCTGATTGGCTTTTGTTTTTATTTAACAATGCAGACATAATATTCCCTAATGTTCAGCCAGCATTGTATTAAACAGCCTCGGAAATGTGACTCAAGCCAGTGCCACTTTTATATGCACTGCTCGTTGTTAACAATTGTATGCAATATTGTATGTATTAAATACTTGTAACCTGTCCTTGAGTGACTCAGGTTGGCAGAACACAGATATGGTCTAGTCATGGCCTGTGAGGTAATTCGTGCTGCCTTCGCCATCCCTATCTTTTCTGTGTGCTTACTGCAGTTGGTTTTTCCTCCATGCGGCATTGCACGGCAAGCTGTGCCTTCTTCTCTGGGACTTCAATTCGCTTCTATAAATACTTCCTCTAAATTCCTTCCTTTAATTTTGGCTATTCAATTAAAATGGCCGTTGAGTGAATAGTCATGGTATAATGGATTATGATAAAAGAAAGTCATTCCAGCAGCGGCACGAATGTTGGCGCTACAGGGGGGGCATTTCTCAGGAGGGACACCTGCTGGTACTGAATCTACCTGTCCCACTTATTTTATTAATTATTCGCTAGGAGCCTTTTCCAGGTACGATTTAAAAAGCACCCCCCCTCCCCTCCCCACCACTCCCAGCCCCTGCTGTAGACAGGCTTTTTTTCTGGTTTAATTTTCCGCCACACGTCCCCAGCCTCTCGCTTGGGTTTCCCCTTCACTGAGGTGGCTTTGAACAACATGTGCGCCCCAGCAGCACTCCTGCCAACCGGATATTATTCACGCAAAGGCTGCCAACCACGGGGTCAGCCAGGTTAAACCTGCAATCAGCATTTTGAGAATAACATAATGCTGAGCTTCTTCAGGCAGATGCACTCGGGCGAGGCCTCGCAGCTCAGCTCACAACTTTCAGCTTCGTTTGAGAGAATATTACACTTTCAGTGACAGCGACTGCATCAGAGCCCCCACACTACAGAAACAATTCACCCCCCCCCCACCCCCCAGACACACACAGCCCAGATGGTATATCACACAACTCGGTCAGATACTTTATTTGAAATATATTTGGGGCCATTTGTGCATTAACCATTTGGACACCAGTAAATATCTTAAAGATTATGCAATGTATTTGACCCAGGTTTATAATTCCATGGGTGTGTCCTTGAATTGGGGGGGTGGGTGTTGAACGGACTGGGTCTGTAGCGACATGAGTTTTTTATTTTTTTTTGCAGCTATCATTTTTCCAAATGTTAAAACCAGCGGTGTCAGTAAAATGCTTTCCACACCAGTGAATGATTTACACGGGGTTTAAACAAGCACATTGTAATAAACAGTAATCTCCACTGCCAGCGCTATCAGTGTGCAATTTTGTCCCTTCTGTTGTGGTACAGAAGTGCTTGGCACAGTCGCTAGGCAATTGTTACCCTCTAGGAGCAGGGAGCATTCTGTGGCATCACAGACAAAGATACAGACCTTCCCCAAAATTGCATGAGCGGTATGATTATGGTGTGGATGCACAATGTGACAATTTTGTTGCTATGGTAAAGGGAGAGAGAGACTGAGAGAGAGCGAGAATTGCACTGTGGTGCTGGTAGCCGAACTGCAACCAAAATGGTCCCCCACCACTTTCCTGTCCCGATCTGTTGTTAAGGAATAATCAAGGCTGTCTATGAGCTCTCCCAGCTTCTGACAGTCCCCTGCACCACAAGAGCTTTACAATAGGTGCTTATTTGATAAGACACTTTTCTAGATGGTGCAGCCCTGACAGGGCCTCATTAAGTGGGCTAAATTAGTAGGTTGGCTCCCCCACTACCTCTGGTTCTGTCACGGGGGAAGTCTTGGCCTTTGCAGGGTGCTGAAAACTGCAGTGCTATATGCCATTCCGCCGTGGTGCAGAATCAAGCTAGGCACCAAGAATAGAAAACTGCTTTTGAAAGGTGAATCTCGAGATGAAAAATCCGTTTCAAGCTTTACCCCTGAACACAGTGAAAACTGCTGATGTTTTAATTATGTAGAGTCAGCCACAAAATGAGAGAGGTGCACAGAGATCAGGAGTATAATATATATATGTGTGTGCTTGTGTGCGTGTGTGTGTGTGTGTGTGTGTGTGTGTGTGCGCATGTGTGCGTGTGTGCGTGTGTGTGCGTGTGTGTGTGTGTGTGATGTTGTAATGTACCCATTGAGATTTGGGCAAATAAATGCACTACCCGCAAGTTATTCTATGCCTCAGCTACAATGGAGGGAAAAAAGGCTTGTCAATGTCGAACTGATGTTGAAAAAAAGAACATGTTAAGTTGATTTTGTTTTGGGCATCTCATTAGTATTATAATCGCCACCATTTTCTATTCAGCCATCTCGTCACATTTCTTGTTTATTTTTTGTGTGTTCCACGCAATGATTGCCTTCTATTTAAAGATCTTTTCAAATAAGTGCTTTTCCAAGTAATGGCAATCATAGCAGAGGCCACTTTATATAAATTCATCAAAGGGCTTTGATTCAATCAGCAAAATACTGTGGATGAAAAAGAAAAGACTTTTCAATGAACTGGCACTATTAGAGAATGCATGAATAGTCCTTCATTTTGAACATATGTCTGCTGTAGAATGTATGCGGTCTTTTAGCACATCGATGAGAGAAAACCCTTTTTTTCAGGTACACCATTTTCTCCAAAATTACATTGTTTAGTGTGGGGTCTTTAACGGTTTTGCTAATCATGACATTCAGAGGAGTTGACGGGACTATCAGCCCCACACATCTTCTAGACTGTCAGTGGTGGCTGCTGAGCTGAAAATTGAGGAGGCAGATGCGTAAACATATTATTGGTCTCATCCTGTTTTCAATCATTTTCATTGATTAACAATATAGTGATTAATTCACAAAATAGTACAATCAGATGGGCTATAGCCCATTCTCCTCAATTTTGCTATTAGGTGAGAAATAATTTTTTTAAATTTCCATTGCAAAATTGTGCACATTTGAATCAACATTATTTAAAATGTGGATACATGTGCTTCATGCTCTGCACCCAAACTTGAGTAATATTCATGGCAAAGATCTGCAATGCGCAGATTTAGTAATTTAAACAATCTTGAAGTGCAGGTTTTGTTAGCCTTTATTGCAGGTTGCGTTGAAAGCCCGCGCGGTAGTGAACAGAGCGGTGTACTTAGTGATTAAAACTGACTTTTCTAAAAATTTTATTTATTGTTTAATCTCCCAAACATGATGTGAAGAAAAAAGGCGTGTGTTTGCCCGCCAATGGATTATTCAGATCGTTGGCACAATTGTTAATCAAGGAAAATGGATGAAAAATAGGTCGAGACCAATAAGGGGTTTAAGGGGAAGTGTTCTGCCTCCTTGATGTTCAACTCAGCAGCCGCCACTGTGGACAGTTAAAAATATAAACCTTGAATTACATCACATGGTTATAGACCATGGAGGACATGGGGAGACACTCTGGGAATATTAATCACACTTTATTCGGTGAGACTTGAATACATTATGACTATTGTATGTATACATTGTAAAGATGATCTGCATCTTTGTGGTGTACCTGGGCTTAACCTAAAGGTTTCAGGTTTGATTCCCAGGTAGTAAGTACACTGCCTTTGTACCCTTGAGCAAGGTGCTTAACCTGAATTGCTTCAGTAAAAATATCCAGCTTTATAATTGGATACTATGTAAAAGAATGAGAGTTATGTAAGTCGCTCTGGATAAGAGCGTCTGGTAAATGCCTGCAATGTAATGAAATGTAATGTAATATATACAAAACACGTTCAAAGGCAATGCAGCAAAGTCTACATCAAGGGTAATTACAATCATCTTCACAGATCGTATTCTAAGTACTACTAAACTTGAAATTATCTATAACATTCACTGTCAAATTACCTTTAAATAATGAAATGACATGTTATTAATACTTCTTGTGGGTTGTATCATCTTATGTGGTTCTTAAGAATCACATTATTATGTAGTTCATAAATGCATAAATAAACTGCAACTGTTTATTTGCGCTATTATTATGACTTATGTTAACTATATAATAGGGATAAATACTCAGATAATACCAATTTTAACACCTGATATTAATTCAGAGCAGCAAATATGAAAAAACAAGTACATTATATAATGATTTGTAAATAATTTTGGGCTTTTAAATTGGAAGTTAATTACCAACCCTTAAAAAACAAGCCATACTTAATTATTAGGCTGTAGTGTATTTCTAAAAATGGGCCTTAAAGCATTTATCACCAGCTTTGCAACATTAAAATACTGTAAGCCCTTCAAATAAAAAAGGATTGAAACAGCTTTCCAAGGCAAGACCTTTTTTTGACCTTCACTCTTATCTACAGTGTGAATATCTTCTGAGGTTGCTGGCGTTGCCTCATCTTTCCGTCCAAGAGGGCCTGGACAATACATCAAAATTAAAATCTTCCATAAACCCAGGTGCCTGATTGCTTGAGAGCCGGTGAGAGTTGTTAAACCTTAATGGTGAAGGACTGCTGGATTCCCAAGGTTATTTTATATGCATTATTTTTCTAATCTTTTTTTATTTTTATCGTCTTGGGATTTTCCCCAGCAGGTGTGTAAACAGAGAAGGGGGGGGAGGGATTCGGCAAGAGTAATGCCCGTCGATAGAGCTTCAATACAGCTGTGATTTCTCATTGCCGGGACGTGACTTCAGTGTGTGTCATACAGTAACTAATTCATATTACCGCAAAAGAACCATTTGGGACTGACCTTGACATTCCAGCCACTCTCATGACCTCAATGCCATACATGCCAACAACCCCCCCAAAGTGAGCTATGTTTACAGATCCAATTTATTAAGTGAAATAAGAGTGAAAGGGTCTTCTTACAAGCATAACGAGTAATGCAAATACCTTTAAATGATCAATGAATGTCACTCGCATATGTCTTTATTTAAAGAAATGACAATGTATTGATGAAAATTCTAATTATGCACACATTAATACATGTCATGGGATTGACAGAAAGCTGGGTATGCATCTACTGAGCAGAGACATATCTATGACACGAGCGTTTCAAGGAACATAATGGTATTCTGTGAATTAATATTTTGCATTTATTAATGAATAACTACAATATTCATTATAAATTGTATGAATATGTATTATGCATTTTAACATGTGAGAGCTCATTTCCATATTCGGGTTAATTAGGACATTATTTCTGATCTGGCTTAATTGATGGTGCATTGCAGATCATTATTTTACCTCTACAGCTCATTAGCCGCTGTATTCATTGCAGCATTTATTAATGTTGATAAACATATGCTGATATGTGACACGTGCTCGATTAATATTTAAATAATGATTCATTATAGCTCTTTAAAATATCAATTATATAACAGATTCATAAAATACTGTATACATTTTTCCTGAATTGGACTACATTTTGTTGGACTAGGGTTGGACCATTGACCTGAGCAGCTGCTGTCACGGACGAAGCCCAGGGACGAGTAAGCCTTGTCCGCACTACCCGTTTTCAGGTTCTCGCTATGTCTATGGGTTGCAGACTTAAGGCAGTCCGTTATGTTCCTTAACACACATGAGTGAGTGAGACGACCTGATTGACCTGTCTGCGTGGCGCATGGAAGATTCCGGAATGATTTTCGAGAGAGCGAGCGAGAGAATGGCAGATCAAACGGTCATGGGAAACGGGCGATGCGTAACGTAAACTGGGAAATTCAGCCTCTGCCAGCTGGAAAAGGCGGCCAAGACAAGTGTCACAGGACCACATAACGTGAGGCTACAGCGCTAATGGTACTTCTTTTGCATTATGATAATCGCTCAAACAAAATTGCGGCCTAATTTTTTTTCCCTGATTCTAATTATTGAGGTCTCCATTTCTGGCAGGAACAGGGAGTTGAGCATTTGCAGGCAATTAAACTCTTGCAATTACGGGTCTATTGTGAGGCAGGGCTGTACAGAAGATTTTGGGGGTATACGGAATGATTGCTCTCGTACATAATTAGAAACGCAACAGTGGAGGTTTAAAGATGACTCAAAATACTGTGTTGAGATGTGTTTCGAAGGAGGTCAGCTGCACTTCACAGCACCAACTAGCCTAAACACTGATTAACACAAAACACAAAGAAGCACAGAAAGCACATCTACCATATTCATTTCAATGAGTGTGTAAACATATATGTATCAAATCAACAATCAAACCATACACTCCCACACGCACACACAGTATACAGTCACACACAGCACATACAAGTACACCCAAAGAAATTGCACACACACACACACAATTACACACACAATATATTGAAACTTACACATACATATATTTATAACTAAATGCCTCCCATACACAAACACACTGACACGTACATACAAATAGACACACGCATATACACATACGCCAGTAGACACACACATAGGCACACCGCTAACCACAGACATGCACATACACAAATTACACACACACGCACAATAGACGCAATTACACACGCACAAACGCGCTCGCTCCGGGAAAATGTTAACTTCAGCACTCAGCGTTTGATTAGCTCTCCCCCCTCGTAAAGCGTGTCATTGGGAGCAGTGACGCGGGTCGAGCGGGCACAGCGGGTTGTTCAAAGTGCCAGGGTCCAGCGCAGCCTGACTGTGGCCATCTGGAGGAACACAGACGAGCCTCACTTTAATGGGGCCATCTCAGGAGACACAAACACTTTGATTACACGCTTTGTTCTGTGCCATGATATATCCACGTTCAAACAAAAATGCCTTCGACTGGACCTTCAATAATTATGAGACAGCCACTGCTTCTGAATGGCCAATGTACCTAATTTCTCTTTGTTACTATTTCTGCTTATTACTAGCCGTTTGGTATGATTTTCTTATAAATGTGCTTTTATTGTTTGTCGAATCACTTCTGAAAATTAATTTTCTTTGGAATAATTACTTCGAATGAATTTTGATGGAGCCACACCCCTTTTTTAATGCACTAACTATTGAGTTAATTCCCCCTGGGTGTTTTCTTATTTGCGGCAGGGATCGGTTGTACAAAGAAAGTTGGTTTCTTTTAATCTAATTAATAAAAGTTTCAGAAAAAAAAATCAATTACAGCATGCCTGAGGCTGAGCTTCTGTTGAGTGAGGAAGAGCAGATGTGCAGGATATGTTTGTCATTATTGGTCAAGGCCAATTAGAGTGAAAATACTCATTACGCTTAATCAAATACTGTAGTACGGAGATATTTCCGTCACACTTTGCAGGATGAGAAAAGGGGCTCTGCCCCAGCTCTGTCACGTTTAAATGCATTTCATTTTCACCTTTCAATTCAGAAGCAGATTCGATTTTAGCCATTGTGCCACAAGGACAACTTTTAAAAACACAAACAGGCCATAGCAAAGTTTTTTTTTTTTTATGGAAAGACAGAAATGAAACAGCAGAGGTAATTTAGTCCAATGATAATCAATCGTTGCCCACATCTGCATGCTCCATTTTAATTGCGTAAATAGCCTTGGTTTATGCCATACAGCTGTTCATAACTTTTTTTTTTTTTTGCGATAATCAATCTCTCCAGACAGAGTCTGACTTCCGTGATGATAGCTTATGAAAGCCCTACATGTGAAAGCACTCACTGTGTCTCATCTGTCTCTCAATTCCTTCCTCTCTCCTTCTCTCCCACACATCTCTCAGTCTTTTTCTTTCGTTCTACCCCTTTGTCTCGCATTACCTAATATGTTTTCTCGTCTTTCTCTACGTTGGTTATTGCCCTACTTCCTTTCCAGCCTTTTCTTTCTCTCTTCCGTGATCCCTCCTTACCTCCGTTTTCTCTTTGTCTTCTGTCTCTTTTCCCCTCTCCCTCTAACTCTCACTTCCTTTCTTTCTCTCGTTCTTCCTCAGTTTCTCATTCCCTTCATTTAATTTATCTCTGTCCTTTCCATCTTGCTCCCCCTCTCCCTATCCCACTCTCTCTCTCTCTCGCGTACTCTCCCTCTGTCTCTCTCCCGCTCTCCCTCTCTCTCTCTATCTGTCTAATATACTGTATATATATATATATATATATATATATATATATATATATATATCTGTAAATGAAAGTTGTCTGCAGTCCTGTGTGTCTCACATCTGCATTGCAGTGCTGGAGGGAGGGCAGAGGAGGGAGGCGTGGGGGGTTATTCTCGTCCTCTCCTGTGATGGCATGTTAATTACGCGCCTCGTCCCCGGGCCAGCCCCCTTCCCTCCTCTCTCCCTCTCCGTCGTCTCCCGTCGCCCCAGGAGTAGGTGTGACAGCGGAGAACGGGAAAGCATATTGACATTTGTCTCGCTGTGCATTTTCAACGGACTCCTCTGGCCCACGTGTCTCGCTCGAACCACCTACAGCCCTGTTAAGAGCTGTCAGAATTAGAGAGAAGGTCGCAGCCATTTCCTAGTATTTAAATATTTAATATAACCCCCCCCCCCCCCCAAACACACGCACACCCACACCCACATTGCTCATGGGGTGAGTTTTTTCTCACATTCTTTTCCGTCATGTTTGTATAATCGTCCGAGTGGCTTGCCTTACGTCATCTCTCACCATCTCTTTCTATTGATCGCTCTCTTTCTCTCTGTCTCTCTTGCTAGCTTTCTATCTCTTTTCCCCCCTCTCTATGTGTGTTTGTCTCTCTCACTCTCTTTCCCGCTTTCTCTCCCCGTGTGCATATGTGTTGTGCGAAACACGGTTCCCCGCAGAAGCAGGCTGCGAGTTTGTAGAGCAGAACTATAGAGCCTCGGGAGCTCTCCGCATGCAGCGGAATGACAGCCTTGAGGCCAGCATGGGTTGATGACCGTGGAGTTATAACAGTGGAGACTACGCTAGCGGCGGGCTAGCACAGTGAGGGGCAGGGTCGTGTCTGCCTCTGTCAGCAGTCCACAGCTTCCCTGTCCTCTTTTTAATCACTCTGCAGCGTAGAAACAGCTAGCAGCTTCATTTATTTCATCCTCGCCACATATCAGGCCTGGCGGTACAATCTATGGCAAGCACAGAAGGACAATTTGTCACTTAATACGCTTGTTCCTTGCTCTGATAAATAAAAAAGAATTAAATGGAAAAACAACCACCTGCACAGTGTGAACCGCAAATCCTCCTCAAGTAAGTTGAAAAATAAATAAATAAAACATCAGTAAAACAGACGAGTATCAGAAGCGTGGGGTTCACGTACTTCAGTTTTTAAGTGGCACAGCAGTCCTTTATGTGCTTTTAAATTCAAGGCTTTGATTGTCGTGTAAGTGAGGGTGCCAAATAACTGCTATCTAATGACTTTTTTCCCTACATCTTGTATCGGCCTATTTTCTCTCCTTAGTATCGCTCATTCTGTTCGTCCCTTCCCTCTTTCTCTCTCCCTTCTTTTTCCCTCATTTTGTCATGCCGTACCATCACCAGAGCACCCCTTAGGCAGCTGTGCTTCTCCTTATGACTGATGAGGGTAATTTCTCCCAAATAGCAGAATGATCACTTTGGTTTGTTTCTCATCCCCCTCCCCCCCCTTTTTTTCAGCGCGGGGAGAAATTACAGACATTTGTTGCCGTGTCTCCTGCGGAGGGTAGAAATCGCTGTGGCAGACGGGGAAAGAGAGAGAGTTTGGCTTCCCGATCCCACCCCCGCCCCCCCACCCGGTTGAAATAAGCAATAAACACAGCGGTGACAGGGAGGGAGCAGGAACGCGAGA
Source organism: Synaphobranchus kaupii (assembly GCA_029718625.1). Taxonomy (NCBI): domain Eukaryota; kingdom Metazoa; phylum Chordata; class Actinopteri; order Anguilliformes; family Synaphobranchidae; genus Synaphobranchus; species Synaphobranchus kaupii. The sequence continues at coordinate 32,397,083 of CM056391.1, read as the reverse complement.
CGAGGAGCTTTAGGAGACGCACAAAGGGAGGGAGAGAGACGCAGAGAGACCGTTTGTCTTCCACGGTGTTTATCAACCCATCTGGCCATGCCTTCCAGCTCGTACATCCATCCGCACGTTCGCCAACGTGACTTCGCCCTCTACCTCGCCCTCGCCCATTCACAGGCTCCCAAATTGCTGCTCTCTGCGCCTTCTCCCTCACCAAAGACCCACCCACAGTCACCAACCCAGCTTTGCCACTCACTCTTCCCCTCTATCGATACCTCACACACTAACTGAAGGCTCCCCAGAGGCGGGCTCCACTGCAACCTGTCAATCAGTGCGCCAGAGCCTATGAATAGCAAACAAAAGGCAAAGATTTGAAGACTTCTGAATGGCTGATTGTCATGATGGGCAGGTACCAGTGAAAATTACTTTTTTTTAATGTAATGATCCTTTATGTGGGGTTACATATTCCTCAGGACTAAAGAAGAAAAAAGGATATTATGGGGGGTTTTTTTCTGGTCCTTTGCCGTGCCCTCTTTTTCATCTACTGAATATATTTTTCTGAAGAAATGTAATACCCGCGCATGTTTTGAGTGAAATCCGGTGGCATGAAATACCTGCGATGCGAAGTTGAGTAGAAAACGGGCCGGTCTGATGCTCAGCCGTTTCCTCTCGCTAAGCGAGTTTATCATTATGGGATGTTACCCCCACATTCCTTCTCAGCCCTGTGTTTCAGGATCAGCAGGCTGTCCTCACCAATTTTCCCAGCTGTCAGTCAGACTAAAACTAATTCACCTGTCGTCCGGGGGCCAGGGCCGAGATCCCGCAGCTGTGCGAGGAAGGGGTGTGGGAGACGGCGCCCTCGTCTGGCAGAGGAGACGTCATTAACCTTCAGACACTGCCCACTCGCAGCTGACGATTGAGACCACGCTTCACTGCGCTCGAGCAAAAAAAAAGATAATTCAGCGTAACAAAAAATAAAAAAAGGCAGGGCAGCTGAGGGAAATACGAATTTTCACTGGGCCACAATCTCTTCCATGACTCTGGCATTTAGCGGCGCTTTTATGTACATTTCAACGGTTAAAACATCCAAAAGGTTAACAGCTAAGTAGAGAGCAATTTAATGCCCCTGACTTTGAGCAGTTCTTTGAAGGATGTTTTCAATTATAACGCCGCTAATTTAATTCATTGTTTCACCGCTGAAAATGCACTTTGTAAGCCTCACTGCTTCCCTGTTTGAGAACTCAGGCTTAATCAGTCATGTACTTTGAGCACATGCACTGATATGTCCTCTAAAGAGATTGACAAAGTTGCCTGTGATTTGCGCGCTCGTGCTTAAAGTGACATAACCCCCGGGTCCCGCTCACGCCCGGGCTGCCTATCGGCAGATGCAGCAATAGGAGGCCTGTTCCTTTAAGAGGGACAACCCCCCCCCCCCACCACCACCCACACCCCCCCCCCCCCCCGCCCCCCTCCCCCTACCCAATCTCGCTGGTGGCGCACAGACACTCCTCTTACAAGCGCTAACAGAGCTGCAGCTGTCCCTCACGCTGCTTTATGGGGAAATACAGCAGATCTCCCGAGCATCGCCGGATACAGGACGGAGGGAGCCGGGTGGTCCAGCTCCCAGACAGCGCGCACCCCACGGAGCTCACTCCCAGAAGGAGAAGAGGCGAGCTCCGCTCCGGTCAAAAGCTCCCCGAGGACGCGAGTGGCAAGGTCCGTGAACCGGAGGGTCGGGACTGTCCCAAAGGGTCAAGTGCAGCCAGAGATGAAGAGATCACGGCCGTCACCGCCCCATCGGGAATCGAGTGGTGAGTGAATCGGATGCAAGCTGAAGAGCGGGGACAGAAGAGACCGTTTAATTCCAAAATGTTAAAAGTAAGTTCGGAGCTGCAGGATAAAGCGTAGCTGCAAGATTATAGACTGACCTCTTTATTAAAAAACAAAGGAGAAGAAGCTTCCTTTGACCGTTTTTATTGGACTCTTTATTTTTTAAACATTTGTTTTCTTCTGTGGGAGATTAAATCCCCTCTTGAACTCTGTGGCGCTGAAAAAGTGTTGACTGACTGCAAGTTTCAGGTCGGTTAAGTATCATTCATTTCCTTAGATTTAGATTTATTTAATTTGATACTTTTTACATACGGACCTTTCGGAAACTGTCAGCTGTGTATGATTGCATTGACATTCTTTATGTTGGTTGGACATTTTCTGAGTTTTTGCCTAGTGTGATTTTTCTCTCAAAAAAAAATATCACAAGGGCTGATGGAAGAATTTTGAGAAATCAGTGTCGCCTGCGTTCAGCTTCTCATTGGTCAACTTGGAGAAGACAGAGTGTAGGCTGTCCCTCTGGGGTCCCGCAAGTTAAGTTGATCTTTCATCTGATCAGTTCACAGGGTTCCAGCTGCTGGCATAGACGCTCTTTCAGATTGCGTACTGGACTTGTGAAAGGCAGGGGAACCTCCAATGGAGCTCAGCTTGACCCCTGATATGTTCTTGCCCTACCAGGGACAGCCTTACTGCGGTCAACCTTCAGCCGCATGCAGTGTCGCTAATGCACAGGCACACCCTCCGCCTCCGCCTCTTCCATCACTCCCCGCCCGTCCCCGACCCCGTCCCCGCCCCAACCCCCGGCCCCGCCCCCATCCCTGCCCCGCTCAAGCCAGGACAGGGCGGTTTCCGGAAGGTGTGCCGCACCGAGGAGGCCGGCCCCTGCCCCTTCCCTGGTCTGGCGGCCGGGGTGCTGGAGATGCGCGTGAAAGAGGGGAGCAAGATCCGCAACCTGATGGGCTTCGCCATGGCTCGCATGCAGGACGGGAGCGGGGCGGATGGGGGCGGGGCTAGGGGCGGAGCCGGGGGCGGACTCAGGCAGGTGGTCTTCGCCGGATCGGGCCGCGCCGTCACCAAGACCATCACCTGCGCCGAAATCATGAAGCGCAAGGTGGGCGGCCTGCACCAGCTGACCAAGCTGTGCTACAGGAGCGTGCGCGAGGTGTGGGAGAGCCGGGAGGGCGGGGCCTCCGAGATGACCATCCACAGGACCATCCCCTCCATCAGCATCCTCCTGTCCAAGGACCCGCTGGACCCCGGGGAGCCTGGCTACCAGCCCCCAGAGGCCGTCGGTACACTCTGGGAGCCTCCGGCACAAGATGGGAGGGAGGGTGGAGGTGCCCCCCAGACAACCAACAAGAGGCCCCTCAGCCCCACCCCCTACAGCAGCCAGCCTGGATGCAAGAGACCCTGTCTGGACGGGGGCTTCTCTGCACCCTTCCCAAAATGACTGTAGTCTATTTGGAAGGACAAAATTAGAGTGGGCAGAGTGGTGGTGTTTACTCAAACATATCAGTCAGAGAGGGAGATGCATAAATTGATTTCTGCATTCTGATGTGTGTGTGTGTGTGTGTGTGTGTGTGTGTGTGTGTGTGTGTGTGTGTGTGTGTGTGTGTGTGTGTGTGTGTGTGTGTGTGTGTGTGTGTGTGTGTGTGTGTGTGTGTGTGTGTGTGAGAGATAGAGAAAGAGAGAGAGAGAGAGAGAGATGTAATGTACCCATTGAGATTTGGGCCCACACACACAAATGTGTGTATATAGAGTATATACAGTACGTAGACACTTGTGTCTGAATTAAAGCAATGACAGAGTGGCACATTCCACCAGTTTCAGAAGTGTAGCACTCTAACTTGTGATGGCCCGACAACATATCTATTAAATTTCTCCATGGTCTGTCCTGTTTTATGATTACACTGAGTTATATAATATTAGCACACTTTCCAAACAGCCATGGTAGGTTCTGAGTATCTTAAATAAATACAACTGTACGTGTATAACTCTGTTTAATATGACGAAAAGATTAAATATTTTTGTCGTGCTTTTGAATATCCACCTGCCATCCATAAATTCAAATAAATTATTTGCTGAGGAGTGCACATAAATTATTTCTGCTGCTGTAATAACTCACTGGAGTCTCTGAATAGATTGACATTTTCCCTTTGTCCTCTGATACTGGTCTCAATACAGACAGGTTTACTACACACAATCACAGCTGACAAAGGAAACGGATCACCCTGGTCTTTTCATGCAAATGTGAGCAGAGACGACTGCGACAGTATCTGCTCGGATAAGCTGGTGCATCCGCAACTGGCTTACACAAGTGCCAACAGCTGGTTATAAACATAGATTATCATTAAGATTGTAACCGAACAAGATGCTTTTGGAATACAAAGAAGGCCTAGGACTGTTTTCTTTATCTCCTCGCCCGAAAGAAGCGTTGCAGACTCAGCTAACCTTTAATCCCTGCAAAGTGCCCAGTGGCATGGAGCCACACAAAAAAGGCCACAATTCACAGGCCAGCGGACAGTGCTCTCAGTGTCGGTGAGATGCATGCACTGTGTCCAGTAACAAACTGCTACCTCCCCCGCAAGGTAGTACTGAGGCTTAGAAACTATAGCCATGCTGTGACCCAGGCAAGGCTGTGCAAAGTGTAGTCTGCCACAAGACTTTTCCTCGCAGCTGACGACACACCAAGGGCAACACTGCAGTCCACTACTGATCAAGAGGAAGGTTAAAGTTAATATCCGTGGGCGGATAATGCACGACTCCCCCGGAGACACATGTGGACCGTGTCGATGAGCTACACTGTGCGAATGGAATGGACGTTTCCTGCCAATGACCCGCAGAGTCTTGTGATATGATGTTTCGGGCTTCATGGTATGAGAAACGCATCTGTTAGTGTTACTGGCTCGAACTAGTTTGAGTTCGCTGGTGAGTTAGGTCATCGTCATATTTTGTTTAATTTGCATTAAAGATCCATGCCAATAATCTGGAGGAAGCCATAATGTCCTCTTATTGTTACATTGAATATTATCTCATTAAGTACACAGCCATATAGTATTGAACTGACAAAAACATTATGGGCAGTAGGCTACACCCCACTGCTGCTGAATGGTAACAACAGTTTCACTTATTCATTCCATACAGCCATAGTATATATGGGATTTGTTCCTTCAAGAAGAGAGAGAGACTGTGGGGTAAACTTTATATTCAAAATATAGATGTGTTTACACAGCACAGTTTGTGAAATTTATTGGATGCATAATTAGCTACAAAGGCGATAGTTTAATCCACTGTCCTTTGTTACTAGATTTTATTTTCCTTTTTTGAGCACCTTAACTGAATCATCTCCCTGTGTTTTGCTTTCAGGGTCACTATATCAACCTACCATGTCAATATATGTCAATTATAAAGGGCTCTATTTTCCGGCGAATGGTGCATAGTAGCAGTCAATGATGCAGTGCATGGGGCACTGGGTGTGCATTTTGTTATTTTCTTGACCAGAGGCAAGGAGCGCACAGCGCGCGTCTGGGCCGGATTGGGCTGAATATTTATCAGAGGGTGTGTTGCAGCTGAATTCAATCATAGCCAATCAAATGACCTCTTTTCATTCACTTTAAGAGCTGTGCGCTTTGCGACCTGGCATACTGCCAGTTTCCAAAGGTGATCACTGTATCACTGTAACCATGCATTTATTTCACAAGGGAAAGTCTAAAATCAGAAACTAAGTATAATTAATCATTCCTTGTGTTTAGTCTTAGCTAATTAGAATATTCAAGTGTAGTGAAGGCCATAGGATTGCTTAATTCAATACAGTCTATAAGTTGTCACTAAAATGTTAGGCTATAGAAAAATGTGTGCCTTTGTGTGGTACGATATTATAATAAAACCAAGTCCGCCATATACTGAAATAGCCCATCCAGAATCTTATTTGTATATTTAAATGACCAAATAAACAACCGTTAACAAATTATTTCACCTTGCAACATTATGTATTGATATTATTCTCAAACATTTTCACTAGTCACACAAGGCTGTGTGCAGTGGTCTCATGCGGACTCGTCACATAGCGACGCTTCTGCCCAAGCGTCGCTATGTGACGCCAAAGGTAGCCTTTTGCGTCGTATATTGACGCAGCCTTTTGCGTCGTATATTGACGGTTGTGGCCACATAATTTGTCCTTGGTTGTGGCACTTCAATATTATGCTTTTTTATGCTTTTTTTTTTCTTCATCTGGTAGAGAGTTACGTGAACTCTTGTGGTCGGGCTCGCCCACTATCTTAACAGTTCGGGCATGAGCCCGAGTTACATGAACTCCTGTGAGGTTATGTTTAGGGGTTGGGGGGTGGGGTACAGAAATCACGAACTCAGAAAAATCTAAGTGCACACGGCGAAGACTGAGCGGGCATGCTCGCAGTCGGTTATCATGAGCAAAGCCTTCGCCATAGTAGGATTCGTAAATTCGCGACGAGTGCGTCAAATAATGACGCAAAAGGCCTCCTTCTGCGTCTAAAGCATGCCCAAGCGTCGCTATGTGACGACTTGAGAGTGAGACCAGGCTGAGTCACACATTCAATGATGTAGTTGGACAACACCATGTGTGAATAAACAAAACTCACGAATACTAGTTAATCCATTCACCAAAGGTGTTTTTATTCATAAACAACGTTGAACGCTGCAACGATACAACGCAATCGATTGAACTGAAGAATATTGATAATCGTAATTAGGACTGAGCCTAGTCTACTATTTCCTAGTTTTGTAGCCTCACTTTCCATTCATAATAAGTTACAAATACTTCAAACGTGTAAATGATTCTCATTTTAACATTTGTTTTCAGCTAGATTTGAGAGTAAATATTTTTTAAATAACCTTCCGATATAATTAGAGGGATTAGAGTTTAGTTTAGTTCACTACGAAAAAAGTGATGCATTTCATATTTGATGACAAGTAGATTCCAATGCCATGTTTGCCCACTGGCACAGAAACATTGATGTGAGATTAGATACAGTATTAATAACACGTATCTTTCACAATAGTTACGTTATGCCCAGTGGTGGAAATGGCCAGGTTTTACTGGGGGAACCCTGCTCCTGCTGGAGGGGTCTGGGGGCATGCCCCCGGGAAATTTATTTTGCGAAAACACCTCTAAATCTTTGTTTCTGGTGCAGTTTTACACTTAAATTGACCCTAGAATAATCACTAAAAATGCTTGATCACTGCTTGAGTGTAGTGTATTTTGTGCATTATTTTTTAATCTGAGTGTTTTTTTTTTGTTGGTAAAAATAGCAGATGAATGCTCAACTATCTTCCTCCTCAACTACCACTGCCTGGCCAAAAAAAAAGTTGCACACTGTAATATTTTGTTGGACCACCTTTAGCTTTGATTACGGCGCGCATTCGTTGTGGCATTGTTTTGACAACCTTATGCAACGTCACAACATTTATTTCCATCCAGAGTTGCATTCATTTTTGGCCGAGATATTGTATTGACGACGGGAGAGTCGAACCACTACGTAAAGTCTTCCCCAGCACATCCCAAAGACTTTCAATGGGATTAAGGTCAGGACTCTGGTGGCCAATTCATGTGTGAAAATGATTCCTCATGCTCCCTGAACCACTCTTTCACAATTTGAGCCCTATGAATCTTGGCATTGTTGTCCTGGAATATGCCCATTGATGGGATAACCTGGTCATTCAGTGCATTCAGGTACTCAGCTGACCAATTGAAGCAACCCCAGATTATAACACTGCCTCCAGAGGTTTGTACAGTGGGCACTATGCATGACGGGTGCAACGGCGACTTTCTTTTTGGCCAGGCAGTGTATCTTCCTCCTAAGCTCGATTTCAAGATATGTTGTGAGGACTGAGCACAGAAGACACTCACTAGCACTCAGTCTCTTAGCTGAACAATGTTGTTCTGGTCTGTGTCTCACTGTCCTTTTTTAACTGAGAGAATTGAGTGTTGCTTTAAATGGTGCTGAATTTGGTCTGGCCCCTCACCTGACACCTGACTGGATATGGGTCAACCTGCCAAGGCAGAAACCCTTTCAATAAAGCCTGCAGGATCTCAGAGGCACACAAGCTTCCTCACCAATGCACATGGCAACCGCATATGGGGAAGACCTATCTTGCCCTACACTTTGTATTTACAGTCCACTTTGTCCTCTGTCCTCTTCATTGGACACTGTAATGCCTTGCCCTATGGCTATGCTTTCCCTAATCTAAACAGCCAAAGCAGTAGCTCAACAGGGAATTACCAGTAATTCACCCACAAAAACATTGTTTCATTGCAATTATTATAAACCTCAGTAATTTTTCATAAAAATAGAGAAGATCATATTTCTATGGAGACCAACCCAGTTTATTATTAAAAACACAATGATTCACATTCGAATGAATGGAACAACAAAATTTCTCACATGACGTTAGACAGGGGCGGCGCCGGAAAATATTGTTTGGGGGTGCTAAGGTGGTGCTTTATAGTTATGTGTGAGTGCTCATGAAATTTAGACACTGCTGAGTTCACACGCGCACAACCGCAGATAACCTCGCACAGACCACGGGTGGCTATTTCTATTGTATGCACTGATTTAGCTTAGGTAATGTACTGCCATCTCACACACTCTAAATAAATATAATGACCCAGAAATTCAGAGAATACTGCCAGCATGACAGATAAACATTGCTTAGCCCTATCCATGGTGGCCCCCTAGTGGTAGTCATTGACGTCCCCAATTATAGTATTCATAACTTATTTCTCAGAAATGATAAATTACAGCTTTAAGAAAAACCCCAAAATTCCAATGCAGGATTGAAGTGTCACTGCTTGTGAAAACAACAGGCTGTGAAGTTGCGCTGCAGGGCAATAAAACAGCAGGATGCTACTAGCAGTAGCCTACACATTGTTTAACAACTGTCATCTTGCCACAATCACAGACAATAAAATGCAGTTTCTACATGCTGAAAAAAAATTATGTTCCGATATAGAAACAATAATATACTATATAGTAGGCTATATTACTTTCTATATCAGAACATTATTTTTTTTTTCTTCTACTATGTAGGCCTACAGTAATGTTAGCCTACCAGATGTAGGCCTACTTTCGGTTTAGTAGACTAGACACCTTTTTTTCTTTTTTACAAAATCTGATATGACATAACGTTAAACATGTTTCAGGAACCAAATATCCTACCTGGCTATGACGCTACTACTGCCATTAGACATCATTGCATTGATTCATAAGAGAATACATAGGTATTTTAGGAGTTAAATAGAAGCATGTAAAACAAAAACCTCCCTTCCTTCCTCATGCACGGACCTAGTTTTACAACCTAGCTAGCCGGCTAGCATGACAACAGGAGGTCTGCACAGCCACCCATCCTGGTACTAATTTGGATAAAAGCGTCTGCCAAATAATTGTAATGTAATGTACTATCTGTGCATGGCAGCCTGCTAAGCAGATAACGTTAGCTAGCCGACGAGGAAACACTCGTTGACTGAAATTTTCAACATTAAACACATAATCGTCTAATAATGTCGATTACATATAGACTATTTATGTCTGTGATGTCACCTGGTTTGAGGACATTTTAAAGTGAACAACTACTTGTATTATTGATAGTTTCCTGACAGCTTACAGTTACCTGTATAGCGACGATCGCATACTACCTGAAAAGCTCGCTCGGTAGACTTTATTTGGGTCAGGGGGACTCAGTACCACACCCTCCCATTGGCTGCCTGCTGGGGCTGTCATCCTGCAGTTTCACGTCTTTCAATTGGTTTTAGGAGCTACTGTCTGTTTCTGTGGGTATCAGCGCTGAAATGATAGCATTTTTTCATGTACATGCTTTAGAAATAGTCTAAAACAGCTATAGGCGGTATTCCCCTATTAAAATCATTCAGTAGATTTCTAAATCTGAGCCGGAACACCGCTCCGTCTCAACTTTTATTCCCGGAACAGTGTTCCGGCACGTTCCGGCCCATTTCCACCATTTGTACAATAAGAGTGAATGCCAGACCATCACAGTCCCACTGAGCAGACGGCGTCCAAAGACATCCAGCGACGTTTCATGGACGAGACGACACGGGGTTCGTTAATGTTGGCTCTCCTGTTCAGGTCCAGTGGACATCTACATTAGACGGTGTATTTGCCAATTTTTGACCGAATAGCTGAACTTTAAAGATTGTTAAATACAAAATGATGTCCACAGATGATGAATGGACGTGGTTTTGCTCAGTGGGAAGTTTATGCCTACCTTGTGCAGTTGCTGTACATATGCTCATAGTTGACACTGCAGGGAAAACAGGGACAGGATTTGACCTTCTCGAACTTTTCCTCCTGGGTTACCAGGCAATTTGCATCACAGGTTACCTGGATGGTAACAGAGTGAACCCCCTTTCGATTCGCACAGATGAGTGGTTGAGTAGATGGAGATAAAATGTCATTTTATCATTACACATGGTTGTAAGGAAAATAATGGAATACAGTACCCCCATGACCACAGGGAACAGAACAGCCATAAACAATTAAAAACAGACATAAATTCAGGAATTAACATGATGTAAAAAAGACAATGAACAATAAATACAAAGCATGCATTTTTCCTGCTTGGGAAATTTACTGTATTTCAAAGTCAAATTGGACAGCATATCCACGAAAACGGTTGATTGGCTTTTGACTATGTTATGCATGCATTGCTTGAGTAAGCCCCAGAATTAGCAACTTGCCATACACTGGGCTCCGACTTGCGCCATAGACCTGGTCTGAGCAGGTGGGTTGCACAGGCACAAATCGCAGACTGAGCTAACCCCAAAAATGGATTTTGATCTGCACTGACACACCCCCAACAGTGCCTCTCCTCCCAATTCAGCGCACGGCAAGTCACCAAATTACCAAACAAGCTCAGGTCCACTGGCCGGAAAATAGAGCCCTATAATGTCAGTAAGCATCAAGTGTTTCATTGAGACATGTATGCAATTGATATTATATATAATGTTCCTCTTTCACGCTCCGCAAACCCAGTTGCAATATTTATGTATGTTTTCTTGAATAATGGCACTTACATTTTAGCTGTTATCGTTAAATATTTTTATCAGAATTGTTTAGTCCACCGTGAATCCAGAACTTACTTCATGCCGAAGGTATTAATAACATCTCATGATTTGGAACAGAAGAAATGTCAGAAGCAGGAAAGAAACACTGCAACCTGATGGGTTGGTCCTTTGAGAAAAGGCTGTTTATTATGTGGTTAACAGCTTTCGGACTGTGTGCACACTGTACGTAAATCATCAACGCATTCAGGTCACATAGATATTTCTGGCTAAAAGTTATATCGACCTGCATCTTTTTTCAAGCATTAGGTATTCTGGGCCAAGTGTAAAATGCAGAGCGAATAGGATAATTAATGATTACTCAATAGCCTATCTGAGTGAAAGGACAGATAAAATTCAATGACAAAGACATTAGCCTTGGGCCAAATCTTATTTGATTGGAAAGAAATTGCAGCTGCAGTAGAAGGGAAAAGATTTGAGGTTTTATTTGTGCAATAGAGGAGAGGTTCTTATCAGGACATTTACATGTTTTCCCCTTCCGTTTAATACATAATGCTGAAATGTGGGAAGAAAAATGTAAAACAGGAATCCCAATAACACAGTGTCCTCTATGCAAAGAGAGAGAGAGAGTTTTCTTTAAAGACATCATTGTCAAAATGTATTGGAAACACATGTAGCAACCATGTAATGTATTGCAAATCTATTGAAAATAGTGCATGACAGTGGCACATAACAGGTACAATTAGCAGTGGTGGTAAAGGTAACTGCACGCTGATAAACTATCTTTTAAATAATAATAACAATAACATTAATAACTAGATTAACAATTCCTAAAGAAATTGTAGGTGTGGTTGCTTCGCAGTGGTATCAATTGTTGGTATAGAAAGATGGTACTATAGTATAGTGTGGTAAATAAAAGGTGGAAATGGTATGAAGTGGTAATGAAAGCAGAAAAAGGTAATGTCAAATCATCTGGGATAGTATTGTTAGGTCATAACAGTGTTGTAAGCAGTGTAATATGTTTCAGCATCCACATTCTATTACGTCAGTCTTCAAAATGTGCCCATTGACTCCCATTCATTTTTTTGGCGATAAAAGGTCAATTATCTGAAAAAGTGTATATGGTATAAAGGTAAAAAGTAATAGAAACCTGGAGGGTGTATAAAGGTATAATATGAATGGTGCTGATGGTGTGAATGGTGTAGGAGGAAAAATAAGCAGTATGGAGAGTAACAAATGGTGTGGTTTTACAACCACACCTAATAATCACAATTAGATCTGAGCAAAGGCAAACAGAACACCTCCACTTTTCTTACAGGAGCCTGTGAATGCAGAACCTTTACTTGCTCTTCTGATCCATCTATGACCCAAAATAAATGCATTACAGAGTATCTGTAAGGTTATCGCAGCTGGCCCCCTATGATTAGTTCTCTTGTTTAAAAAAGCAAGTAAATAATAATAATAATGATAATCAATATCATATTTCTATATATGGAAACTAAATCATAGCATATCTTTCTTTAATAATAATATTTTTATTATCCTATACTTTAAAATAATTATGAAAGATGAATTCAAATCCAAAGCATTACAGTGTGTCCTTCCCAAAAAGTGCAGGGGGAGCCTCTGCACAGCATAAGCTGTGTTCCAGCCAAGTGCCACACCTAAGCTACAGTCAGTATCTGCGTGTGAAGCATTTTCCAGTGGAATCTCATGGCGTTGGAGCTATATATTTGCATTGGCTGGATCAGCCACAGCTATACAACAGCTGGAGACATTGCCCATTATTGTTATCGTCATTAGTATTAGTTGTAGTACTGTATTTTAATTTTCATTTCATGGTTCATTGCTCTTGTATTTCTATGGCAGGAAAATAGGTTCAAATCTCAAAGGGAACTCTTTAGAATTATTTTTCAGATGAGATTTTTTTCCCCCTTCATTTCCAGTTTTCCTCGTCCTCTTTAATATCCGCCACAGCCACGGAGACTGCATACATTCAGTCGAAGTAAATTCATTTTGAATTTATCATAAAAGTGAGCACATTATTTCCCCCCTTCTCCTCCCCAGCAGCAGATGAAAGCAGGGTCTCTCAGATGGTTCAGGAGTTCGCTATCTCCCTCCCACCAGATGGCTTCGTCTTTTCTTATCTAAAAGAATGGGCGCTGCCTCCATTTTTCAACCGGCCTTATCTGGAAATCCCTTAAATTGAATATTTATTCCGCCAATGTTTTCTGCCTCTGTTCCCTGCATGAGGCAACGGTTCCTCTCCCTGCCTATTCTTCTAAGTCGGAGAAAAATATTCTTTCACCCTGCTCATGTACACTCAGTCATGTTCCAGAGTGAAAGAGACAGTGATTGATTCTGTGATTGCCTTGGAAGAAAGGGACATTAAGTTGGGCACACTGTGAAGGTGAACTAATGAATGCCCAACTGAGTGGAACATTCAGCAGTGGTGAAAAGTAATTTTTGAAAAAGGGCATAAGATATTGCTCATTGTTCTTGTATCAAGGGGGGAAATGGAATTAACCAGATACTGGGTCCTCTTAGTGTTTCTGAAGGGTCTGATATTATTCTAAAAAAAGAAAATCACTCTAATTCACAGAGGAAGGATTATTATGCATATGAAGGAGAATTTGTAGCACTGAAGTCAAATAAAAAGTAAAGACTGAATAAGTGTTTGTGATATAAAATAAATTTGCTGAAATAAAGTAGAATGTAGTAATATTCACGGCCCTGAATAGGTTCTGAGTTAATATAGGTTCTGAGCTAATAACCAAGTTATTGACATAATATTGTTGATATTCATTTTGACAACTGTCATTTGAAACTCTACTGGCAGATGGAAGGTGACTGATGGAATGTACCATACAAAGTAAACTTCTGATTGGGTTAACTTCAATTTTCTGATTTTGAGACAAGATTTATAGACACGATGTTCATCTTTATGAAATTACTTATTGCATCAGCACAACAGCCCACTCATTATGTCAAAGACCTTTGTAAGAAAAGGACTGATAGGGCATGGATTCATTAAATAATTTAAGAACGATCTGTTATCATTATTTCTTTTAATCCCAAAACTCAAAGAAGCTAGACTTGGAGATACTAAGACAAACTGATAGTTTAATTTGTTATTCAAGATCATCGCTATATTTTGTCAGTTTTTCTTAAACAAAAATAAATGCAAAAACATTTCATAAAACAGACTTCCCCACAATTGCATTGTTGTCCAGCCTCTAGCCAACTCACTTTATTGATCAACCTCTACCAAAACTATAGTTCAGCATGAAATGTCACTATGTCACAATGGATTTTAGACAATCTTGCCACCTGGTGGAGAGGGTGAACACTACGCATGATGTGGATGGAGATAAGTAAAATCAGAAAATATATTTCTGCCTACTGTTGAAAACTTCAAATCTGGCGTTCTTTGAGTATAAACCTTCAGTAACGCATGTGTAATGGTTCACCATTTGAAAATTGTACTGGTATATCATTGCAAACTGACCAGTGGACAAATGCCTACTGTTTTCACGGTCAGAACTTGATAATTTACATTTGAATCTGAATTTCATGAAATGACTGAATGGCACAACCCACGCTCTATTTTTGTTTTATTCTTAGAAACCAATTATTTAAACAAGCAGTGGAAGAAAATATTTTCATGTTTTTTATTAACTGTACATGTTGGATATCCTAGGTGAACCTGAGCAGTCTGAGGCAAAATCTCAGAATACATCCAGGTATTTGGAGCTAAAAAGTGGTAGCATCAGCATGTGGTTGGTTTTGATGGAGAATCCAAATCATAGCAGTCAGGAAGGGAGATGATTGAATGCCAGGTGACCCCAATGGCTCTTTTTCTATCTGGGAATACCAGTTTCTGGACTCATTTCCGTAGAATCGTTTCCTTAGTTTGCTTTTTAATTGTATTTACATTTTTGCATTGTGTGTGTGTGTGTGTGTGTGTGTGTGTGTTTTGTTTGTGCATTCATTTCGTACTTAGTGTGTGTGCTCTCCACAGATCAGGTGAGAGTTGCTAAGGCCTGGAGGCATGGCTTACTGGGAGCACACAGTTTGTTAGACCTTGTTTGTAACTTACTTGTAGCTCTCATGCATGTTGTGTACCAGGATCTTTTGTTTGATTAACAGAACATTTTGTTAACAAAAATATACAGTCAAGCCGGAAAGTCTGAACACTCCTTTCACCTATCCACGTTTTATTACGTTACAGTCATATTCTACAATAGATTGAGTTCATTTTTTGCCTCAAACATCTACAAACAATAGCCAATAATGACGAAGTGAAAAACAGGTTTTTAGAAAATATGCAATTTTATTTTACTGACAAAAATAGGTTATTTACGGGTTACATATCTGTACACACCCTTAGCCTAATACTTGGTTGCTGCACCTTTGGCAGCGATTACAGCTTCAAGGCATCTTGGGAAAGAAGCTACGAGCTTGGCACACTTGTTTCTGGACATTTTTGCCCATTTCTCTTGGCATATCCTTGCAATCTCCGTCAGGTTGGATGGGGAGCGTCGGTACACAGCCATTTTCAGCTCTTTCCACAGATGTTCAATTGGATTCAGGTCTGGGCTCTGGCTGGGCCACTCAAGGACATGCACAGACTTTCTCTGAAGCCACTCCTTTGTTCTCTTGGCTGTGTGCTTCGGGTCGTTGTCATTTTGGAAGGTAAACCTTCGCCCCAGTCTGAGGTCCAGAGCGCTCTGGAGCAGGTTTTCTTCAAGGATCTCAGTGTACTTAGCTGCATTCATCTTTCCCTCTATCAGGACTAGTCGCCACGTTCCCGCTGCTGAAAACCATCCCCACATCATGATGCTGCCACCGCCATGCTTCACTGTAGGGATGGTATTAGCCAGGTGATGAGCGGTGCCTGGTTTCCTCCAGACGTGACGCTTGGTATTCAGGCCAAAAAGTTCCATTTTGGTTTCATCAGACCAGAGAATCTTGATTCTCATGGTTTGAGAGTCCTCTAGGTGCCTTTTTGGCAAACTCCAAGCGGGCTGTGATGTGCCTTTTACTAAGGAGGGGCTTCCGTCTGGCCACTCTACCATAAAGGCCTGATTGGTGGGAGTGCTGCCTGGATGGTTGATCTTCTGAAAGGTTCTCCCATCTCCACAAGGATACGCTGGAGCTCTGTCAGAGTGACCCTCGGGTTCCTGCTCATCTCCCTGGCCAAGGCCCGTCTTCCCCGATTGCTCAGTTTGGCCGGGCGGTCAGGTCTAGGAAGATTCTTGGTGGTTCCAAACTTCTTCCATTTACGAATGATGGTGGCCACTGTGCTCTTTGGGACCTGTAAAGCTGCAGAGATTTTTCCATACCCTTCTCCAGATCTATGCCTTGACACAATCCTGTTTCTGAGGTCTGCAGATAATTCCTTGGACCCCATGGCTTGGAGTTTGCTCTGACATGCACTGTCAACTGTGGGATCTTATATAGGCAGGTGTTGGCAATGCCCAATCATGTCCAATCAATTGAATTTATCACAGGTGGACTCCAATTAAGTTGTAGAAACATCTCAAGCAGTATCAGTGGAAACAAAATGCACCTCAGCTCACTTTTGGGTGTCATATCAAAGGGTGTGCACACTTGTGTACATATTTTACATTTTGATTTTTAATAAATTAGCACAAATGTCTAAAAACCTGTTTTCACTTTGTCATTATGGGCTATTTTGTGTAGAATTTTGAGACAAAAAATGAACTCAATCTATTGTAGAATATGTCTGTAACGTAATAAAACGTGGATAGGTGAAAGGAGTGTTCAGACTTTCCGGCTTGACTGTATATTTTTTTAATTTGCTATGCATTTGTGTTTTGTTTATCCAATCATTTTCGTGGAAAGAAAATGTTAATAAATCAAGAACTTTTTATTTTTGAAATCGCTTCTGGACATTTGTTTTTTGGCCAACAAACAATTGTCTGAAATCCCCCATTAGCCATAGAGTGACTTACACAAGGGCTTTGAAGATGGATTCATAGGCACCACATGTAATAGGCCTCCAGAGGCCTTCTGCATGAACACAACTCCCAATACATAGAGCGTCAGCAGACACTTGTTACAGCCAATGAGGAATACTGAGCCAACACACCCTGGGTTCTGCCTTCAGCTGCCGAAAGGTTTAACAGTATCTTGTTCCACAACACCACTTATTTTTCCTACAGAGAAGTTAGCCTATTTCAGTGGTGTGGTGTAAGTGGCCAGCTGAGGTATTAACTGTACAAAGTAGCTGGCCATCCTTAGAACCCTGTGCACATAGGCTTTGAGTGATGCGGACTTATCTGGGATCTAGTTTAGTTTCGGCAACCACACTGATTTCACCTGTCTGCCAGTAACTTAATTGGTTAAAAATAGCCTCTTTCTAAAGGTATCATTTGCCATATAGCACATTACAGAAAATTTTAAATATATTTGATCCGACTCATTAAATATCTTAGGATGTATTATTCATGGCATGCATAGCTATTTCTGACATGTCCTAATGGGGTAAAAAATAACATCTGGAAAACCTGCCCCTTCCTCACCACCTGTTCAATCTAGCTCTCAGTCCAGGCACTGATCTTCTCCTGCCTGGACTACTGCAACTGAATCCTTGCTGGCCTCCCTGCCTCCACCATCAGACCTCTGCAACTCATCCAGAATGCTTCTGCTCATCTCATCTACAACCTCCCTATACTCAGGCATGTTACTCCCCTTCTCATTTCCCTCCACTGTCTAGTGGCTACCTATGTATATCATCTCACATCAAATTCAAAGCCTTTGGTGCTAGCCTATCAGGCACCTAAAGGGACAGTCGTATCTTCATAAGATCATCAGACCCTACACACATACCAGACCTCTCTTCTGCTACATGTGGGTATCTGGCACCTCTCACCCTGCGTACCTGCACTTCCAGGTTACATGTTCTGTCTGTTCTGGCCCCCCAGTGGTGGAATGAGCTTCCCACTTCAGTCAGAACATCAGAAACACTGCCCATCTTCCAACGCAGACAGAATATTCACTTCTTCAGATTGCACCATGGCTTCCCTGAGCCCCTTTAGTAGGCAGGTCACTCGTGCACACACAATAATCAGCCGACCGTGAGCTGTGCACAGAATTTGGGATATTTTGATTTCAAGTGTGAAACTAGGAGTAACTTTGTAACATTGTACATCGCAAAATATTGTCCAAATAAATATAATAGTAGGCAGTTATAAAGCTAAGAGTTTTCCCTCTGCTGTGATACTTTCGGTTTGTGATTTGAATAAAGAATAAAGGTTTGGGAAAACAAAAGGATGTGCAAAAATGAGTCCAGCTAATTAATATGCATAAATGTTTTAGAAAAATTCTGAAGGCGCAGATATGTTGACATGGATTTTCCCAGTACTAAAAATAGCTTGTCGAGTCCCTACGCCATCAGGATCATACCGGAATTGTCCGTTTTTAGCGAGAATAGGGGGGGGGGGTTTAACAGTTTACAATACCACTTCCGATTCCGGCATGATCCTGATGATGTAGGGACTCGCCAAGCTATTTTTAGTACTGGGAAAATCCATGTCAACATATCTGCGCCTTCAAAATATTTCAAAAACATTTATACTTATTAATTAGCTGGACTTAGTCATTTTTGCACATCCTTTTGTTTTCCCGTATAGGAATTTTGATTAAATCACCATTTTAGAGGACCACTAAAGAAAAATTAAATGTAGTTATAGCTCACATTTTTTCTGTTCACTAATGTTTGTGGCACTAACTATAAGAAAAGTAACATTCCAACACATACCAATTCTTTATTCATCAACATTTTTATATTTAAAAAGTGAAAAAATGCATATTTTCACTTTTTCACCAAAAATGGCTGAAAACGCTATATAAAACAGATATAGTTTTTTGAGCACAACTTAAGAAACCAATGTCGCTTTTCAAAAATTCTTTCTGTTTTGTGTTCCTTTCATCGAGCTGCTTAATTTGAGCTATAATTTAGTAGTATTGATACAACTTCAAAAATGGTGTGACCTGCCTACCTTTAGATATCCTTTCATTTTTCTCTTTCTTTCCTTTGATTTGCTTTTGGATAATGTATATTATACATTATAGCTGTGTATAATAGGTTATCTGTCTAATCGTACTTTGTTTCAACACAAATTGTTGTTTGTCAGGTTAATATTACACTTAGTGATTATTAATGGGCCTCTGTGCTTTCTTGGTGATATTCTTGTATTTTTTTCTACACTATTTGTCACTCTATTTTTTTATTTATCCTTTATTTTTACAGGTAGTTTCACTGAGATCAATATATATTTTACAAGAGATACATGCAAATAAATAAATAATTGATAAGAGCTCTAGATAAGAGTGTCTGCCAAATGATTGTAATGTAGGTAGCCTAGTGTATGGTTGGAACAACATAAAAACCAACAACAACACAGATTTTAGGACTCCTTTTCACTATAATAACCAAGATGTGTAACTGCCCTTATTTTACATTTACCTGTATGATTGCCCAAATGTTACACTAATTGTATTCGCTATTTAAGCGGGACTATTTAGCCAGGTTTGTCACTCAACCCAATCTCCGTGAAGAGGTCTGAATGAGTCAGAGGGGTGGAGGTCAGAGTGCGGGACGGTTTGCGCATGAGCGGAGGTAGTTTCGAAATCGGACAGCGGGAAATCGGTAGCTGTGTTTTGCTTTATTTTGTTTTGTTTTGTATTGCTTTGCTTTGCGTTGACTGTTTCTTTTCTATCTTTGGAGTGTCACCGCCGAATCAGAGTAGGGTTTGCTGTGGGTTTGGATATCAGGAGACTGAGGCGGGTTGACTACGCCTGTTGCGTGACTGGAGGGCGATGGCAGGGTCTTCGGATGGGTCTGAGCCATCAGACATGGAATGGCATATGCCCCGGAAAAAACGTGGGTTGTCGGATGGTTCGGGGGATGACAACCGGGAACACCGGAGCACTAAAACAGTGAAGTCGATGGAACGGGAATCGAGCATAAGTAACCGTGCAGGGGAAACTGAATTCAAGGTTATAATTACATTTAAAAAGAATGAAAGACAGCTTCCAAATCCGGTAAAAATGTCTAAGATATTGGCAAAGGACATTGGTGATATTGAGTTGGCGAGGTGGCTGAGGGACGGAAGGATTTTGGTGTTTTGCTCCAGTATGGAACAGCAAGCTAAAGCGCTAGGCTGCCGTAAAATGGGGGGACATGAAGTAGAGAAAGTTGTGGTGCCCGGCGGGGCTCGAAATAGGGGGGTAATTACAGGCGTTCCCCTGTCTATGGAGATGGCCGAACTACGGAAATGTATGAAGGGTGGTAAACTTCTGGATTGTAGTAGGTTGCGGCGCACAAGGGAAGGACAAAACGAGGACAGTTTGTCGGTATTGCTGGATTATGGGGGGGGGCCCACTACCACAGAAAGTAAAAATAGGTGTTAAATGTGTTATCCTGTGAGACGGTTTGTGCCACAGCCTTTGCGGTGCTTTAACTGTCAGCGTATGGGACATGTGGCAGCAGTGTGTAAGGGGAAGAAGAAATGTGTGAGGTGTGGGGAGGGCCATGGTTTTGGGGAATGTGAGGAGGGTAAAGGCTTGAAATGTTGTAATTGTGGGGGTGAGCATAGTGCGGCGTATGGGGGGTGCAGAGTACAAAAACAGGCCCAGGAAGTGCAGAAAAGTTACCCAAAATGTCTCTTACTCCGAGGCTGTGAGGAGGCTAGAGAGTTAGCGCGGACGGGTGGTGCGGGTGTGGCTCCGGCTGGTGAATTAGCGGAAGGTGGTAAGGGGGGAGGGTGTGAGCATAGCTGTGTTGCTGATCCAGATGTGCTTCATGTTAAGAAGTTTGATTTTATAACATTTATTGCGACGGTGGTTAACTGTGCGTCTCAGGCGTCAAGACGTACGGAGAAACTGAAGATAATTCTGGGGGCGGCTCAGCTCTTTCTGGGAATTACTGATATGTCTTATGAGAATCTATGTGATAAATTACGTGCTCGGGAAGGAGGTGTGCTGTCGCAGCCTCCTGGTTAGTATAATGGCAATTTTGCTTCTCCAGTGGAATGCTCGCAGCCTGATTGCCAACGGGCAAGAGTTTAAGAGGTTCCTTGTGGAGGCTCCTGCTCTGCCGGAGGTTGTATGCGTCCAGGAGACGTGGCTGAAACCGCATCTGGATTTAGTTTTACCTGGGTATGAGTCAGTCAGAAAAGACAGGGTTTGGGGACGGGGGCTACATTTATAAAGGAGGGACTGGGTTACCGGGAAATACAGGTGAATACGGAATTGGAAGGTGTGGTAGTGGAAGTGTTTGGAATGGAGAGCAGTTTGCTGGTGATTCATTTTTATAACCCATGTGCTCCTCTGTCGTTAGAGGCCCTTAAAGGATTATGCAGCAATAGGGCTGTTCGTGCGATGTGGTGTGGTGATTTTAATGCGCATAGCACATTGTGGGGCAGTGAACATACGGATGCAAATGGGGAGAATGTTGAGGAGCTTATGGAAGATATGTCGCTGGTCTGTGTGAACACGGGTAAGGGTACAAGATTTGATGTTAGGACTGCTTTTACATCTTGTTTGGATCTCACATTAATTTCGAGTGACATAGCTGCTGTGTGTGATTGGAGGGTATGGGCGGAGTCAACAGTGGGTAGCAACCATTTCCCGTTTTTTTGTGAGGTGGGTTTTGGGGTTGACCAAAGGCCTGGAATTGCTACGAGGGCTTGGTGTTTTAATAAAGCGGACTGGAATAAATTTAACGAGCTGTGTGAGGCGGCTGTACAGGGCGTCTCTGTTGAGGGGGATGTAGATATGTGTGTTGAGGGGCTGACTGACGTTTTTATTGGGGCTGCTAATCAAGCGATTCCGGTGCGTAGGGGTAAAGGGGTTAGGAGGGCGGTCCCATGGTGGACGGATGAGTGCTCAGAGGCAGTTCGGGTGAGAAACCAAGCTTTTAGGGCTCTGAGGGTGTCTATGCAGGCTGTGCTGGAGTATCAGAGACTGAGGGCAATGGTTAGGCGCACCATTAAAAGGGCTAAGAGGGCAGCGTGGCGACGGTTCTGCTCCACTTTTGGGAGAGAGACTTGCATGACTGATGTGTGGAGGATAGTTAAGAAGATGAGGGGATGTGGTGGGATGAGGCGAGTGCCTGTTTTGGTGGATGGTGATCTGGTTGCCAGATCAGATGGGGAAAAGGCGAACATGTTGGCCAAGACGTTGTCAGGGGAAGCTGGTGGTGTGAGGTTGAGTGCGGAGTGCCTGAGGCAACGAAGGGAGGTGTTGGAGGAACGCAGGGATTTAGGTCATAAGAAGATGGTATTTGATATTGTATTGGATGTGGAGTTTACTATGCTTGAGCTTACTTTGGCTGTGAAGAGGGTGGGTAATTCATCCCCGGGTCAGGATTTGGTGAGCTATGAGATGCTGAGGCATGTGTCAGAGACGGTATTGATGGTTGTGTTGAAGGTATTCAATAAAATTTGGGTGGAGGGCAGCCTTCCGGGGATGTGGAAGAAGGCAGTGATTTTGCCCATTTGTGAAGCCGGGGAAGGACCCTGCTAGTGCTGCTAGCTACCGCCCAATAGCACTGACATCAATTTTTTGTAAACTGATGGAACGCATGGTGGTGGGGTGGTTGACTCATTTTTTGGAGGGGCGGGGTCTGTTATCGCAGGTGCAGAGTGCTTTCAAGAGAGGTCGCTCCACATTTGATGCCCTGGTGAGGTTGGAGACTGATATTAATAAAGCGCAGGCTATAAATGATGTGGTGGTGACAGTATTTTTTGATATAGAAAAGGCATATGACTCTATGTGGAGAGAAGGCCTTTTGTTAAAGTTGGAAGGGTTGGGGGTGGCTGGACGGGTCTATAATTGGATTCTGTCCTTCTTGTTAAACAGGTCTATGCAAGTTAGGGTGGGGTCTGCTCTATCGGAACCTTGTGCAGTGAATATTGGTACGCCACAGGGTAGTGCAATTAGCCCACTATTGTTTAGCATCATGATTGATGATGTTTTTGCTAGGGTTGATAGGGATGTGGAGGTAGCATTGTACGCTGATGACGGTGCTTTATGGAAACGGGGGCGTAACCTAGGCCACGTTAGGAGAAGGGTGCAGGAGGCCATTTTTAGGGTAGAGGAGTAGTCCATGAAGTGGGGGTTTAGGTTTTCGATACAAAAAACTAAGAGCATGTTTTTCACAAGGAGGCGGATTCCTGATACGGAAGTGTTGAGCCTATATGGCCAGCCTGTGGAGAGGGTTTGTTCCTTTAAGTATTTGGGCCTTTGGTTCGATACTAATTTGACCTGGAAAATACATATCGATCATGTGGTGACAAAATGTAAGAAGGTCCTTAACCTTATGAGGTGTGTGGCAGGTTGTGAGTGGGGGGCGGATAGATCGTCCTTTGTGTCCATATATTGTGCTCTCATAAGATCAGTCCTAGACTATGGGTGTATGGTGTTCCGCTCAGCTGCGCCGTCAACATTGAAGCGTCTAGATGTGGTACAGGCAAAGGCATTGCGATTATGCTGTGGAGCATTTAAGACGACCCCAGTGTGTGCAATGTTGGTGGAAATGGGGGAATGGCCATTGGAGTTGAGGAGGATCAAACTAATGATGGCATATTGGGCCACAGTGAAGGGCCACTCCAGTGCCTTTTTGACGTCTGCGGTACTGCGTGAGTGCTGGGAATATACAGCTAGGCCGGGTGTGGGATTTGGGTGGACGGCTAATAAGTGGGCTACTGAACTGGGTATTATGGATTTCGCAATGGCACCATCTGTTCCAGTGTCTGCGGTCCCGCCCTGGTTGTTCCTGAAGCCGGATATAGATTGGTGGCTGTTGGAGCAGGATAGGGAGGGATGGGCTGATGTTGGCGGGAGGGTTGACATTTCAGACATATCTTCCTGTCTTTACAGATGGTGCTAAGGATCCGGAGACGGGTCCTGTGGGGATAGGTGTAATTGTGCCCCTATTTGGAGTCAGGAGGTCAGAGAGGCTAGATGATGGCCTATCAGTTTTTACAGCCGAAATGGTGGCAATAATCCTGGCACTGCAGTGGGTCGAGGAGGTTACACCAGATAGAGCAGTAATATGCACTGACTCTGCATCGGCACTGGAGAGCTTAACGACTCCAACATCCTGCAGGGAGGATCTGGTAATGGAGGTATTGGCTAGCATATATAGGCTATATATGAGGGGTATTGGGGTATACTTTTGCTGGGTGCCGGCGCATGTGGGTGTGAGGGGTAACGAGGGGGCTGACGCCCTCGCTAAGAGGGCCCTTAGGCTGGGCGGCATTACAGTGGATGTCCCTTATGGTAAAGGGGAGGTCAAGTCTAAGGCTAAAGATATGATTGGAAAGATTTGGCAACAGAGGTGGGATGAAGAAAGTAGGGGGCGTCACCTGTATGCCGTCCGGCCAGGGGTCTCTGGGAGGCCTCTTCTTTGCGGGAGTAGGAGGGAGGAAACTATATTAACTAGGCTTAGGTTTGGTCATTCTGCATTAAATGACAGTTTATTTAGGATAGGGAAGCACGATACCGGCAACTGTCCTCAATGCAATAACAAAGAAACAGTTAGGCACATTCTGCTAGAATGTCAGGCATAGATCAGGGAGAGGGAGAAACTTAGGAAACTGATTGGGGATAAGGGTGGGCAGTTTACATTGGCTGGGCTCCTGGGTGGCTCAGTGCAGCCTGGTCTCACTCCCAAGTCGTCACATAGCGACGCTTGGGCAGCTCCTACGGCGTCATCCTTTAGACGCAGAAGGAGGCCTTTTGCGTCATTATTTGACGCACTCGTCTCGAATTTACGAATCCTACTATGGCGAAGGCTTTGCTTATGATAACCGACTGCGAGCATGCCCGCTCAGTCTTCGCCGTGTGCGCGGAGATCTTTCTGAGTTCGTGATTCCCGTACCCCACCCCCAACCCCTAAACATAACCTCACAGGAGTTCATGTAACTCGGGCTCATGCCCGAACTGTTAAGATAGTGGGCGAGCCCAACCACAAGAGTTCACGTAACTCTCTACCAGATGAAGAAAAAATAAAAATAAAAAAGCATAATATTGAAGTGCCACAACCAAAGACAAATTATGTGGCCACAACCGTCAATATACGACGCAAAAGGCTGCGTAAACTTCCTTAAGTTGCTAATGTTTTATAATATAACATTTAATTTTCATCCTCGATTTTACTGTGTCATTTATTCGCATTGAATGTGTGGTATTCGTCACATAATTAACATTCATTCAGTTATCTTCAATTTATATTCAGCTAACATCAGCTAATTTAATTAGCTAGATAGCATACCAGCTGAGCTCGGTAGCCAAGCTAGACGCAATGCATCACAACCATTGCTAACCGCTAATTAACTCGACTGTGGCAGAGCAGTCTGTCACGGTTTGCCGCAGCATGAAACCCCGTTCTGAAAACTCTTCCAGATAAAGTGGGGATTAAGGTTAGTGGGTTCACACGCTAGCTAAAAGCACAGTAGCTACATCGTAGCTGGCATTAACTTTCATCTGCATCCTGTAACCTAATCACAAACATTGCAAACATTTACAAACGCAGACTCCGTATTCTTTTCCGATAAATTATTGGTTTTATTTTAAACATCCCCGTATTGAGTCAGTACAAACATACCGTTAACACGTTAGCTCTATTCCCCGCACATTTTCGTAATTTTTGGCACCTAAAATGATCCAGGTGTAGAAATGTCCGGTTAGATTTCTAGCTAGAGCAGCTGGCTAACGTTAGTAACGTTAGCTAGGCAATCACGGTAGCTAGCGAACGTATATGGCCAGCCAGCAAGGATTACTTGATGGCAAGGATAACTTAAATTAAAATGGCTTGCCATAAGCTATCGTTAGCTTGCTAGCTAAATGTTAAAACGACTTACCGTGAGATATCGTTAGCTTGCCAGCTAGCTAACCCAGCATTGCTAAGCAA
This sequence comes from Synaphobranchus kaupii, assembly GCA_029718625.1. Classification (NCBI taxonomy): domain Eukaryota; kingdom Metazoa; phylum Chordata; class Actinopteri; order Anguilliformes; family Synaphobranchidae; genus Synaphobranchus; species Synaphobranchus kaupii. Next base: position 32,371,269 of record CM056391.1, on the reverse strand, counting down.
TGGTAACGTTCATGACAGGGGAGTACAGGGGGAGTACATAACAGGGGGCTATTGATTAGGCTACGGGAGCGGTTGGAATAGCTAAATTAATATCTAAATTGATAAGGTTATACAGGTATGGAGCAATTGATTTGAGATACTTAACCCATAGTTTGGCTGCTTGCTCCAAGACACTGGGCCTGTAGTGTAGCTGCAACATCCCCTTCCGTCTCATCTTACGAAACAGTATTTTTTTTCATAGTAGACACATCATAGCTCGCTCCAACCAAAATGAATATGTGATGACAAACATGTTGAAGATGAGCGGGTAAGGCACTCAATTTATTATGCTACGAACTGCGTCCACAAAACAACAGCTTGTTCACGGTAGGCTACTAAGGACATCGACTTCCACTCAAAAATACAGCGTGTCTCCCTGTCCCAAGCATAGACTGTATAAAAATAGGTCCCGCCCCTCCGAGTGAGGGCAGTGAGAACCATATAGAACCAATCTATGCCAGTGATCCCAGGACTCAACCTGTCCCTCTGATTGGTCCTGAACAAATGTTAATACCCTGTCCAAACGACACAATATTTTAAAAAATCAGCACATGCACAGGCATTAGATGAAGGAAAGGCACCTATTGCAATAAATAAATTTTGTGTAAAAAATTATTTTGACCACATTGCTGCCATTGACTTACATGGGGAAAGACCTATACTGGAGCCAACCGCAGTGGCGCTAGTGAGCAATGGCACAATGGCCGCTCCCAGCCCAACCAGGAAGTGAGCTTCAAAACGAAAGCCCAGTCTTGGCCCCTTGGTCTGAATCCCTGCTATCGCTTGTCCACACTCCGTAACAGTAGGTGGCGGTATGCACCTGACAGTTGGTTAACCCGCCATAGAAAACCCAAAGAAGAAGAAGAACACAATCTCCGCCCTCGCAACCGTTGCAGTCGCCGGCAATTGCGTCACACATTATTCCAATGCGCAGATGCAGTAGTTGTAAGTTCCGATGTCCTTCTGTGCTGATTTGTAGTAGCTGGTGTGGCTAGCATAGCATTTTTTCCGAGTTGCTTTGGTAAAAATGTTCAGAGCAGTTGTGCGACTTTCTGTCTCCGGCGTCCGGACATTGGCACGGTCGAGGTCCGCTTACACTGGTAAACTGACACTGAAATAAATATGTGCATGCTGCCTTTCACATTGCTGTCCCGGTAACGTTAGCTTTCTGCCAGTGTTCCGATGACATTGGCTATCACGCGTTAACGTTGCCTAGTGTGGAAAGAGTTAACTAGCTAACGTTAACAAGCTAGCACAGGTCGGGTAACTCTACAGTTAGCGCAAGCTAACCAAATAGAAGCATTTATGACTAGCACCGTCCAGCTCGCGAAAAGCCGGTTATTGAGGAAAATAACGTTAGATGGTTAGAGAAAATAGTGTTGAACCTGTCACATTAAAGAACCACACACTAACTAACGTTAAGTTAGCTGGAATACGTTTGATTAAAAAAAAATTTTTTTGGTTTTACCTTGCTGTCTAACGAAGTATCTATGACTATCTGTGAGGCTTGTGCGGGTAACGTTAGCTAGCTATGCTGATGATTGTAAGATAGCCATTTAACACAGCCAATATCGAAGAACTGGCTGGCAATCTGTAAAAAAAAAAAAAAACATTTTCTAAGGTAACTTAAAGTTGCATGTAATATCAATGTGGTTAGCATGCGTTTTTGGAGACGGGGAAGTTCGCGGGTGTTCACGTAGCTAACCGCTGTGTTTTGAGACTATTTACCTCGCTAACTTTAGCCTAGTAGCTAACGTGACTTGCTAAAGGATTTGGATGCGTGTCCTTGTGATGACCCAGTTGTGGAGTGAGGCTTAGGCCTAACTAACGCTAAACAGCTGGCTAGCCCATGTAACTCCGATAATTGATTGGTATAAACTATAAAGTTATTGTGCATTTCGATAGTATTCGTCGTTTAACGTTACCCTTATTTTTGAAGCTTTGTACGTGCTACTAGTAGTACTGGTGGTGATACGTGTTCTAAAAAAGCAAGTGCCTGTGTAGTAATTTTAGCCATTTGCAAGGGAACTTAGCTAATAGAATTGGGTCCCAAAATATGTTATTGTTAGCTCTGTGTGTCAGATAGTAACGTAGCCTACTTATTATCTGTTCTCCTTTGGAGAATGGCATTGCAAATGATAATTTTAACGATATCGTCGGGTTTTTTCCTCCCTTTGACATTTCCTGGTTCTGGTGTGAGGCGTAATTTGTCTATGATTCCATCTTACTAAAAGCGCAAAGTATATGTTAAGTAATGTTATCTAGCTAACGTTAACTGTCATGGACATTGGGCAGTTTTGTTAATACATGATAAAATATATAACGCTCTATTCCTGGAAGCCTAACTTCATATTGCTATCAAGGGTATGGAAATTGAAGTGTATGGCTTTTTCTTGGGCAAATTATCATTAATTTCTCTAAGTTAGGTAGGCTGTTAAAATTGAATTTGTATGTTGGGACCATTGTTTCATTCATGAAGGTCACTTGGGCTGGCACATTTCCATCTGGACTGAATAGCTGTTTACCTACTCGCAACGTTATGAAAGAAAAGCTAGTTACACTACCTTTTCCTGTGAACACATTCAGCTGTTTTTTTACCATTTAGAATTTTTTAATGTATCCAAAAAAAGACTGAAGAGGTGAAAAGCAAAATCCTTTAATGTCCGGTGCTCTTCTAAAAGCATCCCCCCTTTCTGCAGCTCCTTTGGCCACTCGCTGTTACTCTCATGGCAGTCAGGAGACGGATGAGGAATTTGACGCACGCTGGGTCACCTATTTCAGTAAGCCAGACATTGATTCCTGGGAGCTGAGGAAAGGTGAGTGAGGGCATGGATGGACTGTCTGTAGATTTACTGCCTGATATTGCACCTCTGTGGTTTCTGTCTTAATTTGTTTATTACATTTCATTTTCCAGACCGTTTCCCTGTTAACTAGATGTATAGCCATGAGAGGACTTGGTTTAGAATGATTTTTACTGAAAAGCTTAAGTAAATTGATGTGATATCCAAATGAAATGTTCATTTATTTTGTTTTTCCTTCACGTTTTTATTATTGTAACACAGTATAAATCATGGAGCACCCAAGCTACAATGCCTGTTACTTAGGGTAAAGTAGAGCTAAAGGATACTTTAGCTAAAGGATGATGTGCAAATACTTTAGCTAAAGCATAATGTGCAAACGATATATATTGCCACTTTTACTGCCATACTGCTTCTGTGTAGACAGGGCACCATTGTAAAAGAGCTCTGTTCTCAACTGGCCTTCCCTGATTAAATAAAGGTTAACTAATTCTGGGGGAAAAATGCAGGGTTGGAGTGAATTCCATTGAAATTCATTCAATTCAGGAAATAAATAGCAATTCCATTCCACTCAGTGTTCCATGAGAGTTTTTGAATTAATTGAATTTAAATTTTATTTTCTTAATTTACTGAATTTAAGTGAAATTGACCTCTGAGGCAAACTCTTGTTTTTTGGTCACTGTAACACTGCACGCTGCAATGGGCTTCACCGCTTGGATCTTACCGCTCATCCCCTGTGCACGTTGTCTTCCAGGCATGAACACCCTCATTGGTTATGATCTGGTACCTGAACCAAAGATTCTGGACTCAGCTCTGAGGGCCTGCCGGAGGTTGGACGACTTGGCCAGCGCTGTTCGTATCCTCGAGGCAGTCAAGGTGCGAAAAGCGGCGGCTTCCAATGACAAACGAACATTTGTTGATATCTTTTCAGCATATTTTCCTTATCTCTCAGCCCATTAAAAATCCTCCCACCTATGTGTTGAATCACTTTGATAAGCAGCTTAAAATCCTTGATATCACCTGCAAATCCACGGGAATATTAATAGGGATTTTTTTTTTGTCGTCTTCAAACGCTTCACACCTCTGCTCATGAAATGAACAGTATATAAAATCTTTTTTGCCGTAAACGAGCAGGGAAATTATACAGCAGTGGAGCATGACTCATTCTTAACTCCCCTTTTCAGACCAGAAATAATTTCAGCACAATACATTTCTGAAGACGTTGGATTGTCCATGGATATGGTAACAGTCTGCGTCGTCTCGGAGCGCTATTGTTGGATTTAGGATTTATTCCTTTCAAGGTGCAACTTGGTGGCTTTAATCTTCAGACCTCACAAAGCCTGTTAATGAGAACATTTGATCACTGGTTAATTACAAGTCATGTTAATCCATCATACTACAAACTTAGACTTTTGAAGCATAGAAAACTGTCAAATTGCTAAAAATAAAACTGGATGTCATTTTCACATCTACTTAATGTGCTCGTCTGAGCCAGTGTGTGTTTGTTGTTAATGTTTGGTTTCACACTATGCTAGTTCTGCTGAACCGTGGTGCATTTGCAGGGGTTGACATTAAGGTAAATGTGCCACTGGTCCCACCGTTGTAACCACTGGCCCAGGAACATTAATGTTGAACATTACATTACTGTTATTACAATAGACACAGAGATTGACACTGATTGTAAGAGAACGGCGCATAGCCAGCCTTAGCCACTTGCGATTTGTGTAAAGGACAAGTGCCAGACTAAGTAAACCTCTTACAAATTCTGAATTCAATTCCATTTGGCTGCAGAACGGCTCTAAATTACAGGGACAGCCAGGGATATTGGAGCTGACGTTAAGATGCTAGTTAGCCTACACTGAGGATGAGGGAGCTGCGTATACGGTCCGCTCCACTACACCACTCCTGTTCTGACACTACCCTAGCTAACTGTGACCTTATCTTTTTTTATAGCCCACTTCACTCAGTCACAGTCCACATATGTCGGCATTTATTTGCAGACTCTGTAAAACACTTGGTTTGATTCTTCATCCTACTCCAGCGGTCACGCCAGTGTGGCTGAAACTAGGGCTGTACGGTAGACGGTTAAACCGGGGTGTGGGTGCACATTTTTCTTTGCCGTTTTAACTTCAATTTTTATTTGGAAAATGTTAATGCAAAGTGTTGCACACATTCATTACTTTTTTAATTCACGTAGATCACTTGCATTACTATCATTGTAAACAACAATGTGCAATCCTGCCGTACAGTTGATTAATAAAACTACAGAAGTACACGGTCAATAGAACAGCAGCAAGTAAACGGCTCTGAGCGTCCAAAATCAAGCCATACAGGCATTTAAGAAGCCAAGTAAAATAGGCTATTAACCCCTTGGCGCAGATCGCAAATTTCACCTATTTAGGGGGTGCTCTGTTTAAGGCTTTATAACTCCAGGTGTGAGCATCACATAAACTTGGTAAATGGCTTAAATGAAACAAGACAGGTGTACCATTTACAATACAAACTTAGATTTGTTTATTTTCATAATTTTAAGTCAAAATAAAGTGCCACAAATGCAAAGAAACTTTGGAAAAAAAATTAAAAATAGTTTTTTTTTTTATTTCGATGAGAGCTACATAAGTGAAATCGGTAATATATATGCATTTCCTGGATCATAAACTCCATGTCTACAAGTTTTGCAAAATCTGAGGATGATATGCAGAACTACTAAAGGTCTATGATGCAAAATATAGCGGTGTACCCTATTGTCCATTAGTGTCTCCAAATCTATCCAAATTTTTACCTTAATCTATCATATATCAGCGCACAGTAAATTGGAATGAGCATTTGTCATGCCCTAAGAGACAAGTATACGCCATAGCCTATATTATGTATGATAACATGAACATAAAATAGTTTTCCACCATCTGCAAAATGCTGCCAAATGTTCTATCTTCAATGAACATCTGTAGCCTACTTCAAAAATACATTTAACGATTGCACTACAGTATGTGAAATGCACTCAAAATCAAACATATTGGAAAGACAGTGCTCGAGTGGAAACACAAACGTACATATGTAGCCAGCGAGACCAACGGTATTTTAGACGCAAAAATACTTACATATCGCAAAAGGGAAACTCCCCTCCATAATGCGTATTTCATAGCGCTTGCGTAATACTAGACAGTTAAAACGAAAACTGCCGTTACGCTGGGCTGTAGTAAATTGCTCAAAGCACCCAAAAAGACTTGGCATATACCGTTGCGAAGGTTATAATGTACTCTATTGGATAAAAAAGCAGACAATTAAACCAGAATGAACTGTAATGCATGAGACAGGCTTACAGGGCATGGGGGTATTACGCGGCGACGTTTCAGATAGTGAAATAGCGGTATAAAGTGTTGTATATTTCTCAAACCGATTGTACCAGACAATAAATGACAACTGAATTTTGAAAGGAACATCTCGATGTGTAAAACCAATGGTAGGATTGTATATTTATTTCATATTTAGTAGCATATATTGCTAGTAGAATACATGGTAGAATGAGATAGTACTTTCACAGTTTATTTTGCATTTGAGTGAGCAGGGCTTTTCACGGCTTTTCTAGCTATTGTTGGGTTTATCTCGTTGCTATGACGTTATTCTAATTTTATATGATGAATAAATATATTTATGAACTCAAACATAGACGCTATTGTCCACTATGTCACGCATAGGTAGGTATAGACTAGGTGGGGGGTTGCTTGATAAATGGACTTGCTACAGGGAAATAGTGACACTTAGAAACTACGTATTCGGCAGAAATCGTCACGAACCGTCTACCAATAAATTTAAAGCACAGAGTTTGTGATTTCCAATAATAGTTCGGCTGCAGTGGCAACGAATGTCTCAGTTGAGCAAAAAGCTTCCGCCGGCGTCACCTTCTACGCAAAGGAGTTAAAGGTATTAAAATTATATTGAGACATGCCTCAGTCAAACAAGGTTCAGTGCAAATCTGTATGCTAAACATAATTTGCCATTACAATCGGTGTAAACAACAATCGTGTGCAACCTTGCTGTGCAGGCGATTCATAAAAGATGATTAAGGATTTTGCTCACTGCTGTTGTCCCAAGGTGTCACATCGTTGGGCATTTTTTTAGTGACATAGCCAGTCATGGTCAGGTTCATATTTTCACCCGGTTTAAATTTTTTTTTTCTTAATGGGTTCTTTTCTCGTATTTGATTACTTTTTCCTTGTTTTGCAACAGAACAAATCTGGACCTCACAAAGAAATCTATCCCTACGTGATTCAAGAACTGAGGCCTACATTGGATGAACTGGGCATTTCCACACCTGAAGAGCTTGGCATTGACGGACATTAGATGTCCCCACTGTGGGTGCGTTGACTGTCACACCCTAGCATACATCTAAAAACCTGTCCTACATATCAGAATAGATTGCCAGTGTCACAGTGTACCAAATTTTAAAAGCTGTATCATTTTCGGACAGGATATGTAATTTAATTTGCATCTTGTTTGACATTTTTATAATTTTCTGTTACACAATGTATTCAATTGGACTATATGATTTCTTCTGATGCATACAATAAATTTTTATTTTTCTGATACGTCTAGTTTGACTTATCGTTATAAATTTAACAGTGAAATTGACTTTGATTTTGGTTGCCATTTTAAAGTATGGTCATGTACAGTGCTTGTAAAACCCATTTCCTCACCATTACCTGTGTGTTTTTCTACATTTCTTCTACATTTTAAACTGGCAAAATTAGAACTCAGAAAACCTTTCGGTTGGATCCAGTCAAGGGCTGAAATGTGATATAGTTTATCAGTCAGTGGGGTTTTTGTTCTTCCAATAGTATTGGCTGACATACATGGAACAAATAACTCAATGAAATGTAATAGATCAATAGATCAAAGGTATGTCACACCACCAGGCATGAAAATTAAAAAAGGTTTAGCAGAATAGCCCTTCCAAACTACCACATACAGCCAGTTATTCTCTGTTACCTTGTGAAGCTCACTGCTGAAATGTTATCTGAAGCTCATACATCATCTCCAGTTCAAACTACTTTCATGAAAGCCTTCAAATGTGAAAGCTGTAATAAGATATCGGTCTGGATAAGAGCATCTGCTAAATGCTTGAAATGTAATGTAAATGAAAGATCTGTTGAAACAGCTTAAGACATATTATGCTTGGTCGTTGAAAAATGATTTCCTATAATGTCACAAAATGAGATGAAAGGATACCACGGTGCTATATATGTATCTGCATATACCATGACAGATAATCAACTTTAATGACTGGTTGTAAAATGGTGAGGTGACTGGATGTTCAGATTATACAATTTCTTCTTGTGCAGTCTATACATGTTACAAATTGGCAGTGATTCTGTTTCTTTGCTTGGAATAACACAAAGCTTAGTTGTCAGGAAGTGTACATTTCCCAAGCACTTGCGTACTGTAAGAAACAAGCCTCTTTAAATATTAATGTCAAAATCTTCAGATATTGTTGGGAAAATATCGATAATGGTCCAGAAATCGCCATGGGAGCACCCTTGGAGCAAAAACTCATGATTTAACATGTATTGACATACTTGAATTTCTTACAGGTGCCCCATTTATTTTGAGATTCCCCTGGATTTTAGTCAGTGGGGGCAAAAATGGCCCCCTTTAAAATAAAATTAAAAATGTATTTCCTACACTGGGTGCACATTTATTACAAGTAGGAATTTTATTGGGAAACAAGGCCGTTATCAGTATTTGTATTTGTTGAAGCCATAGGTTGAAGCACACTTTTCTGATCCCGTCCAGCGCCAATTTTGCCCTAACTTAACAATGTATTCACAGATATTGTTCGCGTTGGATTTCACACAAAATATACTCACAAGCCCAGATTTCTTGCATGGGCAGTGAAGACCAATGAATCCTAGTCCTGTTTTCATAGCTATTTTCTGGCGAGCCAATGAAGCGAACTACATTTTTAGTTTAAATATAAATTATACAAAGTGCTATAAATCTTTTTTTTTTTTTAAATAAAAAAACATGATTCATTCTTTTTTCTATTTCCTTTCAGGTCTTCCAGAGGTGTGTCGAGGTTACTGTGACATGGCTGCCAACTACACTTAATCTGTCCCTTATGTGTATGTCATATTTTATTTGGACAATTGTGTCCTATTGTGTATAAAATATCAATGGATCTAATAAATGGAAAACTTTATCTTTAATCTTCAATTAATTTTTACTGTGGACTGTCTTCTTTTTGGATCTGTCATTACAGAATCGGATGTGCCATTAAAATCTTGATTTGTTTTTCGATCCCTTTTTATGAAGGCTATGTTGTCATTGTTAGTGCATATTTGGTGGGACAAAAAAGGTGTTGATATTGGACTCATTCAGAAAAAGTTGAGGTATGCAAGAGCTCCCTTCTGATAGAAGTTAAGCATGATGTCTAGCAAGGGAACAACTTTAAGGCGTAGTTCACCTTTAATGATATATATTCATTTTATAAAGCAGGATCTTATAACATCTTAAAATCTCTTCAAGAAAGTAACAAATTCCATCCCTCCTGAGAATGAGCCAGCATAAGATTACATGTTATAACCATATCCACTGATATGACCTCGAAACTTGCTGACATGCTAAGGCGGTTTTATGCAGTCATTTTTCCAATACTTTTTTATGGGCTAATCGGGGGCAGTGATAACCCGCAGAGAGCTGCCATTGTTTTGAAATTTTACGTAAACCAGAAAATTCCTGTATTAATACATTATTGTGATTTGTGTATTTCAGGGCAATACGGTATTATGCTATTGTCATCTGTTGTCATGAAATAAGTAAATCCTACAAATTAATTCTATTTCAAAGATTATTATTGTTATTGTTATTATCAAGTACATAGCGCAGACACAAGGTTGATGCACTTTTTTCTTTTTTTGTTGTAAAGAAGTGGGCTACATGACGAGCAATTCCGGTAACTAGGACCCGTGTCACCCCTGCATCAGACGGAACTAGGAAGCGTCTAAACTGGATAGTTGTGTGTTGCTAACAAGCGTGGCTGATCACTGCAGTTCTGGTGTAATTGTGAAACTTGCGAAAGTTGGGTAATACGCTCAGACAGTATTTAGTTCCCCATGTCTAGAAATACGGTATGACGATACGACGATTGCTTTTTTGAAACACCGAAACGAACGAGAAGATGGAGGAACAGGAAAGAGATACTTTTCTCACTGCGCCCGAGTCTAAAGCGGTGTCGGTATGTTGCTAACACATTGGCTATCAGTAGCAACCAGCTAGCGTTACCAGGCTAGCTAGCCAGTGAGCCACAGTTTAAATATTAGCTAGAAAGCGAACTAGTTTAGCTGGAGCGTTGAGTTATGTGTAGGTGTTGTCTTATGCATTTGAAAAATGATTTTTTTTTTAAGTTTGCTAAAGTGTGTTCGAATGCAAATACGGTTTATAGTTTGTTAGCTGGCTATCTTATTTTGCTAGGTAGCTAGCAAAACAGTATCTATTTACTGTACTGAGCTTGTGTTTATGTCAGACCCATTCCACGAAAATAACTAGCGACCAAGCTAGCTAGCTGTGTGTATCAATCACAACTTGTTAAAGCGCACTGTTCTTGATGTACATAACGTAAACTAATGAAATTAACAATATGTTCGCTAGCGAAACCTCATCAGTCACAGCACAACAATGCCCATACAATATTATCTAAAGGACGTTATAATAAGTTATTTGCAGTTAACTTTACCGCACTAGTGTGAATCTTGGGTGTACCAGTAGGATGACGTACCTTGGTATTTAGCTCCAACACAATTCCATTATCTTCCATCGTGGTACACTGTCTCACACATGCTATACTTTATCATTCAAAACTATAGGATATGTTATCTTAGGCAATTTAAACCAAATTAGCTGGTACTATTGAAAATTCTGTTGGATTTGTGACATAGGAGTAACTTCATGAATCTGTTTCAATTTATTAGGGGGGGTGGTGGTGGTGCTGGCTTTGGGGTTATTGTCGGGGTTTATAAAGGTTGTATAATAATGCAACCTTTATTTATAATATACAAAAGATACAACCCTTTATTTTAAAACCCATTTAGCCCCTTTATTAATAAACATGAGCCCTCATTTTAATAATGACCTTACTTGGATTTCAAATCCCTCCATTAATGGACTCTTAAAGTACTAATTTAAAGGTGCTGTCCTACACCTGAAACGTTAAATATGGTCCAGAGTCAGCCCGGTCATTAGATCCCATAGCACTTTTCTCCAGAGTAGGGGTGTTAACCTGGCCGGTATCCGTATCTATTTCCCACAAAATGACTATCTGGCCACGTAATTGGACCGGTTGCACAATCCCGCGATTCCCAGGCTGTCACTGCAAATGGGAATCCCAGGTGACCCTCCTGTGTCATCTGGGAACTAAGTAAAGGTAAAATAAATGTTAAAAATAAATGAAATATGCTAGTGCTCAAAATTATGCTGTCTCTTTCAACTTTCCAGAGTCCAGCGGCCAGCACTGGCACACGACCCAAAGATGCAGAAGGGGAGCTGCGGCCAGTGGAGAAGAGAGGACCCTACATCATGTCCAAAGCTCCTGCCATTCATCAAAAACTGCGTGAGTGCAGGGAAGTGTGCACGTGGACTTCCTGTAAGGCACCAGAAGCCTCTCTGTCCTATTTAAAATACCTCTATCTCTGTAATCTCTTATCTCTGTAAACGGTCTCAACAAAACCGATCTGAGTGGCATACCCTTGTCTGACACACGTGGAACATGCCAAATTATTCTTCGCTGCCTATGAAAACGTGTGATGCACCTTCTGCTTTTGATGTTGGCTTATTTTGGCACACAGAGAAGCACAGGGAGATGGCTCGGAAGGTTCTGAAGAAGAAAGGCCTGATGTCCGGGGTTCCGGTGATGCAGCAGGCCAGGCATGGCGCTAAGAGGTGAGGGGTTCAGGTAGGAATTGCATGGTGCTGCACTAACTGAAGTTCCACTAGTGCTTATTTTTGGATTTATGGAGGGAGCACTCATTACCCTAAATGCCTATCTAACTATTAAGAAACAGCATGTGCTACTGAAAATATCTCGGCACAAGGCTTAAAGTTAATGGCTGTATTAAAATGTGAGAATGACAGCAGTATGTTATCTAACCTTACCAGCTAATGTCTAAGCTTATTGCTAGATCAGTTGAACATTAAACTCACAAAATGATACAGAGGTTTTTATAGTGCGCAATATGTAATATTTTACATTGATGTTCCGTTGATTTATACTAGGAAAATGTAGGTCCTCAGGTGAATAACCTGTGTACAGACCTTTGACGTTTCCGAACAGCCCACTACCTGAACTGACACTGAGACTTGAAGATAGCCACAGCATATGAAAAATGGACAGTTTCTGCAGCCTCTTGGACAGTCATAATTTTGACCTCCCCCCTCCCCCCAATTGCATCAAAACATGTCCCTTGCTGAGCTATACCTCTTCCTGGTAGTAGTGCTTTATGTCTCACATGGTCTTATATGAAGACTTTGCTTTGAAGAACAGACACTGCACTATACAAAGCCATCAAAAGCTGCCATTTCAAGCACCAGAACTCCATGTTGTTGATCGTTGAGAAGGCTTGTAGAATTTTATTTGACAATGAACGCGAAAGAGAAAAATGTACGAGTGGCACACTTACATTGCAAAAGACAAATAAGGAAATAGTTTATGTTTAAAGGACAGTTTTACTTTCACTTTTGAGTTGCTGGTTTTTACACGGGTATGGAGTTCAAATAATGACAGTTTTTATTATGGGGTGGCCTGGTTATAGGCTTTTTCTAATTAAGTAGGTTTAATAAGAAGATTGTTTTGCCTTGTTATTAGGATTAGGGCAGTATCTCCCTTATGCAGCCGAGAAATCCTGTGTTATCACCTCCTTTTTGAAAACATGCTGAAAGACGAGGGGAGAAAGTGTTCATTTATAACACCTGTCACACAGAGCGCTCAGCAAAAGTGGTTTATTAGACAACTAGCAGGTTGTCTGGACTGATCCAGTGTCTCCCTGCACTCATTCCATTACACTGGATCTGACAAAACATAGGATTAATATTTAAAGAAACTTTAAAAATGTCAGACAAATAATATGCAAATCAGTACATGCATAATTATTCTTTCTTCCAACAATTTGTATGTCCACAAATAATTATTTAATACACAAAAAAGTAAAACAGACCCCAATGAGATGTTTTGATCTCAAAATAAAGCATTGATTTTTTTTTAGGCAACAATCTAGTAGTCTAATTCATTATTAAGAGAATTCGATTAAGCTTATCAAGGCCTGTGGAAAGGTCAGATTGAAATATATTAAAGTGTTTTTATTTGGCAAAGGATTGACATCAAGTGGGTTACTCAGAATGTCACAGTTTTCTGAAATTTCCTTTTGCTATTGGCCAGGAACACAATTAGAAATAAATAAATAGGTCCTCTCACAAAATAGTCTGGCCTTTGGTGGTTATCGCTGTAATTGCTGTACAAAGTCTCGGTGGAACACTTGAAAAAAGACACAATAAGACCACAGAAGTGCAAACGGTTGCAATATAGATAAGTAACAAGTTATCTTACCGTTTGTTTTTTTTTTGCTTTTGCCTTGCGTTTCATTTTAATGTGAACTTAAAGAATTAAAGACTAAGAATTTAGACCAAAATATATCAAGTCATCATTAAACACTGGTCCATAAATGAACACAAGAAAGTAAGAATATGTTTTGTACTTCATATTATATGCAGGCTGGGTACAGCAACATTTAGGCCTGTCAAATGAGCTAATAATTGTTTTGCTTTGGACCAGGTCGAATAGGCAACCCCCGTTATCGTCATGCTTCTGTTGATGATGTATTTTGGATGACATTTTAAAACGAGGTCCTGACTCACTTTGGCCATTAAAGCTCTCGTGGCATTTACCACAAAGAGTAACGGATTGCACAAGGGCCAAGCCACATTCCTAATCTGATCATCCCCACCTTTATTTGCATAATGAATCCCTCCTCCTCCACCTCGGTCGACATGCTGTGAGTGCTCTAGTGCATAAAATGGCTGCCGTTCATCATTCCGGTGGGTGCTCATTCATTGGTGACGGTTGGGTTTACTTAAAAGTGCATTGAGATCCTAGACTGAGATAAAGGGTGCTTTATTAGCGCAGTCCCGTTTATAAATGCCTGGCTTCTCTCCTCCTTTCTCTCGAAGTGTGAAGTTTAACAAGGGGTATGCTGCCTTGAGTCAGAACTCTGAGGATACCCTGGTGTCGCTGGACTCTGACAGGTGAGTGCAGGTTGACTCTTTGCAGACCACCAGTATTGGACGTTGACTTTTGTGCTAGGTCACTCCTCAAGAAGTTGGCGACGATAACTAATGACGTCTGGTTCAATGTGAGATTATTCTTGGGCTTTTATTTATTCATTTTTAGTTTGTAGGGGTGCTGTGCTCTGTGTCCATTGGTGCAAATGACTTGCGCTGTTATAACGTGGTTTTAATCCATGACTGCCTTTTTTTCTCCCCCACAGTGATGTTGAGCTGGAATCTCAGTATTCCTCTGGATACTCCTCGGCTGAGGTGAGTTCTGTGAACTGAGGCGCATACTGATGCAGCCCAATTCTGTAGCAGGAGCAGATGTTCCTTATGAGTTTTCAAAAGAAAATGGCTGTAATATGTTATCGAAGATGGATCTCCAAAAGAAATCTGTACACCGTCATACTTACTGCACGCAGACGTCCGCCCACACCCTGTCAAAATGGCCACTCACCATGAATTAATTTGACAACGATGTGTACAGCACCAAACCTGCGACTCAGCGAAGCCATCCGCCTCTCTTAAACCAAAACATCACCTCAGGACTGAGTTATTAGAAAAAGCAAGTCTGACAATAAAACACTCGTCTCTTGTGTTTCATTGAGTTTCGGGTTTCACCCCCCAAAACAACCAGCCATGTACACTAACCAGGCAAGCACGTTTGCAAAAAAAAACAAAAAGAAAAACATGCGCACCACATTCCACCGTCTTTCTTCTCTCACACAGGTGCACCCTGACCTCAGCAGGCAGCTCCTAAAGGACGGTTACCGTCTCGACGAGATCCCCGACGACGAGGACCTGGACCTGATCCCCCCGAAGGCCATGGGCTCCTCCGTGTGCTGCTGCGCAGCTGTCCCTACCTGCTGTGTGCAGTGAGCTCTGGCCAAACACCACCCCCCACCCCGAGTGCCGTTTCGCTTTCAGTTATAGCACGCAAAAGGGTGCCCCAAACCCCCGGCCCCCACCGCCACCAGCCCCGGGTGTAGCAGTGCGTTTACCCCGCTTTTACCTTTCAGAGCTGCTACGGAGAAACCGTAGCCCTGCTTCACTCCACGCAGAGGAGTGGTGTCACTCGTTTAGAGAGGGAGAGAGAGGGTTTCGGTGCCATTCTTCTTCTTTTTTAGGCACTTGCCCATGTATTAAAGTCCCCTGTTTATATTGGAACAAAGTTGCGTAAACGGATGGATGAGACTGAGAAGTGCTCTGACATGCCACGCGTTATCTTTCCCTTGTACCGTGCTGCTCACATCTGAGTACACTGGTGATTGCACTCTCTTATAGTCCGGACATGCATTCATAAAATATGAATTTGCAGTTTTGAAAACCTTGCAAAGGAAATGTTTGTGCCTTGCTAGGCTTATACAACCCCCTACAGTAGTTGTTTTTAATATGCAGTTTTAGTCGGTGGCTTTGTACCTCGAAAGAAGAGGGGGATCTCATCTCAACAGTACATAAATACTGTTTGGATTTTGGCTTAAATATGAAAAGCTGTGCATTTGTAGTGAAGTGAAGGTATACTCTTAATAGGTTTATATTGATGAGATGTCTGTTTAAGGGTTGTTGGCTTCAGAAATACTGCAAAGTCTTTAACGCGAGAGAAGGACTGTCCTGCTTTCAGGAGCCTGTAGAACAAAGGCCTTGTTTATTGGTGAGGGTTAATGGAGTTGGTTGTGATGAAAGATGACTCTGCTCCGAGCTCTTGTGTACCCTATAGAACAGTGATGCCCACGTTGTGGTTCAGAGTACCCTATAGAACAGTGATGCCCACGTTGTGGTTCAGAGTACCCTATAGAACAGTGGTCCCCACTCCGTGGTTCAGAGTACCCTATAGAACAGTGGTCCCCACTCCGTGGTTCAGAGTACCCTATAGAACAGTGGTCCCCACTCCGTGGTTCAGAGTACCCTATAGAACAGTGGTCCCCACGCTGTGGTTCAGAGTACCCTATAGAACAGTGATGCCCACATTGTGGTTCAGAGTACCCTATAGAACAGTGATACCCACATTGTGGTTCAGAGTACCCCATAGAACAGTGGTGCCCACGCTGTGGTCCAGAGTACCCTATAGAACAGTGATGCCCACGCTGTGGTTCAGAGTACCCCATAGAACAGTGGTGCCCACGCTGTGGTCCAGAGTACCCTATAGAACAGTGGTCCCCACTCCGTGGTTCAGAGTACCCTATAGAACAGTGGTCCCCACGCCGTGGTTCAGAGTACCCTATAGAACAGTGGTCCCCACGCCGTGGTTCAGAGTACCCTATAGAACAGTGGTCCCCACTCCGTGGTTCAGAGTACCCTATAGAACAGTGGTCCCCACTCCGTGGTTCAGAGTACCCTATAGAACAGTGGTCCCCACTCCGTGGTTCAGAGTACCCTATAGAACAGTGGTCCCCACGCTGTGGTTCAGAGTACCCTATAGAACAGTGGTCCCCACTCCGTGGTTCAGAGTACCCTATAGAACAGTGGTCCCCACTCCGTGGTTCAGAGTACCCAATAGAACAGTGGTCCCCACGCTGTGGTTCAGAGTACCCTATAGAACAGTGGTGCCCATGCTGTGGTTAAGAGTACCCTATAGAACAGTGGTCCCCACTCTGGTTCAGAGTACCCTATAGAACAGTGGTCCCCACTCCGTGGTTCAGAGTACCCTATAGAACAGTGGTCCCCACGCTGTGGTTCAGAGTACCCAATAGAACAGTGGTTCCTACGCTGTGGTTCAGAGTACCCAATAGAACAGTGGTTCCTACGCTGTGGTTCAGAGGACCCCATAGAACAGTGGTTCCCACGCTGTAGTCCAGAGTACCCTATAGAACAGTGGTGCCCACGCTGTGGTTCAGAGTACCCTATAGAACAGTGGTTCCCATGCTGTGGTTGAGTACCCTATAGAACAGTGGTTCCCATGCTGTGGTTCAGGACACACTTGCAGGTCAGGGGAGTGGTTGAGGTGAACTGTGGGATACACATGGAAAAAAAATTATTTAATTTACTTTTCACTGACACTCACACCAGTAAAATGAAACAGAGCATTGCACATGCAGTTCTTTAGACACTGAAAACATTTGAATGGCATGTTTAAATTGGGGTGTATTTTAAGAGGGTCATCAGTTTGGGTAGTTTGGGAACCATTATCATTGAGTATATCTTTAGTTCCACCACATGCGCACTGCATGTTGGAAACAGTACCTGAAGCTGAGGGCTCAGAGCAGAATGGGAGGGTAATCCGTCTCCGTTTGATGGCCTAGGGAGTTCTGTAGATTCTCATGGAAGTGTTCCATCAGTGAAGATATCTATTACCCTAAAGGGAAACCTTACAGAATGGATATCTTTATATGCGCGGACTCCTTGTGACTCAGTTATTCTGTAGCTTATTTTGTATTCCTTTGGAGTGTGCGACACTAGCCTGCAGGGGGCACTGTGTCTCAGAGCGCAGCGCCTTTCTGTTGTGCTTTCTGAAAACACGGGATGGGCTGCATTCCCTGATATTGTGAAGGATTCTACAAATGCCTGAAGTGCTTTCTGACGGCAAACGCAAACACGTGTACCTCTTCGTACCGAGGGCCTCTGGCTTTTATTAACGCAGCTTGTTCAGAGGAAATCGTCGCATCTGATTCTAGGTGGCACATTCCTCTTGCATTGTAGCTCATACTTGTTTGCTTCGTGTAGATTCATTCAGTGTTACATTACTCAACACAGTTGTTACAGTAAGGCCACACAGAAAGCGGCAGTGGTCAGACAACAGCTGAACAAGGGGTTCTGAAGTGACCGTAATTAGTTTTGTTTTCTTTTTCCCCAAAGACTGTGTGGCTGTACTGTGCTACAAGGTGCTGAATTAGTCTCCAAGTGAAGACTTTGCGTTTATGCTAGTGTCTTTTCCCTCGTCAAATGTGTGAATATTTTACTCGTCTCGCGGTGCAGTCGGCTGCCAGCCCACTCTTGCCTGTACTATGCAACTAATGAGACAATCTGTTTCTTTACATACATGTTACTAGTTTAAAAGATACTAAAGTGTTACAGAGTGCTGAATGCAATAACTTGAACTATTCTTTTTATGTTACAGAAACACTAATCTTTGTATATTTAATTATTGAATATTGTTTTGCTATCATGAATAAAGTTTTATGTGGACAGGTGCTGGTTCTACGTCTTTTTTTTCTTTTTTTTAAACATTCATCCTTTACCACTTCATGTAATATGAAAGCAATGGTACAGTGTAATACTCACTGATGGATGGCACAGGTTTAGAGTTGTAATTTGTGCTTCTTTATTTGCTCAAACAGCTGTCAGTCATGTGCTCAAACTGCCTTGCTATAGCAGGTATCGTTTGGATATCTGGCCTGCAAGTAAATTCTAGAGAAGGTGTGATAGAGAAATGGCATCAGTGGCATGCAGTAGTAGATTGGCGTGTTTCTCTTTGTCCTCACATCCATAAGCTGTACTGGTGTTTGGAAAGGAAGTTGCCCCAGTGCAGTAAACAAGTGCAAGTGTGCCAGTACACACCACTAAACTGATACTTGATCACTCTTTAAATGACATCACGTTTACTGTTTACATTAAGTTTATGGAAATACGCTCCTTCATTGCAATTTAGCATCAACTAACAACCTTGAAGTAAAACCCTTTGCAAACAAAGTGGGGTTCACAAGGAAGGTTGTTTTTTTTTCTAGGACATTTTTTTACTTGTTTATTTTTAATAAACCCGGGTCAATGTTTTACCCTTATGATTTTGTATAATAAATATCATCCATTTGCTCTCTGCTTGATTTGCCCTAATAAACATACTCTTTGGTTTGGGATGGTCTCTATCAGGAAATGGAAAAAAAAAAGAAGGTTAAAATCAAAGGGAACCTTGGGAAATGCCATAGCTTCACTTTAAGGGGATGCAGATCTGAAAGAAGACGGTTGATTAAATTAATGTTCTAAACTTTCTTTTGTACAGCAACTAGTTTTCTATTTAAAATCATTCAAATTTGATGATTACAGATTTTTTTAAAAACATGACTAATTGTATGTGATAATAAATGTGATGGATTTCCTGGAAGTGGATAGGTGTTTTGCATATGGGGAAAAAGCAATCATTGCGTGTGGACTATTTTCTGTTTCACAGAAACTAGCTACTTTCTAGCTAATAATAGGTGTGTAATGGAATTGCGATATCTACAATGCTGATTGTGTCCTAGCATATTCAAATGAAGGGGAAAGTACAAGTTACAATGTGGCTTATTTTCTGTTACACCTCTCAATATGAAAAGTTGTGGGGAAATGTGCAATATGCCTTAACCCCATTTTCATCTGCTCTTCCTTGTTTTTCCCCGTTCGTCTGTGTAAAATACTTAAATACACGTAATGGTTTTTAGCCACTAGGGGGAATAATCGAGCCATGTCAAGTTACAGGTCAGAGCGAAAATAATATTTATTTGGCTAATATTGAAGAAGATATTTCAACAGTTAATTCTCTAACCCTTATCATAAACCGTGAAGATTTTAATCGAGTAACTTTTAACTTGGTCTTTTGTCCATTCATTAGAGTTTTAATGAATGTCAATGTAATTGTGATTTCGGTATAGCCACCGTAGCTTCAACGTTGTGGAGTGCAATAGCCTAAGGATTTGTTATCAATATTATTACTATTATTATTAATAATAATAATAAATTATTAAAATATTAATAATAATAATAAACCCACTGTCATGAAATCAACTAATTTCCAGGTATAAAAGGTATTGTAGATATTATGTGCTTATACTGCATTTAATGAAAAGGTGCTGAATCGTAAAATAATAATTATTTGTCTTGTGGTTGCTGTTCTGCTTCTTCCTATTATTATTATTATTATTATTATTATTATTATTATTACTAAATTAGAACCAGAATTGGCATAGTTTTCATTCCTATTACATGTTGAATTGTATTCGTTAATATCAGTAGTCGACTATTTTGTGTTTCTAAGCCATTGTAATAAAATGATATCGTTGTAATAAATATATATTTTTATGCATTTATTTACTTTTTATGGACAATGTAAAGTGTACATTCGTTTTGTTTTTTTATTAGTTTTATTTTTCTTCCCGTTGCAAGAAACCAAGACTGTTTTAAAATCCCAGTCCCTAGATTTTTAAGAATAATAATAGTAAGATTGAGGGTAATACTACGAAGGCGAACCACTGCAGTTATTATCATGTCAGCGTGATTCCATGCAGAATTGCACACATACTGTAATTATTCTAGCAGAGTGCAGCAGGACTGGGATTGTGGAACTTGTTGCAGTCACGGGGCGGGCCTTGTAGATGTTGTGTGCTTTAGCCGGGGGTGTATTGTAACACAGGGGGAGGAAAATCGGGTAAGTAAGGGAGTGGGAGCCCCAACGCGAGGCGCTCCGAGAGATCAGGTTGGCTTTTTCCCCTCCTGATCTTCCTCTTTTTAATTACTAAATAACACACTGAAGTTTCGCGTCAGAGCTCCGCGGAAACCTTGAGGAAGATTTTAAAGCACTTGGAGTGAATGCACGCTTTCCCGGTTTGTTTGTGGCCGAGAGTGTCAGCAAAGAGGGAAAAGAAGGTTAACCTGACAAGAAGGGATGGTGGACAATTCCGGTAGCAGCAGCAGCAAGGCACAAATGGTGAGTTTCGTCCCCCTGTTTGGCGCTGTGGCCCCAGCTCGTGAATGAGCTGCGCTTCTGCGTGACACAGTTATGCATTGCTGCATTCGTCACTTGACTTGTGATCAGGTAACTGCATCAAAAGAAACGCCATCTAAACTAGATTTGTTTATGCTTTAAATGTGTTTCCAAAATGTTTCCAAAATCGTCCAAACAACTTCGTTTGACGTACGCCATGCCTCCACGTTGATACCCGAATAGGCTACTGTACACGTTTGCGTTTTCGAAAGGATACCAACGAATACAATTTAGCAATCCACTTTATTTTAAAACGGTGATACTATCCTTTAAATAAACCAATGCGTATGGTAAATCAACTTAAGCGAGTTGGGTAGGCTAGTTATTTGGATCAAAGGTTTGGGAATGATTTACGCATCGCTTGAGGCGTGCTAGCTACAGTAGGCTATTTAGCTATTTCATTCATTGGTGTTTTCTGGAGCCGCGCCATATGCATGAACTCACCCAACTAATAGCCTACAGTAATTGCTTTGATCAAACTTTTTCTCGCATGTGTTTAAAAAGATGGGAAAACCTTTGCGTGGTGCTGTTGTTTCACTGTTACACTTGGCGTATAGTCTTTTTAAATAACACCCAGCTCTAAAAATTATTCTTGTTTTCAGTTTTATGACGTAAGTTTTTATCTGTGGAGCGGTCGACTATAAAATTATATTTTGAAATGCAACCATGTGATGACTATTCGGCACCTATTGTGATATTTTGGAGCGAGTCCTAGCCTAAAATTATAACGAATGACAAAATAAAATGTGTTTTGTTGCAGTATTGATGTGGTTGTTAAATTGTTATGTAGATGGTTCCAAAATAGAAAACATATCTTAAATTATAAAGCAGTTGGTCGATAGCGTGCTTTACAATTTAGTTCCTAATCGGCAGATTATGAATCCCAGCCGATGCTAATCAATAACATATTTAGTTTTGAGAGTAAAGGATAGCCTACATCTATTAATTGTCCTTTAAGATTAATCACGTGCCGTATTTTTTCAGTTTTATACATAAACTAATTTCCTATGAGGTGCTATTCCCTTTTGTTTAAAGATAGGCCTACAATTTTATCCCTTCCAGGAGATCGTCTTTCAGGCCTTGTGTGTTCAAACAGCTGTTTGCTAAATACCACATTCGCAAGTCTACTTTGCCTTAGTGAACTAATTATTTGGTTCTTACAGTCAACTCCCTTGTCCAAATCCTTTACTTATCACAACCTCACAATCTGCCTGACTCACAGCAAAAGCCCATTTCGAGTTAAATTTGTTATTTAATTGTAAGTTTTTTGGGGAGTAGTTAATACATGAAAGAAACTCCTTAATTGGAGATACTTAAAGAGGGTAGATTCAGGATTACCCAAAAACGAATTGTAAATAACCTCCAAGCAGTTTAGATTTATTTCAATTCATTTTTGTGAAGTATTGGAATACAAAGCCACTTTCGTTTTTTTGTTTTTTTTGGACAAATGAACAAGACTGAATTATTTGTTTAGGACAGGTTATGTTTCCCAGAGCGCAATGCAGTGTAATTCAGCATAAATCAATTTTCTCCCGTCCATTTCCACGCTCGTCTTACGTTCCATCATAGGTGTAACCTTGAACTGACGTAGAAATTCCAGGTAAGTAATTTAACGTTTTAGGCATTGCATCAGTATATGTAGGCGTGTGGTTGTTAGTTTCTGACTTATTCTGTTCCCTCCCCAGCCAAGCCTGTCCCAGGAGGGCGGTCTGGGAGGTGGGATCGCCCAAGGGATTTCTGCGGGCGTGAAGCTGGAGGCCGTGATGGAGCAGCTTCAGCGACAGCAGCAGGCCCGTCTGGAGATGGAGAGGAAGGAGCGTCACCTGCGTGAGGCCCACATCATGTACAGCCAGCAGGTGGCTGCCCAGCAGGCCATCCTGGCCGCCGCCAGGGCCTCGGGGGCCCCTCTGGGGGCCGGGTTTCTGGGCAAGGGCCTGGGAATGATGGCTCCTGGGGGTGGGCCCTTGGCAAGAGTGTCCAATCAGAGCAGCGTGGATTCTGAACGCGAGGATGAGGAGGACAGGGGCCGGGACTCTGAGGAAGAGGACGATGAGGGGGAGGAGGAGATGATGATGGAGGGTGAGGAGGGAAGCGAAGAGGACGAGGAGGGAGTTGGAGGAGGAGGCGTGGGAGGACTGGGGGGACTGGAGTACCTCCGCAAGCAGACCCTGGCGCTACAGCGGGGCGTCGCGTGCCTGCCCCACCGCCCCTTCCCGCCATTTTCCTCCCCCTCGTCAGCCCCCGACCCCCCGCGGGCTCCCTCGCCGCCCGTCAGAGTGAAGCAGGAGCCGCCGGAGGAGGAGAACCAGTCCCCTGTGGGGCACCCCTCGTCCTCATCCCCCAACGGACAGGCAGACTGGAGCTACGATGAGCCGTTCAAACAGGTGAGGCCACTCTGGCAGACCCATCTCTGTACGCAATGTTCAGACGGCGCTGTCACCGTCAGCATCCATGTCCTTCGTCGTGTGTCGTGTTGCAACGTTTATTGAACGTTTTTGAGTTGGTCTCCTGTTTGTATGTGAACTTTAAACTTTATAGCACAGATAAGTGCTGCGGGAGTTAATTTGCAGTTCATTTGTTTTTTCCCTCCACATTTTGCAGTCAAGTTAGACTTCTTTGGTTTCCCCGTTTTGCAAGGAGGCACGATGGCTACATGAACATATTCTTTCCGGGAACATTTAATTCCAGCTAAGCTAACGAGAGGGAAGGTTTGCGGTTATGTAACGTCCATACAAATGAAACGGTATTATCTCAACACACACACACACACACACACACACACACGCGTCCCTCAGATAGCAGCTGGAAAGGGCGAAGGCCCTCCACATTCAGTCCCTCGTGTTGATGCATTGTCTGATTGTTAACCTGCACCTGCTGAAAGCAAAGAGCTAATCTTCAACAGAGGGCACGCGAACAGACAGCGCGCTCCACTTTAAAATCCCACGCGGAGCCGTCACTTTGCTTTTGTGGTAAAGGAAAAAAAAAAAATGTTGGAAGCGCTTCCTGGCAGTCAGCCAGCCCAGGGAGTTACGCATTTGCTCGACTCTCTCGCTTTCTCCCGTCTGTCTCCCTCCCGGCTCTTCCGGGAAACGGGAGCTTGGCAGGGCGGCCGCCGGCTTTGGCGCGGGTCCAAGCGGCGAGGGCGGCGGCGGGATCTGAGCCGTCGGGGAGGCCGGCGCGAGGGGGGCGGCGCGTCGCGGTCGATGGCGCGCGGGCGGAACAGTTGCGGTAGGGCAGAGTTACGGCAGAGAGGAGTTACAGTAGAGAGGTTCCCACGCTGCAGCGCCCCGCTGGTCCAAATGGAGCCGTGTCGGCTAGTTGCCAAGTGCACGTTTAGCTGAAGATAAATGGCCCCCCCCCCCCCACCCTTGCCTGCCCGTGTGTAGATGCACATGAAAACAGAGTTGTGGCAATACAGCGCAGTGATCCAGGGGAGTATTTGAGCACTCTGTGGGTCTCTTGTTTAGGGATACAGTCCTCGGGGTTGTCCCTTCACGTGTCAAAGGGGGGGAGTGTGGAAAGCTTTCAGTGATCTTACTTTGAGAGGTCCGGCCTGGATACTAGCTCTATACCTTTTTGTGAAATTTAGGGTCAGGCTGCATGCGGTCGACACAAGGGGCGGGCGGCGGTTTGGGAGAGCGGTGGAGGGAAAGCCTCAGCGGGGCCCGCGAGGGCGGAGCCAGGCCGCGGAGCCATATCGCAAACAAACCGACTGGACGTGGGTGGGGTGTTATCTTTGAACTGAAACGCGACTGTGGTAAAAATATCTCCACAGCTCAGATTGGCAGCGTGCGCTGGGCGATCTTCAGCCAGGGGTGGTGTCTCCCGCGAGTCGCTGCGAGAGGGGGCAGGGCGTGCGCGGGGGGAGGGAGGGAGGGAGGAGTAGGCATTGTGTAAGGAGGATCTGTCTCCCTTTTTTATTTCCTTCCTTTTATCTCTCCTTTCATTCTGTCAGCTCTTCAGTATTTAATGACGCTGATGTCTTGTCGCAGTTTCAGGTTGCACTGTAAAGGGGCGGGGGGGTGTGGAGGAGGGACCTAGGGGCTGTTTTGATGACATTGTCGACACAAGAGGCAAAGAAGAAGGACAACAGATGCCACAAATGTCATTCTCAAATGAGGGTGGGGGATGGCTTGTGTGTGTGTGTGTGTGTGTGTGTTTGTGCGTTTCTGGGCGTGTATCCCTTTGCTTGAGTTTTCAGGCTTTGTGTGGGAGTGTGTGTGTATGCACGTGCGATGTGTGTGTGGGTCTTCATGTGTGCGATGTGTGTATTTGTGTGATACTCGGTGATTAAAGCTAAATGTTACCAAACGCCTCTTTACCTCAAGAGTTATGACTATTGCTGTCACGGAGCATCAAATGAATTACAGGGAAAAGTCTAGTGACGTGAGTCAAGCTATGTGCGCAAATGTCTCAATTTGCTCACATTCGTAGATAAATAAACTAGAACAGCAAATGGCTGCTGTCTGCCTGGTGACCCTTTGTATTTGTAAAAGTTTTGTTTCCCCACAAATACAAAATGGCAAAAATCGTACTGTTGAATTAAAAAAGGCACGATCAAAAGAAATGTACATTCTTTAAAAGCTCCAAAATGTTGCCTCTCTGCCACCATGACAGTGCGTATGAGACGCAGCACTGAAGCAGTGAATAGGAGGAGTGCCACCATGACAGTGCGTATGAGACGCAACACTGAAGCAGTGAATAGGAGGAGGGGCTAACAGTTTTTTTTTTTTTTGTCATTGATGTATGTCTCCTGACCTTGCCTCTGCCCTAAACAGCAGAGTAAATAATTGTCAAACAAGGGAGCGGACAAGGGAACCCACTGGAGGGATTGTCAGGGAGGTCGTGAAGCGACGGGAAGGCCCCTGTCTCTCCGGACCAGGCCCGTGGTGGGGACAGGAAGGCCGGCCGACCCCTGTAATCCCTCTCCGTCCCCAGGGTCCGCTGCACGGTCCCCCTCTCTGGGCCGCGCTGCACCCCGCACCCCCCCCCCCCCCCCCCCCACACACACACACACACACACAGCGCAGCACGCTAATCCCGGGTGATTAATGGGGTTTTAATCACGCGCGGTGGGACGGCGGCCCGCGTGTCCTGTCTCAGTAATGGCAGTTGCACGCCTGCGGAGTCCTGGAGAGCGAGTCAGGGAGGGGGGTCTTTATTGTGAGGTAAACAGGTGGGAAGAGGGGTCATTTTTAGCTGCAGCGGGAGACTGTGACCGCTCTTTATTCAGATCTCTCCAGAGTCCTCTGACAAAGACGGTATATTGAGTCACGATAATGGACGCAGCCCGGCTGCCATTTCTGCATTGTTCTTCGCAGAGAGTGTAGTTTCTGCTGCAGATGTTGCGTTTCTGGCAGTGGAGGAACCTGCTGGGGGAAGATCGGGCTCTTGCCGCTTCATTAAACCGAAACCCCCGGTGCAGCGCATGAATTAGGGCCTATTTGTCGAATACTGTTGCATAATTTAGTTGTCGCCCGGCAACACATCGGTGACGAACCTATGAAGTACGCGAAGGAACTGCACAGCTGTGATAGATCAATGGGGATTATGTAAGCCTTTAAAGGAGGGAATTATTTGTCTTGTTTAAGCTTTTTTTTAATTTTATTTTTTTTAGCTGAAAGTGTTAATACAGGTGGTGCTCTGAGGAGCTGGCTACCTGCATGGTGCAACATAAATGTGTGGAAATGGTTTTCTCTGACTCATTTTCTGACACTGTTGTCATCTCCTTTGTGTGAAACGGGTGAAGTCAGGGTATTACGAAAGACTCATTGGTTGCTAAGATAGAAGCAATTCACGTCTGACCAGTGTTCGCCTGTGTCTGTGATGGTGTATGATAATCACTATAATAATAATAATAATAATAAACTGTAAATAAAACTTTTCAAATTGCAGTTACAAAGTGATCTTAACATGGATCTATTTTTTTAGAGCAATGATCTAATTCTTTGCATCGTAATCTATGTCGCTGACACTAATTCCCTAAAAAAAACGCTTTCTATAGTGCATGTGATTCCCAGGCTGGCGCCTGGGTTGATCCATGAGGCTAATAGTGGATTCCTATTTGGGAGAGGAGAAATTTCCCCAACAGAAGTCAAATTGAGGTGTGTTGTTGTGCAGAAAGGGGGAATCCTCATAGTGATGGCATGAATGGAGTGGAATACAGTCTTTATTTGTGTATGTATGAAGCCTTCCACTGATTTGGAAGTCACAGTCAAGTCCATTCAAGCCCATAGCAAAACGTAAAAGCCTTTTAAAAAATGATTTTAATTTGGTGGTGCAGTACATTTTATGTAGCAATTAATTCAGCAAGAATGCCGCAGAATCGTCTTATCCAGGTTGACTCACATTTTTACCGGTCCTATACCGCTGGATATTCACTGAAGCCATTTTGGTAAAGTGCAACAGCTGTGTCCCACTAACCTTTGGCTGTAGGCATGTCTCCTTATTCTCTGCACTACTGCTGATCCAATCAAAGAGTGGTTAAGAGAGAGCGAGCAACCAGTTTTGTTTGGCTTTAGTGTAAAGTAATTGAGATTTTTAATATGCAGTTAACCTATTACGGCTTTGTTTTTGATTTAGTGTTCCAGCACACATTTTAAAAGATGTTTCCGTGGGTTAAAATTTTACGTGTTTATTTTAGTACATAGATAGTCGTCAAATTCTTGGTTTTGGTAACATGGGATGTGAAAGTTAATTTAGCATTGGCAATTCTTTAAACAGACTCTGGGGTCCATGTTCATGCAGTAAATTCACATGTAGCATTTGTGCTCCAGTGGGACTTTCTCTGTGTGTGGCTAAATGGTTTGTGGGCCTTGGCTTTGGCTCGTTAACAGCAAGCCCCTGCTAGTGCGTTTGGGGGGTTGGGGGTGGGGGGGGGGGGGTGTATTCCTGACAGAGAACTTTCCGATGGCATTCCCACAAAAGAGAGATGGATCTTTTAAATAATTTTCACTGTGTGGGATGGAAAACAAAGCGGGCCTTACGTAAGACTCGTCTTTCGGCCCCCAGTGCGCACAGAAATATGGAACGCAGTCGCAAATTGGCGTAATCTACATAATCTACAAAGACGACGCAATTGTGCATGAGTGCAAGCCTGCTCGTGTGGGTGTTCTTGTGCCGTCTTGCCTTTTGCTGCAAACCGAAGCCCAAACAATTGTGAAAGATCTGCAAACCTGGAATTAGAGGTGTCTAATTCAGCTCAGAGGTGGAAGGGGGGCTGGTGTGTGTGTGGGGGCGGGGGTGGGAGTGGTAGACAGAGGAATTGGGGGTGGGGGGGGGGGGGGAGGTCTAGGTTGCAGTCCCCACCCTAAGGAAACATTCCAGACAGAATTAAAGAGTTAACTGTTTGGATTACAAGCTTTCCCAACTGGGACCTCCGAACAGGAGATGTGAGGGAGTGTCCAACCTTTAGTCCCCCTTGCAGTTGCTTTAATTCATTTGGCTGAATGTCACAAGGGCCATATAAAAGGCCGAAAAGAGGACAAAAAGAGGAGAAGGTGTTGCGGAGACCCTTTTATTTATCCGTCCATTTCCTCCTCGGCTGACCCAAGGTGGCCAATCCCCCCCTGACTCACATCTGCTCTGTGTTTGGCTTCCCAAGGTGTCTGAGTCCTAAAAAAAAGAAAGAAAGAAAATAAAGTAAGGGCACTGTTTATGTTGGCTGCTTCAATAAAGAGCCCACTCGAGCCTTTCGCTGCAAAATGGATTCACTATGTGCTGTTGAACATAGCCACTGGAGTGAAGACTACTGCAGACTGCAAAAAAATGGACGGGTTTCAAAAATGAGGAGTAAAATGACAACCAACATACTACTCTCTTTTTTTTACCTCCCCGAAAATGAGCATCTCTTATCTGCTCCTTTTCATAGGATGGTGCAGTTTTTTTTTCTGGGGGTTGTGTTGCACCCACTAGGTCAGCACAAGATTGGAGGGAATGGGGTAATGCTCCCTTGGGTCCTCCGAATCATCTGTGATCTGTGTGGTAATCTGATCAGTCAGCAGTCCCCTAACCCCCCCCCCCCCCCCCCCCCCCCCCCCAGACCACACACCACACACACACGCACGCACGCACAGGTGAAATTACCCCTCCCCACTCAACCGACAGATGGACGATTGGACTGATGAAACCACGCGTACGCGTGAAACCACACACAATGCGTACAACTGTGCAATTGGCTCCTTGACTTGCTGTATTTGCTTAAATACAGGTTGGTATGGTTAATCTAAAAATATAGGGTCTATTTTGGGGGGGTAACCAGTAGTTAGAATAAGCTAGAGGAGAGCAATACTTTTGTAGCATACAGGACAAGTATGAGCAGGTAACCATTTTGAATTTGCAGGAGCCATCTCCATAAAGGTCTTTTCAGAAGAACTGACTTTCATGAGTGAAATGTAATTTTGTACTGTAGTAAAGTGATGCTTTAGTTAAAAACACAGCCAGCCCAGCAATCAAGAAACAGCCATGCATCTAAATAGCTGCTGTATGTCTGAGAAGGCCATTCTATTTATGCCACTAGAAAACTGCCTCCTTGTCCCATCAATCCAGTGATGTTTATTTTTGTAATTTTCCACATTGTTTGCCTCCGCCCTTTAACAAAACTTAGTCTGTAGTTGAGTTGTTCACTTGCAAGGAAGCTATCATTGGATTAGCCAATGGTTAAAATGAGTTAAAAACAACTAGTCGTCACTTTGTGTGCAAATAGGCTACAGTAGCTGGCTTGCTACTGTATTTGACCACCCAGCTAGGAGGGTGTTACGCCACTGCTCCCTCACAAATTTTCACTGAAAGCCGTTTGCACTTACCTCTTTCCTGTTTTTTAAAAACGGACTCCTCTCTCAGACTCCTTGTGGAAAGTGCCTCTTGAGGGGGCAGGTCTTGAAGTCATGAAGTCAAACATGCGACTTGGAGAAAAAAGCTTAGCATCTTTTTTCTCAAGTTTGGTAGTTGAATTACAGTAAGATCATTAAGAATGAAGTAAATGAAAAATAAGACAACAGTTAGTTCCGGTCGAGTGATTTGATTGGACAAGTGCCATTCCACGATTGCTGATATATAGTGCAACAGCACTGGAACTTTTTACTGTAACGTATTACTCCGTTTTGTTTACATTCTAAAATGATACATTGTTGGAAAAAAAAAATAATAATTTAAAAAATGGAATCCTGAAGGAACTATATTTGATGGTGGAGCCAATAAATGACAAAATCATAATCTGTTGTCGCAATCATTACTTAATAGTTTTATAGGCTTGTAGAACTCTTGTATAAAAGCAGTAATCACAGAGATGCAGTTATACTGTGAATCAGCATGGCTGTGATTATACAGTATAACAGCACTCCCTCTTGTGTGATATTGCAAAAATAAACCATTATAATACTCATATATTCTATTTATTTTTGTTTTGGGGAGGGGGAGAGGGGCTTTGTTTTATCCCCACCGAAAATATGTGGATTTGGTGCTCAAGTCTCGGGTTAAATTGTAGTCAAAGCCATTTTTATCTTTTGTTGTGTCAGTTGCTCTTTAAATGTCTGCATTATCATCTGGGTCTTACAGATCACAGATGGCGATAGTCCTTTGCTGTCAGTAAGTGTGGTGGCGGACGGCGTGTATCCGTAATGAAAAGCACGTGTGAGCGAGGAGTGAAAGGTATTGCGCTATTGTTAGTGCGGGTGCTAAGTTGGCTCAGCTCCAGGACAGTGGCCGGCCCTGAGGTGCGAACTGACCCGCCGTGTCAGAACCCCTCCCCCCTAAACCCCACCGGCAACAGGGCCGTCACGACCCGTCGTCTGACACCCGGCCGAGGGCTACGCTTGACAGAGAAGGGAGATGTGCGAGAGTCGCACACCGCTGGGATCAGGGCCTAGTCCACTTCAGTTCCGTCAATTCAGGAAATTAACTGAAATCCAACTCATGAATAAGGTTCTATTACCTATTACGATTTAGAACGAATTCATACAATTTCTTGATAAATTATTTCTGGAATTAATTAATTGAAATGGAATTGATGTAGACGCAATGCTCATAGTAAAAAATAATATAAAAAAAATAATAGCACTGCTACTTCCAGCTACTTTTGTATGGCCCCTTTGAATTTGTGTGAGCGGGAAGAGCTTGTATACCGTCAGGCACCCTCTTATCATCCCACCTGTCAACATTAGCTACTTGCGTTTGGATGCGTTTGTGCATTTGGTTGCTCGTGTTGGTCGGCATCTACAGTTGTGGTCAAAAGTTTACATATACTTAGGTTGAAGTCATTAAAACTCATTTTTAAGCATTCCACAGATTTCATGTTAGCAAACTATAGTGTTGGCATGACAATCTGCTTTGTGCATGACACAAGTCATTTTTTCCAACAATTGTTTACAGACAGATTATTTCACTTTTAATTCACTATATCACAATTCCAGTGGGTCAGAAGTTTACATACATTAAATTGACTGTGCCTTTA
Organism: Synaphobranchus kaupii; assembly: GCA_029718625.1. Lineage (NCBI taxonomy): Eukaryota > Metazoa > Chordata > Actinopteri > Anguilliformes > Synaphobranchidae > Synaphobranchus > Synaphobranchus kaupii. The sequence continues at coordinate 32,339,999 of CM056391.1, read as the reverse complement.
AATTTTTAATATTTGGTCGCATATCCTTTGGCTTTGCATGCCATGACTTCCAGATGTCTGTGACCCAACAACATCAAAAGACTCTTGATATCTTATTTTCTGGTACTCTTACAAGCGATACTATAACGTCTCTGCATTTGAATGGATTTCTATGGGAATTGGGGGGTGGGACTAGATTTAGCTGTACATTATGCTGGAACTGTATGGAATACATGATTGATAAAATGGCTGTAAGTCATCAAGGGTCCCGAGGTATCAAACGAGCCTCAAACCATCACTCTGCTGCCAGATATGCAGTAGATATGGATGGATCACTTTAAGGGTTGTTTCTCCTGACAAATTTTCCATAGAGTTCAATAGGAAAATTTGTCAGGAGAAACCACCCTTAAAGTTATCCATCCATATCTACTTCATATCTGGCAGCAGAGTGATGGTTTGAGGCTCGTTTGATACCGTCTGTTTGGTGGGTCTTCTGTAACTGCAATATTTGCGGTGGTGCGATGGAAAGCCGCTGGATTTTGTTACTTTTGAGATTATAGTCTACCCCTACAAAACACTTTCACACTGATGTCAACTGGGTGACCAGTATTGCAGAATTTTTCCGACAAATTATGCCAATGTTGTCTTTCACGTGCAGAATGGTTTTCTTTAAACACGGTGACAGTTCCACTCAACTGGCAGTTTTTTTCTCTCAGATCAACAATGAAGGCCCTGCCTTCCTGTCACAGGAAGGTTTTTATGATTTCATCGTGCTCACCAAATATAAAAGCATTTTACAATGAGCTTTTGTCCATAAACTCAACCACATCTTTTGAACCACCTACAATGCAGAATTTTTGCTGAAAAACAATTTTACAGTGAGCTTTTGTCCATGAACTCTGCCTCAACTTGTGGGTTAAAAAAAAAAAGCATAATCGAAGACTTTTGATGATGTTAATAGTTTTGTTATGATGACTTTTAAATCTGTGGTCAGGGTTGGAGAGCGGTGTGTTTGAACTTCTGAGCTCAGGCTGCTTGAAGCAGAACATTGGTCACCCCTGACTGACTGACTGACTGACTGACTGACTGAATGTATATATTCTATGATCGGTGGAGTGATTTAGGGTGGGTACTCTCACTGCACGATTGTATAAAAGTGCAATTTTTTTACTACCGTTCTTTGTCATTTTGTCTTGTGATCTACTTAGATTGAGGTAAAAAATTATGTTTTTAATGAAATTTATAAGGACTGAGATTGTGTACATACTGTATTTGGAGTGCAATGAGACAAACGCCCTTCAACTGCGGTGAATGCTCTGTTACATGTAGCATTTGCATGGTGCAAATTGTTCTCAGGGGTTAATTCACTCTTGCTGCTTACACAGGTTGGATTATTTTGAGCATCGGCACATGTTTGAGAGTGATGCTTGAATTGAGCTGTATCTGTGTAATTTACCCCCTCTATCAAATCCCAAAAGATCTTATCCAGATGTTTGATGAGTCGGACAGGATGGGTTGCATTTCAGCTCAGTCGGTGGGAATTTAGCGTCCCCCCCCCCCCCTCTAAGTGAGTCGGAGGGGAGGGGCTTCTGCGTAAAACACTCTTTCTAGTCTGACAGCAGTTAAGTGCAAAAGCGCATGGAATTATATCAGCTAGGGGGAAATAGGCTATTTCTTTTCTAAATAGAACATTTGTCCCACAAACCTACAGCTTTTATTCACTTATTTTATCATCTCTTTTTTAGCCTCCCTCCTTCTCTCTCTTTCTGTCTCTCACCCTCCTTTATTCCCTCTCTCTTGCCCTCTCTCTTGCCCTCTCTCTGTGTCCCCCTAGCACTATCCCGTTAACGAATGGGGGTTAGCAGCTCTGCTCATTTGCGGGCTGAGGTTTGAACACTCCGAGGACGTTCATCACAAACGCTTGCCGCGATCCCAGCGAGGTTTCGGAAAATGTCCCAAATACATCACCCTGCTTCACGCTCCCTCCAAACAAAGCTTCCCTTTTCTGGTTTCACTGCGGGGCGAAAGCTATTGAACGCCACCCGCTCGCAACACAATGAGAGCGAATCTGAAAACCTGCTTGAACCAATAGATACGTGCAGAAGCACAAGGCGAAGCGGATGCTTACCCTTTGAAAGATGTGAGATATGTGAGGTATTTTTAGCCAAAGCTTTGATCCATGAAAAAAGGGTAATAGTTTTGTTGACCTGAAAATAACAGGGCGGTCATAGCTTGGAGCAGTTGTGATCTTAATGGGATAAAATAAAGGGAGCGTTGTAGTTCCGATTGATTGCCTAGATTCTGTCAATAAACTCTGGCATTAAAAGTGCTCCTGAATTTTATTTAAAAAATTTTAAATCTTCATTTATTGATCAGATATACTTTCAAAGTTCCTATTAGATGCCCAAAGAGAATTGGTGCTATCAGCTCAGAGTGGTATCTCCCTACCTCAGTTTCAGTGAGACTTTGACCTGCACTCCAATCTAATGTTGACAAATTGCACTCCTGGTTTTGTGTTCCTGTATTATGTGTCATAAAAACCTGCTTGAAAAAGATTCGCAATTTGTGATTAGCGAGCGTCTCTTTTCCGACCTGGGAGGGTGTGCAGCTAATGTAATTTTCCAGTTTCTGTGCACTTTGATATCAGTCTTGCAGTTGAACTCCCTGCCACGGCTGGCTGCAAACATTGCGTCAGAGGGGCAGGGAGAGGGGGGTGGGGGCTTTCAGCCTGAGGAATGCGATGTCTTGGTGAAAGGGGTTTAGCAGAACAAACGCAGCTAGTTTGTTTGGCTAGCCGAAGCTGCCAATTACCAGCATATCTGTTTACTTTGGCTCCCTGCACCGACATGCTGATAAGCCCTTTCTCCAAACTTCTCACTTTATCTTTAGGGCTTTGGTCCCACTAGTCCTCTCTAGTCTTTTTTCTTCATCGTTTTTTTTTTTTTTTTAAATGAGCACAGGAGGAGTGTAGGCAGGAAGGGGTGAGAAATCCATTTGGTCACTGTTTCCCCTCTCCTTCCTTCCTGGTGCTTTCCCCTCCCTCCCCTCATCCTTTCCACAGGGATGTTGTCCCTCTGTTAAAAAGTCAGATGGAGTCCGGAGAGAGGTGTGGTGCAGTCCGTATGGCCTCTCGAGCCATATACAGATCTGTTCAATCCCCTGCCGTGGCAACTTCTGACCTGCGTTCCCTTCTCTGGTGGATTTCTCCGTCTGAATAAATCAACAAAATACAAAAGGAGGGTGGACTCCTGAAAGAAAAAAGTCTCATTGATTTAGAGTTGTCTTTTGAGGGCAAGCAAGTAATTGGCGTGGGGAGTCTCGGCGTTGCCCCGGGTGCGGCTCTCCAAAGGCGTTCGTAGGGCCGAACGGTGCGGGGCCGGGCAAGCGGCCACACGCTCTCTGTCCATGGACATTTGGCCCGTTCCGCCATTTCAGCAACTCTCCTGGAGCAAGTTGGCTCAAATGCAAATGGACATAATCTCCAGAATGAGTAATCTCCTGTTGCACAACTGGACTACAGCAAAGACTGAAACCATTTTCACGTTTAATTTGGCCCACTGGATTTCAAAACTACAAACACACACTCTTACGCACACACACGTGCGCGCACGCAATTATCATATCCCCTCACAAGCTCAGAGGTAAACAGAACCGTCATATCTGTGTGTGCACACGCGCGCGTGAGGGAGCAGTTTCTACGGTTACCCGGCGCTGGGAATTGGGACGAGAGGCTGTGCTGACGCAGCGCATGGCCAGCTCACCATAAGATCCTTTACAAGCGCAATCGCATAAAGGGCCCCGCCCGTCCACGGCCTCTCAAACAATGAGGAGCCCTGTGAATGATTCCATGAGCCAAGCGCAGGACTGTAGCCCAATTAATTGATTTGGATTAAAGATTAAAGATTGGGAGCCCCCTGCAGTGATTGATTTTCTAAGTGTGCTGCGAGCTCGCTAGGGCGCCGCCCTTCCACAGTGGTAAGCCTTGCACTGCCCCCGCTCTCAGTGGCTTTCCAAAAGGCGCATATGGTTCTTGATATACTTATCTTGATGCACGGTAGAGGACGTGTCTTTTTGGTCAGGCTTTTTTTTTTTCTCTAAAGGGGGATGGACACTGAGAAAGAGGTCATTCCTAACTTGAGCGTCTAATGAGTACTGTTGCAAAAGCGCACGATTACTTTAAACATACTCCCAGAAATGGCTTGTGGGTATTAAGAGGATTTAAAGGATTCAGAATAAGAAATTTAAGATGAGAAATGATGTACGATCTGGATGCCGGTGGGGAAAAAATTTTTTTGTAGCTTAAACCCTGCTTTTTATTATTTCTGGTCGGCCGCTGTATACAAAAAAGGAAAGCGGGTCACGCACCCTCACACACGCTGTTGGAGTCAACAAGGCCTTTCAGCGTTTGTATACGTGCGGGCTGTGAATTCAGTCTGCCATGATGGATGGTGCTTTCTGTTGCAGCACGCTTAGCCTAGAAGCAGCCTTGAATATAATTAAATTACCACTCTGTGTCTGTTTTAGACATTTCCTTCAGTGTGCGCTAACTGCCAACTAGCAATTTTACAGAAAGAAATTAGAATGGTTGTATCAAGGGAGGCCCGGGGAACTGGGACAACATAACCATTATTCCATAATTCCCTGTGTAAATATACACTGGAATGCAGATTGGTTGAGTGTTTTAGCAAAGCCATCCTCCCTGCTATTGTGGGACTGGACAGAGGTGATTTGAGGGAGGGGGGGTTGTAAAATCGTGTTTCGAACGATGTGATTTACAGCGTTCTGCTCCCGTGGCAAAATAGTTTTTGAGTGTTTTGACAAAGGGAGTGCTTGCCCATGTCGGCCTTTGCATTGAACTGCGGTCACGGTCGTATTGTTCGGATCGCATGTCCTAGCTCTGAACCAAGCAGCGAACCGCAAACGAGTTTCCTTCCGAACCTCTGGGCTTCCTCGCGAGGGAACAGTCGAGTCTCGAAAAACGCCCTCCTCCCCAAAGTTGGCGAAAGAGCCGGTAGCAAGTGGTTGAAGATGAAGACCGGGATTGACGCGAGCTGTCAGATTACATCCAACGCAGGCTTGGTGGGGGGGCGGGAAGGGGAGGTTCTGTGTTTGCGGATCCAGGGCTATTGATCGGACCACAGTTCGATCGCCGACTGGCCCCTGGGAATACGCCAGCATTATGAAGCTGTAGGGATGGCATCCAGTCAGACCTGATGGAAGCAAGGCGGAGCTCGGACCGACACATTAAGAAGCCTGTATGCGCCGACAACTGTTTGCTCTTATTAATCCATGGAAGGAGATCATCCTTTAATTTAGCAAACAACTTGATATTAACTCTGCTGTGCAGTCCAAAGTTGTGCACGCAACATTCCTAATTTCGCCATAATAAATGTCTGACCCAGACCTTATGGAACCTCTGTAGTATAGCTCATGGCTAAAAACTTATGTAAATGCCTGTAAGTAAGGCATTCTCAGTAATGGCTGTTGGATTCTTCACCAAGATTTTTAAATTTGCACATATGACTATATTACCATGAGGTTTTAGCATTAGATCTTGTCAATAATGCTAGAAGATTATTGCAGTACAGCGGACTAATATTTTTGTGTAATGGGTATAATTCATGCTGTAAAATGAGTACACTAATAGTTAACCAGGATTATTGCTGATTTGATTCGTTATCATACAGTTGGAAACTCCAGGTTAGAGTACTGCCTGTTAAAATTACGGTTTTGATTAAACCATTAACCTAACCAACAGAGGTGCATGTGCTACTGTCGTTAGTAGTAGCAGACCACATACTATATATGTTCAGGGAGGGAGGGAGGGGATGGATTGAACCGTCAGCTTGAGTTTCGTTCGTCTCTGTAAACCCCGCCTTCTGACTCCACTGTGAACTTGCAGAAGGCCCCACCCACCCATGATTGCAGTGTGCAAATGATCCTTATTATAGATTCATGAGCATAAGACTGCAGGTTGACATCAAGGCCAAAAACAAACTCTTTATTATATTCATACCATAGGCTCCTGGCCCCCAAATGCCCTGTAGCTTCCCAACAAATCTGCAGGATTCATGTGTGCTATGCTTTCTGAAACGTAAACATCCTATTACAAACCAGCCATTAGCTCAATCTAATAACAGCTGCTTATCAATTTAGAGAATCTCTGTCAACATCCTGCGCAATGAATTTACTCTTGGTCACACAGCCGGCATTAACCCTTTCGTTTACCGGTTCCTGAGCACAAGATGATACAATGATTCAAGCATCTTCACCTTCACCACGCTTTCTCAAGCCAAATTTAATTTGTTCGGACATCAATTAGTAGATAACTAGTCTTTGTACAATGTACATTGAGTGTCGCATGACTTCTGGAAACTTTTGGTTTTCAATTGGTCCTTTTTCCATTAATCTGTGATGAGCAGTGTTAAGATATGATATGATTATAGATTTAGAGAAAAAAACAGCAGATTGCACCCAGTGGAAGCCACAGACTTAATAAAACCATCATAAAGAGAGAGAAATGCTCACATCACAAACAAGCTGTGGTCAAGGAGTGAATCCCAGTTTCATGAGCTGCACTAGTAGTAATGGCCCTTGTGGCTCTAAGAGAGGGTTCTGACATTCTCCATTTCATTTATTCATGACTAACATATAAAGCTCCAGGTTTGGGCCCATCTTGCCAGATTGTATATTTATGGGAGAAGCAACCTGGTTCTTTTTTCCCCACTTTTCAAAATCTAGTACCTTGGATGATCAGCTGATTCTTCTATCCCTCATTTTGCCACCCACCAATCAGTCACGTGTGGCCGTAATGTGATTAGCTACTCCCACAGCTTGGCCAGTAAACCTGCTAACAGCATTACTCAATCGGCCGGCGAAGAAATGAGGCTTCCGCCACATTAGAACCTGCAGCGACGTGGCCCGGACCCCCGGAGGCCGGAGCGCGAGCTCACGCGTCTGAGCAGGGGTAGAGTAGAGCGCTCGCCGCTGGAAAAGAGCCCTCAGAGGAGGAGGGGGGAGCATCAGCCCGGCCTCAAAGTAAAATTAAAAAAAACTAAATTGTTTTTAACATTCTTGAAGTAACCAGGGCTTCCCTTGCAGGTGGCCACACGTTTGCTCGCGTCCAGCTGGAGCGCGCGTGTGTCCGTGCGTCTCCGTTTGATTTTTCTTCACGAAAATATGAATGACTAACACTAAAAAAATTGACTACCAAGCGTCTGCAGCAACAGGACAAAAGTTTTAGCAGAAAACGGAATGAGTACATGTTGCCTTGTTTGGGGAACGAGTCTGAACCAGACCTGTGCTGACAAAGTGCGGAGATTGCTTGAGTGAGGAGGTGTTCTCTCAAACGGACCTTTGTCCCTCCCCCATGCTGCCTGGCGCATGTTGACCCTGCTCCTCCAGGGCTCTGCTGCCTGTCCCTCTTCGGAGAGTGCGCGCACACTCAGGAGAAGCAGAGTGCAATAGCTTCTACACCAGTGTACATGGAGTGATCACTTAAAGTCTTACTTAATGTAGCACCAACGACAAAGGAATTTTTGACAGAAATGCAACGCAGAAAGTTTCATTAAATGGCAGAAAGTTGCATCAAGTGGCGATCTAATGAAAATACTGGAATTGTGAACCGCTTAAATTGAAGATTAAAAAAACAAATTTGCATGGTACACATTCTTAACATGTAACATTCAAAGTTTAGAATCGATTATTGAAGGTTATGACAGTAAGCTTAACTAGCCTTTGTTTGTCTTGGGGTCAGTCAGCAAGGCCCTCCTCTTGAACTCTGGGGCTGCAGCTACAGTCAGTAAAATGAATGAGTTCTGGTGTCAAGAGTGAGAGGAGAGGCCAGGTTCACTGTGGGCTGAGGGGTATTATTCTCCAGAGTACTCTCCATGGGAGAGAGCTGAGCAAGGCAGCTCAGACAACACACACACACACATACACACGCACAGATTATTAGGTGGTGTTTTTCTTTCTTCCTTCTAATGTATGTATACACACACACACACAAACACAGCAGGCCATTCCACCCAGTTGCACACGCTGACCCCCTCACTCTTGCCACCCCTGCTGTCTGGTGTTTGGACTCTCTGCTTGGTGCAGCTGGCCTGTGTTTGCTGTAAACAGAATATGGGGACGCATTCCATGACCCTGCCCAGGAGAGAGCCGAGAATAGTGAAGCTCAATGGGAGTGGCTGGGAATTAATGAAAATTAAACCACTTTAGACCTCAACATTTAAATCAGACAGGGGCTGTCACACTTGTTCACATCTCCAGCTCTGTTATTTTAACTGAAAGCTTACAATAGAGTTTGGATTGAATGTATTTACCGCTGACTTTCGTGATAATTCAATTAAGGTATAATCACTGAATGCCATTAGGATGTACAGTATGTTGTCACTGCTGCCTAAACTCACTGTCAAGATTAAAGAGTAATTCTTGATGAGGCCGTACCAACACAGTGCTTAATTGGTGTGAAATGATTAAATGTCGTTTTCTCTTGGGAGCTCGGCAACCTTTGCCCCAAACCAAGCAGGCCACCGGTGGAAACATGGCCTCCCGCTTCACTTCAGAATTTTTTTGTCCAAGATGGAATGGGCTCGTCTACCTTTGGTGGAACTGTTCTTTCAGAATGAATCTGGTTTTCATTCTTGATGGTCTAATAGGTGTTGGCTTCAGTGGAAATTCCTATTCTGTGCATGGCTCATACTCCCCCGTGGTTCTGCTTTCCCAAGCTTCAGTGCCATGGTCCGTTGACCGCCCTCAATCTTTGGCTCCCAGTCATTTACTTCTACTGCTGAATCCTTTTGGGCTTGGGACTGAGGAAGGTGGGGGGGGTTAGAGCTAGCTGGAAGGGGTCATAGGTCGCAGGTTGGACACAGAGACTCCAGGAATTTCATTAGCACAGTACCATGATTTTTCCATCTATGTGTTTGCTCTTCTCAACTCTGAATCTCTCCTCTCTCATTCTCTTTCTATGTAGAATGGAAATGCATCCTGGACTGAGGAAGCTGATGGAGGGAGAGGAAGAGGAGAGGCATCCAGAGACTTTGCCAAGGTGAGCCTTTCCATCACACTGCTGTTCGTGTGCCACTCTTATCGTAACATCCTGTTTCCATCAGATACATTTAAAATTAATGTTGTCAGTTATTAAGTTGTTAAGTTATTAAATGTAGTCAAATTCAGATAAACATTGATTTGAAGACTTTTGTTTATTGTTTATTGTGTGTGAGTGTGTGTATATGGCTAATGTATTTAATGTATTGTGTTGTATTGAATGTGTTATACTGTATTTAATGTATTTTTGCCAGACCTTGGAGCAGCCTAGAACAGTCATTGTCTGTTAATGTTAATGTGACTGCCTTACTACCCATTGTTGAAACGTGCATGCGCGGCTAACACACTCCAGTCCAAATATCTCTAATAGAACTATAGGCAACTTAAAATGTCTGCATGCGTCAGTGATATCATGCAAAATCAAGTTAACATTAAATAGGCAGTGATTTGATAGCTAAAGCTACAGTTTGCCATATAAAATTTGCTACAACATCTTTCAGCTGTGCTTCACAGCTTTGAAAGTCTTACTTTGTCTTATCTGTTTTTAGAGTGATTAGCGTTTTTTGAGTTTGGTTCAGTTCGGTTTTGGAAAATAATCTTGTTATTTTTTTTTTACATCATGAAATAATGACAATTGAAGTTCTTTTTGAAAAACATTAATTGATATGTTAAACTCTAGGCCTAACTCATTAAATAAAAATAAAAAAAATAAAAATGAACGTGGTCTCAACATAATACAGAAAACTATTTGCTTACATTATTATTATCACTTAATATATACATGAATTTAGGGTGTGCATATTAGCTAAACTTTTTATTTCTTGCCTCCATAATTAATTTCCCTTATCATGCAGTATTTGCACAGCAATTAAAAAGAGTTTCACTTTGGCACGCAGCCAGCCATCGAACATTATGCTAGTTTACTGTTTTAGTTTTCCTCCGACCACACTTGCAAGCTGGCTAGTAGGCTCACACTAGATAGGCTGACAGCTAGCTAATCGTTGACAAAATCATTATAACAATTTTGGGGCAGATAGGCCTTTTACATTCTACAAATTACCAGTTTGTTAGAAGTGTTGTTATTGAATATATATGTGTTGTTTGGTACGGTCGTACAGTAGGCTACATAAAAATCATACCTTTTATTAAGTTAGTATCACTCGCTCATCCAGCTTGAGTGTGTCTTTGCATGTGAATATTGTGTTCTGTGCGTTTCTGAACTGTTGCATTACTTGCGTGCCTGTGGGCACAATGGATTATGGTTATTGTAGTTATTGCAATGCTTATTTCTGTGTGAACTGTGTTGAGTAGCTGCCTTTTGAAAACTGACGATAAATTAGTTATTTAAAACCGAAAAAACACCAAACTTTTGGTGAATCGCTCAGCACTAACTAGCATTGCCAACAATATTGCAATTACAAACCAAAGTTACAGTTCAGCAACGTATGATTGTATCAGGTATCATCGCTAAATTGTCAACATTCCATCATTGCTTGTCTTTGATATTGAACACTGTTGTTCACTAAACGCATAGCCTACCAGTCGTCCTGGGTTTTTCTTCTATCTCTTGTATGCCGTTCATTCGACTGTTCCGATTGGGAAAATTGGTGACATGACACATAATATAACTTGGGTTTTTCTTTCCCACAGGTCAGCAAGTAGATCCTCTCTTTCAGTCATCCAAAAGGACGTTATCAGAGGCTAGTTGAAAAGTAGACTATCTGGTGATTGAAAATGTAATGGGCTAGGTTAAAAAAATTTTTAAAAGAACTTTCAATTTTCCAACACAAGCTGCGTTGTTTAAATCGGTGCAAGCACAGACATTTTACGTGATAGAAGCTACATTTGGGGCCATGACTTCAATCAATCACCAAATTTAGGTCTAGATCTCATTGACTCTTAATGGGGAGGAAGCGTCTTCTGGAACCTGTGGGAAAACAAGGGTGCGGTCCCATTTATGGCCAGAAAGTCATAATCTTCAGTTTCTGGGAGAGATTTTTTTTCCTGGTAGTACCCAGATCTGGCTCATCTAGGTTCGCCTAGTACTGTTAAAGGGAAAATTGCTGAAATGTATCAACTTTATTTGATGTAGAACATCACCTGTTTGTCTGAATTAATTTAATCATGTATGGATTATGATGGTCCACACCCACATACATTAGTAACATTCTATAAGTTATGGACGAACTTGGCTTTCCTCCCCAAATCTTGTATGATGTAACACATGCCGTACGCAACCAGAGATGCTTATCTGAGGGCTGTACGAAAACCTTTCATTTTCCTTTTCCTCCTCTGCAGCTGTATGAGTTGGACCTTGACCCAAATCGGAAGGAGTTCCTGGATGACCTGTTCACCTACATGCAGAAACGAGGTACACCTGTGGCTCTGTCCTCACCCTCTTGGCTAAGACCCTCACAGCCTAGTCTGATCCCTTCACTGCTGATTCTGATCTGAAGTAAATCGCATCCAATGAAACCATGTTAGCCTCCAGACATTCAGAAATTAGCTATTTGGGGCTGTGTTTTTTTGTTGTTTGCTTTCACATGGTCCCTAGATTGGAATTTTTCTTGTATGCAAAATGCAACCAAGATATCCGTTTGCTTCTGATCTGTATCTGTTCAGATAAGCTGCTGTTGAGAAAGCGGTTTAAAGTTGGGAAATGCTAGTATGGGATGGAAAAAGCCTCTACTGCTCCCGTACTGTGCTGGGGAGCCGCCCTTTACTAAGCCTGGCCCGACAGCTCTCTATTCAGAGTAAGCAAGCCAGAGGTGCTGAGGAACCATAATCAGCTTCATCTTTAAGTAGGGTTCCTCAAAGTCCAAATCTGGTCACCTCTGACCCCCGCCACACACAGGCTAAACTGGGCAGTGAAAAAACCCTGCCAACGAATGCAGGCCCTTTGCCAACCGTCTGCCCGCCTGCCAGTTCCCTCGGCTGTGGTTTGTGGGCGGGTCCCTCTGCAGCCTGCCCTGCTCATTGTGCTAGAATACACAGTGGAATTCATATGAGGTCACACACTGCAAAACCCGGAGGCCTCATTTCAATGTGTGTGAGGATCAAGTTGTGAACTTTCATTCTCTTTGAGTTGGAAATTGATGCCAGTGTGTAAAGATCCTCCCTGGACTGAAAGCATTGTAGAAATCTATTGTGATGTTGTTGAGTTCCTTTTTACTTTAGTGACACCTTTCCAGCGAAGTTTGCTAATATATTGTATTGTATAACTGTGTTATTAGCCTGACCAGGAACGTCCAGGGAAAGAAGTTTTCAAATGAAAGGGTACAATCAGGCCAGTGGTTAACAGCCCAGTTGTATCTGGATTGATTACAGCTTGACTGCAGGCTTAGGCTTTGACTAAATGCTTGAATGACTCAGTGGGGTCAGTTGCTGAGGAAACTCGACTGATTTGTGAGGAGGCCTCACTTCCTGCACCTGAACATGTATTAGACTTACACAACGGCTTCTGTCCATGCTTCTCACAAACTGCTGTGTTTGTTGTCTCTGAGGAGCAGGCTGTTTTAAACAGAGGCTGTAGTTTTCTTTTGGTCTTGTACCTTTTTAACATTTGAGGGCTGTCCTGTTCATATGGGTTTGCTAGTACATAGGAAGGTTGTTCCCTGTTGCTTAGTGACCAGGGTCCCCAAGTCTACTGTCAATTTTCAAAAAGGGATACCATTTCAATCAGAGAAAGGGCTTCAAAAAGGGGATTTTTATAAATAACACATGCAGTAGAAAAAGAGGCCCGCACATCTAGTGAGTTTGCTCTTGTGTGCTCTGCCGAGAGGTTTTATTTTACGTAAATATTGTTTTAAACGTCTGCCCCAAAGGAGTCAACATCATCGACCCTCACCCTCCCCCTGCTGCGCAGTTCTGCCGCTGAACGCTTTTGTACCATTAATAAGCCACTGTTGGAATTTAGATTTTAAGTCCAGGCTAACGCTTGCTCTGATTAGTTTAAGAGAAACTACTGCTTGATATTCCGGAAAAGTCTGAAATCACTTAGCAGAATGAAGACATGTCGACCACCAGAAGGAACACAGGAGACTGTACGTTGCCTGGCGTCTAGACGGCCACTGTTGGCACCATCCCTTTCGGCCCCGTTTCCTACAAGCAGTGAGCGATTGGGGCGAGGTGATTGATTGCAGTTTGAAAGAGAGAGGAATCACCAAATTCCTTTATCAGCGGCTATGACTGTCTTCACAAACGTGCCAGCGGGAGGAGCCGGGAGCTGACCCTTCGCACCCCCAGATCAGACCGCAACATTTTTCAAATGGTGCCGCAGGACCGAAGCTCCGGCTGAAGAAACACCCTTTGTCCTCAGTCTGTTTGCCTGTCGGTGCTTTCGTTTTGCATCATTAAACTTTGCCCATCCCTCAGTCGTCTTAACCAGCCGTCTCTAGGCCTATGTAATCTGAGAAAAACATGGTGCCCTCACCATTCAGGTGGAATGCACTGTATTTGGGGAATCCAAAAAAAACTACTGTAAAGATGCCAGTGGCTTATGCCCAAAGGAGTTTTGTTCCAGACACAAAAATACAACATTTTGGTAGTAAAAAAACGGTAATATCCAAAAATATTGGTTGTAAGTCAATAAAGGGATTATGTAATAGTTGTGTAATAATTCACTAGCATTAGCTATGTGAGATAAATATTACACATGGAGAAGCAGTTAGGCCATACTGTTGTAATCTTCAAGGATGAAAAATGGGTTGGAAAAAGAGAAACGTGTGCATTGAATTGCATTGGAAAAGATGAAGAGCGGTGTGTGGTTTCTCACTCGATGAACAGGTTCAGCCAGGGGTGGTTAATCCTTTTATCCTACCCAGCGGTGTCCGCCGCAAACGTGCCAGCTGACCCATCCCTACCTGGCAGCAACGTCTGACAGTAAATATCACCTCTTTAAAGGCAGAGACGGAACAACTGGCCGAACCGTCTCTCTCCACTTAGAAATCAGAAGCTTAGTCATAGGTGCAATCACAGCCCAGAAATTGTTCTCGGCAGACAGTCTTTACCAACAGATTAAGAATGATACCATTATATAGGCTTTTTTAAAATATATGGCTTTCATACCAGTAGGATTTCTTCAACATGACTAGGATTATTTGTGTAAATCTTTGTGTATGCAGTTTAGGCTTGTTTTATTTGCTTTTGTTAAAGACCGTAAGTCTTGCTCCTCAGGGGGCTGTGTTGCGGATGTGGGTGGATGAGGGAGCCACGTGGCGCATGCTACACAGTTTCACAGGTCATGTTTACCCCCTCTGCAAACTCTTAAAATGATTGGTCGGGAGCATTAAAGTGAGGAACGGCGCGGAGCCCAGCCGCGGGGCTCGGAGCACGTTAATCCTCCAGGCCCCCCCGCGAGCAGCCCAAACGGCGGCAGCCCCCCGTTCCCGCCCTCCTGCGCTCACCAACGGGGGAGCGTGCGTTCATCATTGAGGAATTTCGCCAGCTGTCCGAAATAGAGCGGGACTATAGGCAGATTGATGGTTTTTTTACAGAGAGAAGCGGCTTTTACTGTCCAGTGGGGGGCAGAGCACGGAGCGGGCAGGCAGAGGAAAAAAAAAAAAAAAAAAAACCTAACTGTGCACAAGTAATTTTTATTTATCGTTGGAATGTGGGATAAGATCTGTGTAATTTACGTTCTTCTGCCTTGGAAAAAAAATGCATTCCCACGAACAACTGGGCTGTAGATCGAGAGAGAGAGAGAGAGAGAGCGGATGGTTGACAATAGCAGAGATGGAAAACCTTTAAATGGCTGGTTTGATTGGGCCATTAACCCCCACACCCCCCAAAAGGTTTCACTTAAGCAGATGGGAGATCGTTTGCGCTGGCCTGCCCCTCCCCCCCTCCCCACCTTCTGAAGCCCGGGAGATGATGGTGGTGGTGGTGGTGGTGGGGGTGGTGATGGGGGTGGGGGTGGGGGGGGGGTGGGGGGGGGGGGGGGGGGGGGGTTTGCGTGGGGTGGCTGCAAGGGAGTCCGGGGGCACTTTATTACAGGGGATAAAAACGGCTGTCAGTGCTGTCCAGAGTAAATGATTGATGACGTTGGCTATGACGGACGCGTTGAACGCGAGGGACTTCTGTTGGCGGGGGTCGGGCAGTGGGGAAAACGAGGAGTCTTGGATTAAACGCCCACACACAAGACGTTGAGGTTGTTTAAATCCAACAGTTTCATGCGGGGGGTGGGGGGGGGGGGGGGCACATATGGTGCTTAGCTTTGAGTGACATCACAGCTGCGGCCACGGGGGGGGGGTGGCGATTATTATTATTTTTTTATTGTTGCCGAGCCCCTGAAATGCGACAAGGTGTTTAGGGAAATCTTGGTGCATATTTCCGTTCCTCGATAAGAGGCTTCTCCCCATCAGGAGGATTGGCGGGGAGGTTAAGACCGGGGTGATCCGCCAAGCGGTGTGTGGGGAGAACAGTGGCTGTAATCTGGCCGCGCTGACCAGCGCCCACGGCGTAATCTGGACACGACCATAAAGTCTGAGGGAGGGGAAAAGGGCAGCAATTGGCCCGTCACAAAAAGAAAGTAGACGGCCCCCAGAAACCAGGGTGTTGACTGTGAGCTTTCGATATGAATTAACAGTTTTTTAAAGTTTTTTTTTTCAGATCACTTTTTCTTTTTGTCGTATTGATGTTCCCCAGGCTGTTGGGAGGATTCTGCCAGAGGGAGGGGTGGGGGATGTAGGGGAAGTAGCCATGTTGGCATGCCGTGGGAACAGTGCATACACTTGGGGACACGGGGTAGGCCGACGGGGAATGCGAGGAAGCCCTGAAAACATGTGAGCCACACATCGACCAGGAGCTCCATTCACACCAATTAGCCAATTGAAATGAATTCACTCTGCATTTGCATTGCATTGCATTACATTACACTATTTGCTTAGGAAACTCTGTGTTTGCGGTTCTTCATTTGACACCACCCGCAGTGTATTTGTACAGCTGGGATTTTTTTTCTGGCACAATTTAAGCAAAGTTCATTGCTCAAAGGTGCAAAACCGTATCCCACTGAAGGCGGGGAACCTATTTCCTCAAGATCCAGAGCTCAGTGCTATTGGAACTAAACTCCAGTGCTCATCTGACACATCAACACTGAGTTTAGGACAACGGGCTTATTCACGTCCGCGGCTTATTCATGTCGCAGTGTGTTGTATCCGTGTTTTTCTAAATTGAATCGTAAAAGGAGTCACTCGGGCCGTTGAGCGCCTGTCTCCTCCTCGATCTCCGCTGCTTGAGTCGGGCTTCCTACGCTGTCACAAAACAATTTTGTTTACTTTTTCACACGGTGGAAGCCCCCCCGGTCGGGACCGCACATTGCTCTGCACGGTTTCGGAAATTTCAGAAGCGGATCTTAGAAGCGCTCGGGCATTGTTGGAGCGGAGGAAAACGTGCAGGAAAAATAGCGCCTTTTCCCCTCTGTCACTCCCGTCTTCCTCCCGTTCTGCTGCTCCCACTGTTTATTGTGCTACAGTGGCCACCGCTGAAACTTGATAACACTGCGGGGGATAGGAGCCGAGGGGAGGAGTGTCGGGTTTGAGGGGGGTAGGCTCTGGATTAAGGGGCCCCTCCTGTCCTACAGCGGGTGATTAATGAGCCCCTAAAACTGGGAGCCCAGCCCTTTGATACGGGGAGAGTGACGGGCGGCAGACGGGGGAAGAGAGGCGGCCGCGTGTCGGGAGAGAGGGGGAGGGGCCGCGGGGACGTAAAGACAAGACTTGGGAGGGAGGGGAGGGAGGGAGCGAAGAAGGGTGGCAGCGGTCTCGTTTGCACGGAAACAAGGCCTCGGTCTTTCATTTCCCGCTGGAAGCAGGCCATCCATCACAAGGAAGGGCTCAGGCCGACTGTCTCAACCTGCCGCAGAGGCAGAAGCCAAGGCCTGCTGCGGGCCCTCTGGACTGGAGACGTCGCCTGGATATAATCATCTTTTCAGTGTTGTTTTGAAATGGCTGAGTTATCGATTAGGCTCGCAACCTTGTCCATGGCAACTGGGAAAAATACAGGATGGAATCCAGAGCTTAAACATGTACAGGGAAATGTATGAGCAGTAGCTACAATCACATACAAGGTAACACAGAGCTGTTCACCCACATATACGCAAGCAGAAGTTCTTCTCAAAATAACGAATTCTGTCACAATAACAAACGTTTTAACCACAACATTAATTCAAGTTAAAGTGTATCTCCAGAAAGAGTCCTGAAAGTACTACAACCAAGGTTAAACTGAGCTAATACTCACAATGACGTAGTAAAGGCCAACAAGAAGCTATTTTTTTTAGACAAATCCTAAAGTGTAATAAAACCACACAGTCAAAGAAAGCTGGTATAAGGTTTGACACCGTGATGGGTAACTTTGCTAGTTAGCACTAGCACTAGCAAACAGGCAAGTCACTGATTTTATTTTGGTTGGTTCAGAAGTTGTTGGTATTCATTGAAACTCATTTTAGACTTAGTTGGTTTGTGTGCAAGAAGAAAACCAACAGTTGGACCAGGGTTGGGGACCCCATCTGTAGGGGGGTAATCAGAGGGGCAGCGACAGGAGAGCGAGTGGTGACAGAACTGTAGCTCTAGGGTTCTATAAAAACTACAGCTGTCGAGTGGGGTGAGCCAGTAAGCTAGCCAGAGGGAGGGGCACTAGCCCATGGGGTATAAGGTACCATGGCCTGGACATGCAGCTGTATGTGGTGTTTGGGAAGGAAATGGCAGATTGGATTTTGGCTAGCAAGAAGGGGCAGGTGCAGTTTGGCATTGCAGAAGGAGAAGCCGGAGAGCACCCTCGCCGGCCCGCCACCAAACAACAAACGATACGGTTAACGTTGGTCGACCAAAGACCAAGGTCCTCAGCTATGATGAAACTCTGAGCTCCAATACAGTAAATGAAATGGGTGGGCAGAGTGTTATGAACGATGCGGCGAGGAATACTCCCTTTGCCTTTGAGAGTTTTTTAGGTTTCCTCTGAAAACACAGACTGTTCAGCACTGTGATAATTCCATCAACATGCTATAAAAAATAATTTAGATTTTTTTTTTTGTTAATAACCTTTTCAGTCAAAAGTTGTGAGCCATAATTCCATCCGCATAAAACTGTAGTTGAAGTTGGGTGAGACTGCTGTTCCATGGGAATTGTATCCGTCTGTGAAAACAACCTTGAGTTAACTGGCCTTTTCTCCTTTTCCAACTTATCTCTTCAATACTCAACTCAACTGTTTTTAGGGCGAAAATATTATCTCTGATCCTGTTTCCCATTTTTCATTCACAAATACAGCTCTGTGTTGCTCTCTCTCTCTTTCTCTGCTACACTTATTTCCAGAATTAGTCCACTGTGCCCGTGTTATCTGTTCCTCTGTAATTATGGACGTACTGTATAGGGATTTGCCTCTCCTAATCTCCAGAGCTGGGAGGAACTTAATTACAGGAGCCTATAAATAATTGGAGTGAGAATGAGGGTTTGATCAAGAGGCTCGATAAGTTCCCTCCATGTCTGTCTCCGTCTTCGTCTCACAGAATGAACCAGAGACGTCTTCATCCAATCTGCCACAGTAAAAAGCTGCAGGGGACTATGATACTTAATTCCTCCACAAAGGGGAAGTTGTGTTGAGGAGTTGACATCAAAAGGGAAGCTAGGTAGTGCTGCAGGAATGTTACTGCAGCACTTAGGGCACGACAACAATATACACGATTTACAGCGCTTGGAGTCTCGATTTGTATATGGCAAGCGGGTGAATGGTTTGCTTTAATTCCTTATGTCCTGTCTTGATATTTATTATTCTCAGATTTCCCTCAATAAAATTATTAGTAGTTGGTCAGTGCCTTTAGTGTTTTTAATTTGTTTGCTCTTCTCCAGGGCGATTCCCATGTTATACGTTTATACACTTTTTTAATACAAGTTAACAGCATTCATAACGAGCAATTATTTTATTAAAGCAAGTGAAGCCATGTACTTCGTTTGCCAGGATAACGCTACGTTACAAGCGTTTATATTCAGCTCTTATTCAAAGTGACTTAAGCACATTACATTACAGTACACTATACACCACTCTAGCCCACACCACACCTCCCAGTCTCCTCTGCCCCCATCATTGACATTAAGCCTTATGCTGTACAAATTATGTTTCACCCAGGAATCATCAGGCTCATAAGAAGAAAAACACTTCCTGATCTGTGCCCGCCTTCCGGTCTGGGACCACCCCTTTTTCCCCCTCCTCCCACAGGGGACAGCGGTCCCAGACCGGAGCTGCAGTCCCACACAGCTGCTGACGTTGGCCGTATTGATTACCCGCACAGAGCTAGAAATGGCGCTCATGAGCTGATGGCTTTATCTGTCAATCCGTGCGCATATTGATCTCGGGAATCGCTCGCAGCGGTATAAAAGAATGCGCGGTGGGGGGAGGGGATCCGCTGGAATTCCCCCGAGACGCTGTCAATAAACGCCTAAATCACTGCGCGAGGAGAGGCTGCTCTGTTTACCCTCTGAGAAACGGCCGTTTCCGTTTGTCCGCAGTGTCTCTGTGAGGTTAGACAGAAGGAAACGCCAAGATGTTGACATCTATTGGCTCTTGAGCCTCAGCTTGGTCAAATCCCCATGCATGCGTGCTTGAAAATAAAAAATAAAAAAAGGTTGTTTTCTGCTTTAAAACGCTACCATCTCACAGAACTTCCTGTTTTTTAATTAATGATTGAGTGTATCTCCAGAAAGAGTAGCAGCTGCCTGATTAGCTGTGATGGGTGTGGTTCAATTGCTGTTTTGCTGCTTCTCTTTACCCAAAATGGCTGCCGTTACCTTTTTTGAAAATTTTCTGGCTTTGGCTGCGTGTATTCTAGAATCAGATCAGTTGGGGGTAATGAAAACAGGCCATCAGTATAGCCCAGTGTAATGGAAGCCATTTTCTTCAGTCATCCCTGAAAAGCCAAGCTCAGTAATTATATGAGTCCCATGTTTATTCACTGCTTAAAGGCAAAGGAAGGTTTCTAAACAATGTTTTCATAGTTTTTTGTTTTTTTTCCTGCTTGACGGTCCATTCCAGTGTCTGCACGTGTGTTTCTGTGTCCAGTAAGTAAAGCAAGGGAACTTCTTCATAATCTTCATCAATGCAGTTAATTGTGGTCTTCCCTTAAGTAGCTTTGCATCATAATCTGGCCTTAACCCCCTTGTAGGAAGATTTGGAACAGCAACAACTGCTTGAGGTGTCATGTGCTTGCATGTACGTACGTACGTACGTACGTACGTGTGTGTGTGTGTGTGTGTGTGTGTGTGTGTGTGTGTGTGTGTGTGTGTGTGTGTGTGTGTGTGTGTGTGTGTGTGTGTGTGTGTGTGTGTGTGTGTGTGTGTGTGTGTGTGTGTGTGTGTTTAGTTTTGGTGGTAATTTTTCTTTACGAGCACTTTCACACATAACGTTCAATTGCTCGCCCATCCCCTTCTGATGTATCACCTAGGTGTGAAAAGGGGGCTGGGAATTGAGTTTTGTTTAACATTGCTTAAATGCTGTCCATTTTCTGCCATTAAGATATTCCACATCATTTACATACCTGTATATGGGCAAGTATGCTGAATGTAAATGCGTAATCCTGTGAAGATACTTGGTTAAGCAATTAGGACTGCCTCATTGCAAAAGAAGAGTAATTGCAGCTAAACCATGCTCTATGTGTTCTATATTTGAAGTGTGTGGGCCAGTGTATACCCCAAGCAGCCAATGTGAATATGAAAAACTGAATATCGTCAGTCATTTATCACTGTATTGCACGGTTTATTAGCGAGGATTCTAGCTATTATCTATCTTTTCTTACAAATAAATGAACTAGCTGTTTGGGGAAAAGTGTTAGTTTAAAAAAAATATTTATTGTAGGATTACAAATGTAAGTTGGCACGCACTGTGTGTGCGCTTCAGTAAATCCCGACCCAGAATAAACAGCATTTCCGTGGAAAAGTACTCAAATTCTAATGCCCCCAATTCACTCCGCTTTCCCGCTGGCCTTTCTGTGCAAATGAAGGAAGGGGCATTTGAATGCTGATGGTATGTATGTGAAAGCACCCTACGGGGTCCCGGCTGTGGGAGACAGGACATCACCGGCAGACAGAACAGGCTTTTGCTCTTTTGTTTGTTTGGGGCGTCGTCAGGAGCAGCACACATCAAAGCTCTTTTAGGGCAAGGGGTATGTGGGCGAGACGCTGGTAAACCGTAGCGTGCCTTGAGGCACTCTATAGGGGGCACGGAGGAAGGCGTGCACGTGCATTCCCCCCACCTCTGTGATCTCTTCATCTGTATTAAGATTACAGTGCAAGATTGACTGACTTACTGCTTATTTGCTTTGGCCCAATCATTTCAGCTGTATGTATGTACCTGTATGTAAATCCACGGCATTGAACATCGGCCGGAATAAAAGAGCGGCGAATGAAAGCGGGGGACGTGAGCTGGAGTGGTTTCGCTTCTCCAGCGGGAAGACCGGGGCGGGAGCCTTGATATTCCCAAGCGCGCGAGACCGTTTACCCAAACCATTGATGACGGCTTCCCACCGCCGTTGATTTGTCACACCAGCCAAAGTCTATGCGCCTCCAGGTAGGAAAGAGACTCAAGTTACCATTGAAGTGGCCGGCTCAATTTACGCGCGGTCCAACCTTTTCAAGCCCCCCCCCCCCCCCCCCCCTCCGCCTCGGCAGGTGACCCGTCTTTATGATTCGAGCGGTGGGACTCATGTTTCTATTGCAGCCGCGTCCCTCCCCCTCTCTCTTCTCTTACAGATCTAATCAAGGTGAATGAGATCAAGACCTTCTACCGCAATCGTGGACAAGCACCAATTGGCTTTTATTGTCATGTGACTCACATGTTACTATATAATACAGGGCCCTCCATATTTGCAAATATTTGCATAAATGCTTCCTTAATGAAAACTCTCTTCTAACTGCACTAGGTAGTCTTGATTCTTGGCTTCTGATTGCCTTCTGATATTGGCCTTTGTCAATATGAGGACCAGAGTTGTGGCAGTAAAAGTCCAGGAAGCCATTATGAGGCTGAGAAAAACGGTTAAAGATGTAGGATAAAACTCTATAAAATAATATGCTTTATTCTGGAACAGGGCTGTTTCAGGGATTGGGCCAATTTAAGTGTTGGTAAGATGAGCGTAGGCTTCATGTCCTATAAACGGACACAGGCAGGGACTTCAGTGGCAGCACTAACACACTAAGCCCCGCGGGCAAGATACCGCCGAGGGACACACCCACAGGCCACCCCCCCCCCCCCCCAAAACCCGTCCGGGCCTCGGTTCAAGTGGACGACACCCCCTCGGTTTCCGGTTCCCGCCTCGAGGAGCGGGATCCTGTCCATAAACTCTCGCTCGCAAGCCAAGGCCTCGATCACACGGCGAGGAAAATTTAGCCGTCAGACCTCCCAACAACTGCGGCTTGTAATTCTCACCCCGGCTGGAGGCGCAGTCACACACGCTAAATGAAGCGCGCATATGTACGCGTTACCACTTGATATGAAAGGAGGCGATCATGTGAGCGGGTCCCGGACTAAAGATAGCGAATTCCGCGACTTCATCTGGCCTTACCTTTTATGTCCGTTGGCCCCCGACATCAAAAATAAAACAAACGCTGCTGGGCTCAGCGCGGCGGCGGGCGGCTCTTGACAACGCAGGCTCCCTGCGCATGTGAACGTGTAAACCAAACGGCAGCGGCCGCAGGGAAAAATAAACACGCGGCAGAAGCAGTCCATCTCTCTCAACCACGGGCCGTCTCCCGAGCCAGGGCAGCGTCAAGAGTGTAATGTTTGGGCCTGAGTTACAGGGGTGGGAAGCAGGCCCTGTTTGGACTCTGGTGAGGGGGGGGTGGGGTGGGGGTTTCCTCCAGACGCTGAAAGGACTCAGACACAAGTGTGTGTTTGGGGCGTTTGCAATGGCTGACACCACTCTTATGGCAGTGATCCAGCAGCCTCCCAGCTGGCTGTCCACTCACTCGCACTCACTCTGTCCACTCTCTCTCTCTCTCTCTCTCTCTCTCTATATATATATATATATATATTTGTATACACATACACACACACTCCAGAGCTTTGTTGTCAAATCAGAAGGGGGGGAATGTTTTCTCTGGTGTTTTGTGCGATGGCTTATAGGTCTGCTGTGAAATGTGTTTGTTGTAATGATTCAGTCTTTATTGCATTTTTCT